>JAABNY020000035.1:5167216-5182052 GCA_015164015.2 Brevimyrus niger
CAGGGGTAATGTTGGAATAAGATCTTTATTGTTTTGGAAGCCATTAAGAAAAAAATTCTCTTCTTGTTTTACCCTGTTCATTTTGTGTTTAAATGCTAAAAAAACATATTTAAGTGTAATATTGAGGGGCCTGGGAACCAATTAATTGGTTTTCCATTATTTCTTATGGGAAAAATTTGATCAGAACTCGAACTTTTTAGGATTCGATCCAGAGTCCGGAACGGATTAAGTTTGAGACCCGAGGTACCACTGTATTTTGTTTGGTTACTTACGGTTACAGTTAAAACAGGGTGGGGGTTAACGTTGTCATAGCTAGCATTAGCATTTTTTTCATAGAAATAAATGAGCGGGCCCCAAAAAAATATGATTACACGACTGTGTGTGTGTGTGTGTGTGTGTGTGTGTGTGTGTGTGTCTGTCACCATGCCTGGCAATTTGCATTTGTCTCTTTTCTCCCATTGGTCAGATGACATCGTGCCGAGACAAAAAAACCCCGCCCAGTGGAACGAGACGGACCTTGACGTCTCTTACGAGCGGAAGCCACACCAAACCTATGACAGTGAGTCTACTGGATGACATCATGTAACGCTTTAGCAGAACGCACTGAATTTCTGCACTGAGTTTACCAGCAATGTAGCTTGACCCTGCGAAAATATACAAACTGATAAAAGCTATAAGTGGGGGAAAAAAAACATATTCCTGTCAGCTTAAATAACTGGGTATTGTTTTCTACTTGGACAATTTGTACACAGACGTTACTTCCTCCTCAATCTTGACACAAATTTCTGAGCAAGCAATGTTCTTTATCTCTAGTTGCAGCTCTAGTGGCCTTGTGGGATAGTGTAGTGTTCATCGGTTGCACGCTCGGAATTTTGCAAATGTAGTATGTCATCCAGGAACCATTAGCCTTCTGTCTCATCCATACTAATGATTCAAACACATTGCTCACATCGGCGTATTATATTTCACTTACTACATAGCAATCAAGTATGCAATTTCAGATGCGCCCTAACCGTACTAATGTCATCCCAAGCTGACATCTGACCCTCTTGTTACAGAAGCCGATTGGCTTAGGCCGTCGGTGCCAAACAACAGCTGGAGGGAGACCAACTTGGATGCAGCCCCACCATCCAAAAAGGTGAGTGTTCCTGTCGTTGTGAACCGTTCCCAGTGCTGTGCATTTTCTAAACAAACCTACCCTTGTTCATTTTTACGCTCTTCAGCTCCCGTCCACCTACACGTCCCTCCCCCGCGGCGTGTCACTTTCGGGGACACCCGATCGCTCTTCCCCTCTCCTCGCATCCCGTAGCTCCTCGACCTACAACCCCCAGCCAATCATCTCTCGGATCTCCATCCCACCTGCTCTCAGCAAGCCTCGCCGCAGCCGCCCCATCCCTTTGTCCATCATCATGCGCCTCCAGAACCCGAATTACCCCATGCCATACAGCTCTTACCCACACGAAAAGGAGGGCCAGTACCAGCCTCCGCTGCCTCTCCCCCAGGACTACCTGCCTCTACCTGCTCCTCCTGAGCAGAGGCAGCCTGAAATCTACGGAGAAGGTAACCATGTCAAGAGAGGACAGACCGTACGGAGCAGCATTTTATGACAGATTCCCTTATAAACTTGCTGTCTGCTTGTCTCCGTCTCCACAGTCCTCAATCCTGATGATGTCGATGCTGAACTGGAGAGACTGGAGCCCACAAAGACTCCGATGTCTCAGAATGGAACAACCTCTCAGTCAGGGGGCGAGAAGGCGGGAGAGACTGAGGCAGAGACCGTGCCCCGACCTCTCAGCCCCACACGCCTGCAGCCCGTCGTGGCCCCAGAGACGGTGGAGATGTCTGAGATCTTCCGCATCCTCTCTGAGGTCCCCAGGGCGCTCAGGCGGAGGGGCTCTGACCAGGTGGCGCCCGTGGAGAAGCCCCCCACCCAGCCTACCAGCCAGTACAAGCAAATGATCAAGAGGTTCCTGCGCAGAAAAGGAGATCAAAAGACGCAACTGAAGGGGGAGCTAGAGAGCGACTCGAACAGCTCCTCAGAGGATGAGGAGCGATCGATGGCACCGCTGGCCCCAGTGTCACCCCCACGGGACCTTGCAGGGCAGAAGGTAAAAGAAAAACAAGCACTTATAGTGGTTCATTTCAGGTTCCTGAATAACAGTACAGTCTCTAATAACATCAATATGTGATTCAGTAGAACTGGCATCTCTTTATCCCACAGGGCCTGAACTCCATCCTGAGGCAGCGCAATCGGGAGCGCAAGACCCCCGGCCGCCGGGCCCGGCTCAGCCCGCTGGTGCTCCTGCTGGACGGTGCCTTAGTCGGGGAGCTGGAGACCGTGCAGAAAGCCCTCCAGGAGGTAAGGACTCGCTTGGAGAAACATCCCCGCGCACAAAACGCCAGGAATGCTGTGTAACTGGCCCTTGCCTATGTGTCATGCAGATGAGCGATCCCAGTCAGCCCAACGACGAGGGTATAACAGCGCTGCACAATGCCATCTGCGGGGGACACTACCCCATTGTGGACCTCCTAGTCCGTAACGGCGCCAATGTGAGCGCCCCAGACAGCCATGGCTGGTAAATACATCTCCCATTAAGCACTTTGTATGACAATCTTTACACTAACTGAATGTAACAGTATTAAATGACCCAGGTGTAAATGTCTAAGTGTCCAGATGTCCGCATCCACTTTCAGTCTCACCTGTCCTCTCCCTGTTCTCCTATACTCCCGTACAGGACCCCCCTGCACTGCGCCGCCTCCTGCAATGACCTACACTTGTGCGAGTACCTAGTGAGGAACGGCGCTGCCGTGATGGCGGTCACAGAGAGCGACGGGGCCACTGCCGCCCAGAAGTGTGACCCTTTCGCAGTAGATTTCGAGGAGTGCGAAGGCTTCCTGAGAGGTGAGGCCACGGCACTGGCTTGGCGAGCCTTTTACGGGAGGCACTCCGAGCGCTGCGGACTGACGTTCCCGCGTCTGTAATTCATCAGGCGTGGAGGACGCCATGGGGGTGGACAATAGCGGAGTGCTGTACGCCTTGTGGAGTTACCCGGCCCAGAACCCGGACGAGCTGAGCTTCCGCGAGGGGGACATGGTCACCATCCTGCAGAAGCCAGAGCAGGGTGACTGGTGGTGGGCCTCCCTCTGCGGGAGAGAGGGATTCGTCCCCAACAATTACTTTGGGGTAAGCGGTGCGGCCAGCGTAAAGATGTCAACCCCCATGAAGATGCAGAAAAGCAGGTGGGGAATATCAGCACAAGTGTTTTGCAGGGGCCTGCGTTAGTCCTACCATTGAGCTCCCATTGGACCACATAAAAACATTTAAAGAATGTGGGCGGAGTATAACCCTTAAGTAGAAGGGCAAACAGTGGGGACAGATCCATGGGTATCCAGGGTATAGGGCAGGATGGGAAACTAGAAATAATGCAAAGAGATTTTTAGTATATAGCCACAAAGTATTATCGTAAATTGATAGTTATATATTAGTGCTGCTACTACCAGTAAATGCAATATTATTATTAATAAAAAATAACTAGAATCATGTGGAAGTTTTCTAATTTTATTTTTTTTCTCTTCAGCTGTTTCCAAAGGTTCGCAACAAGTCCTTGTGTTAGACTCTCCTCCCCTGGATGTTCTAAAGAAACTTGGAGGATGTGTGGGTGCCGTTCGGGAGGAACTGCACTGTATGCCAATGAGGCCGTAATGATAGAGCCAGCAGGACATCCATGGTCTTCTGTTTGACCAGAACAGGCCCATTGCCGTTCACGACTAATCCCTGTGTGTGTTCAGAGCTTTGGGCTGTCTGTGTAATCTTTGATTACAGACTGCTCCATGTTAATACTTGCATCTTTGTTGTATGTTGGGATTTCCATACACCCCAGATATCACGGAACTTGTGTTCTCCCACCTCGGGCCTTTATTAAGTCCTTGAGAAGCACTTTATCTTTTTTAAAGATACCAGACAATAAGAAAAATAAGGAAACTCACCCTCTACACTTCGTTAGTATGCATCAACTTCACATTACCGATGGTCGTGTTGTTTTTTTGAACAGTGCCTTTTTAAGTAACCTGCAGCAAACAGTTTGCTGGAGTGCTTACTCAATGCTGTCAGTGAGGGAACTGAGATGTTTTCCAACTCAAACTGAAAAGGAGCCTGGTGACTCAGAGAGGGCTGTGCCGTCACCCGAGGACTCTGCAGCTAACAGAAGAGGCTTTATGGGGTTATTGTTTCTTTGAGATCCAGAACTGCTTTAAGGGTTCTCTCTCCTCCCCTCCACCTGGACTTTTTCAGTGGCAGGTTTCTGCAGTTACTGGTAATACATCACAAAACAGCAAGGATGCAGGACAGCGGCTCTGCCTCTGTCTGTCATTTGTATCTCCATGGGTCAGGGTTTATGCTTGTAACCTGAAAGTATTTAACCTGAATAGTGACAGTAAGACCTCCAACTGTATTAAAGCAGTGGGTAAAAATATTGTGTGTAGTTTTGGATGTAAAGGTCAGTTAAGCAATGAAATATTGATAGACAATTTATTAATTGAGTGATGCCTTGTATTATGGATACACAAATCAATCAGTACTATGAGTTTTTATTTTCTTTTAGTTAACTTTCAAGCAAGAACCAATTATAAATCAAAAGATGCTTTTGTATTTTCTTTAGCATGTGAAATAGGAAAACAAATGATGTCCCTGTCCATTTTTACGAAACCTACAGTATATTGTGATAAGATGTACAGTACGTGTCCGCTGGCTGCATTATTGCCGTTAATGATGACTTTTATTTTTCTTCTGAATCGTAATGCTGTGTTCGTTTTTCAGGGGGGTAATTCGGGCTTCACCTGCACGTGCCAGCCGACTTGCGCGCGAATGTGATTGTGCGTTACATCTGACGGGGATTTCTGTTATGGAGATGATAGCGGAAAGCTAACTAGTGAAACGGGCATAATAATAAGTGATAAGGAATGGCAAAGAATTATGCCACCCTGAAAAAAAGACCGTCTCAATCTGTATTGCCTGAACTAATAAAGTTATTTAAGTGCCGTTGATAACGGCAGAAGTTGTCTGTGGGCGTGCGTGTGAGGGTATGTGGACCTTATAGCGGGTGTTACGCATTTTCAGGGTATACTACACAAACAAAAATGTCAGGGACACAGTGTTGGAAAGGGGTTCTTTCTAAGGTCAATTACACACAAAAAAAAACACAAAGAGCAAATGGGGTCATTTCATGGAGAAGGACTAAAGGATAAATACAGCTATGCTCACGAAACAACATGGTGCTGGTTGGTCGTGGCTCCAGACAAGCCTGCCCCCCAGCGCCCTGGCTCCGCGCTCTGCGGCGCAGGTACCGCCCCGTCCGGCAGTCCGCGTATAACGGGTAGCTTCAGTAAAACCTTACGGAAACATTATACCGCTCAGCGTTGATCCGCTGAATTTTAAAGAGCTGAACGGGTTTTTTTTTATTGTTGTTGTTTTGTAAAAGATGGAATTAGGTGCAGGAAAGGAGACCCGTTTAACCAGACGGGGAATGAATCTGAGAAACCCATTAACCGGTCAATCCTGTGACGCACCGGGGCGTGTTACACGCGTTTTATTAATCATTTTATTAAAACAAAAGAAGACACCGTTAGAGGTAAAGAGACTGCAAATGGCCTTTGGCTGGTACCACCCGGGCGTGATTGAGCTAATAATGCTCAGGCTTGTCTACCTGCAAGTAGGGGCGTGTTAGTTCTGGCAGGGGCTCCGCTAGAGATTTTGGGCCCCCAACTCAGTCCAATCCATTTATGTTACAATGTTTTAGCCCCCCCCCCCCTCCCATCACTCAGGGTCCCTTGGAATCATACTAACTTTCACCCCCTTTATGGTTTCACTCAAAAAGTCACCTCGGGGCAACAGGGCATTAGGGGTCCTGTTCATATGCATGGTGGTAAACTGGCCAGTTTGTCGTTACTTGGATACACCAATAGATGACAGTGTTGAGCCAAGGTTGGTGCGTTCTGCATACAACGTGCACACTAACACTAAATGTGTCATATTTGGCATCTTTTGCAGTTACTTCTTTTCAGTTGCGGCAAACATCAATCTAATGTTTTTATCTGCAGTTTTTTTTATTTTTATTATTGCTTTTTCCATTTAAAAAATCACAAAATACAAATACAGAAGAGAGAAGGAGAGAATAAAAAGAAAGAAAGAAACAAACCAAAACAGTCTGCATTGATAGCTGCTACATATTTATCCTGTGATTTATCAGTATTTTAGTTCTCATCTTGTCGCCTAGAACATAAGCACAGTCCATTTTTTCCATTTCTCCAGGCCTCGGCCCATGCTCCATGGTATATATTCCATCCACTCTTTCAAACCATTCATCTTGCATTGGTGGGTCTGGCTTATACCATCTCTTTATAATAGCCTTTTTACTGGCTGCGAGCAGTATTTTTAACAAATATCTATCATCTTTTGACACAATATTCCCTGTCATACCGCCGAAATACATCACCATACACAATCTATATATATCATAACCCAATACTTTAACAATAGTTGAGTGGACATTCTCCCAGAACTGTACAATAGCAGGACAGAGCCAATTCCTTAATTTTATCCATTTGGTAACATTTCATATATGATATAGTGGGGTGGCAGAGTGGCCCAGTGTGCAGCGTCTTTGCTTCATGCCTTTAGGGTTGCCGGTTTGAATCTCGCCTCTGCTCTCTCTGTGTGGAGCTTGCATGTTCTCATGTGAAGTAGGTTTTCCTCCCATAGCAGAAAGACATGCAGTTAGGCTAATGGTGTCTGTGTGTGTCTGACTGTTTGTGTATATGCATTATGCACCCTGCAATGGACTGGCCCCCCATACAGGATGTACGCTAGCCTTGTGTCCTGCACTACCTGGCATGATCTCCAGGCTCCACCTTGTCCCCCAATACACATGGATGGATCATTTACTCAGGAACTTGTTGCAGATTCCCATGTGATTTCTGAGTGCCATATCTTCTAATACATTTATGTTTACAAGGCTGCAGTTCCAGGCTACTAAATTACAAAAGCACCATGAAATAACACGAACACACAAAAAAAGCACAAACACTCACCTACCTGCCCCAATGCACTTTCTCCCGTCTCTGCTGTTGTGATGTCGCTTCTAGCACTGATTGTGCTGAGCAGAGATTCTGGCTCAGCATCTCATTTGATGGCTCATTGAAACCCTGTTATTTCGGAGACGGGAATAAATGAATAGCTATCGAGGCGAAGCGGCTGTCAAGCTCACGCTGGCCTCTCCTGCCTTCCTGCTGCCTTTTTATCTCTTTCTTGTCTCCTTGCCACCACCTGCATAAACCCAAAGAGAGGAGTGCATTATCGGTATTTAAGATTTTAACAACATCAACAACCAACAGCTTGTCTCACTTGGAACGGATGGCCTCTTTTCAGTGTAAGCAAATGAAATTAAATCTGTCATCATATGACTTTTTAGAGTTTGCATACTTTACTTTGGGGGGGAGGGGGGTTGGGGTGAGCAATCTGATGAAGTAGGACTGAGAGGCCAGTAGAGCTTGAATCAAAAATAAATGTGTGTGGATGGGGAATCCAAGTGATTCAGCAAAGCCAATCACTGCAGATTCCGCCTACTGTGTCAGAGTAGGACCAATCACAGAGCTGGAGAAGGGCTTTTTTAACACAGTGAGAGGGAAGTTAAGTGTACTGTAGGGCAGGGGACTAGACCACCATTCCTGTTAGAGTCCACAAGCTCAGGGCTCCATGTGTTTGTAATGCTGGCCTTTAAGTATTAAACAGCAAACTTCACTGACAGCCACAGACAATCTGTTGTGTCGGGTCAGTGGATGGGAAATCTTGCCCAAATGTGACTTTCCAGAAGAGCAGCATTTAATTATTAACAGGCAGAAGGATAACAGGAGCCCACAGGCCGTGATCGATGGCCAGACTGCCACCCCTTCAAGGCAGTGTTGTTCATCTGGATCAGGCCAGTCTCAGCACCTTTACCATCGACAGGGAAGTGTTTTCGCAAAGTGGAAAATGCTGGAAAATAACATGTCCTGCAGGAACGACCGACAACTTTTACCACCGCACGTGTCAGGTTACCGTAATCTGGCCAGAGTATATCAAAATATCGATGGTATTTTTATAATGTTTGCCTGACTATTAAAATGTCTTTCTTCTCATGTGCTGTTATAAAGTTGTGTATCATGTAAACAAACTGTGCGTTGTGGTGCTCAGAAATACCTCGTACTCCGACTTTGCCAGTGTGGTGTACCCAACCCAGATGTTCTCTAGCTGCTAATGCTACAGAACTCCGCTAATGAGAGTCGTCATGAGAAGAGAAATAAGCAAATAAACAGGCTTCCCCTTCTTCCTCTCCTGTGTAGCCTCCCCCAGCTTTGCTCTCATTCACAGTAATGAATAATTGAGGGGCGATTTCTACCCAGTTTCTCTGGTGTTTCCCGCCTGGCTGCCTTCTCTGCTTGCCTTCATAAATCACACAGGCCTTTAGGATAAAATGCCCACTGTCCCAGGTCAGGGCTGGCCAAGGGCAAGCCAGAACAACTCCCCCCTGCCCCTTTGTGAGATCCCTTAGTTCTGTAACCCTTATTCACTTGTGTATCTTAACATCAGTTTGCATCTGAATAAATATGAACACAAACCAGTTCTGCAGCTCCATGCATGACTATCAGGCCCCCACACCCCCATCTGTCAGGAGCACCATTCAGTCCCAGCCTACTCTTCCTCCGCAGCTTTCTTGTGCCAGAGCAAAGTTAGCGCTGCAGAGTTGACGTCAGCATTCCCCCACCCCCCACATGCTCACCCCAGCAGCCTGCCTTAACTCTCCTCCTCGAGAAGCACAGTTCAGGACAGCACAAAAATGCACGTATATTTGTATGTGCTTGTGGAGGAGGGTTGGGTTGGATTGCATGGGAAATGGCCCTCTCAATTCACTTTCACCCTCTGCCATTAATCTCCCCGCTTCCCTTTCTCTCTGTCATCCTCCCCCTTTCTTTCTCTTTTTCTATCCCACGCTTTGTCTTTTCTTCCTTGTCCTCCCCGAGTCCTCCAGAGACATGCCAAATGGCAATTATTCCTAATCGACCTCCATTAATACACCCCCACCCCTCAACCTCTCCATGGTTCTGGTTATTTAATCACTTTAATTGCCAAAAAAATAAATAGATAACTAACAGTTTCTCTTTGTCCCTACCACATAGTGACTTGGGGGGCGGGGAGGCACAGCTCCTTGCTGTAACACCTTTAAATGGCTGCTTCACTGCTTATTACATTGCTTGCTCACATGTCTTTAAAGGAATTGGATTCTTTGGGGGAAAAAACCCCTGGATTCATGTCAATGTGATTGGTGCAAGCTGCAGGCTTTGAAGTCTGTTGGTCCATGTTTATCTCCTGTTTACTAATCCTTTGCGCTGCTCCTAGTGCTGTCCTCATGTCTTGATTTTTACCCTAAAAACCTTCTGGCTGAAAACCATCGTGCACACTGCCCTGTAGCTCCATGCTACATGTCCTTTATAATAATCGGTTTAACTCCACAGGCAATGGCAGCGTTCTGTGTCCCTTTAACCTATTTTTATAGTGAGGCAGGAGTATCATACACTTCCAGGAAGGAGGCTCTTTGGCAAACATCTGGCACGAAGGAGGTGCTAATGGGCTGTCACAAGTGCCTAATGAGTTGGCCTAATTAAGGAGCAATCCAGGATGTTGCAGGCGTCTGACTCATCCTGCACTCTTCATTTAACTGGGGCACCTGGCAGCTCAGTGTAGGGGAAACAACCACAGTTGGGTTTGCTGGGATTATTTAATAAACAAGTCATTTTCTGTGGTCGTGGTTCCGCTTCATCGCCTGGGGAGGCAAACACATCGCTTTGTGGACCTCCCTCCTTCACTGCTCACCCATCTTCTCGCCCTTCCAGGTGCATCTCCTTCCAGAGTGTCTCCTACTCACTCTGATTCCTCTGTCAGTCCTCCTTCTCCTTCAGATGTGCTTGAAAGGGAATTCCCTTTCTTTGCGGTTTTGACACCCATGGAGGATCCGTCAACCAGGCATCGTCCACCTTTTGGTTCTGAGTCCATGTCCTGGACCACAGAAGCACCTTAATGAATATGTATCAGACATATGGAAGCCATTTCTGTCACGAATCAATACTGTCATTCCAGCTTATGTGACAAGAGGCTGTGACTTTTGTACCTCTCTTGAAACACATGGAGGTGTAAAGCTGCTTTGGCCTAATTCTATAATTTAATTCCTCCATGCACTGGCATATGATAGAACAATGACGGACGATTTTGTTAGTCAGGAAATTTTCTTTGAAATGTTGCAAGCACCATGGGCATAACAGTGATGGCACAAGTCTTTGAAACTCCCTTTTCGGTAAACTCACTGACTGTATAAAATAACCCCATTCATTATGAGCCCCTGAGGCTTGTTTCTCTCCTTATGGTTTAGTTTCAAATTTCCATTTGGCTACCTATGATGTGTATTGACATTGTTTCGGTACTACCTGTTTTGTATCAGTATTTGTTAGTGTTAAGAACTGTGACGATAATTCAGAAAATATATGTCCATAAGTCTGTGCAATTACATATTTCTTTGTATCCCCAGTGTTGCATCTTCAACCCCAACAGTGAGTACTTAATCCCCGATTAACTCTTGACTCTGTAATCCACTTTGAAAGAGTGTAGTAAAGTCATTAGCATGAGTTCTGGGGATTGTGTTTCTCTTGTGCCGCGGCAGCCTACCTGCTTCATCGTGCACCCCAGTCTCCCTGGATGAAATCCAGCATCTCCTGATCTCAGCAGGCTGGTTCAGGGTTATTCAGATTGATAAAATTTTTAAAAAACAGAATTTTGCTGCTCAATGGCTGATGGTCCTAGTCCAATCAAACCTTTACATATTTGCTCACTATGTCACTGTCTGAAAGTGACTCTTGATTAAGGTACACCTTATGCTGGCAGTCCCACATTATGGTGAACATCCTGATGGGATCATGTACCAGAATTGTTGGGGCAAGCTGGATATGTTGGGTATCCAAAGATTTATAAATCTAAGGGGGAGATATTTTAGAAGGGTAAGTAGAGGTGTAATTAGAAATTCTAGGCTCCATGACAAAATTTCTCCTTCCGGAACTTATGTATAATTTCACGTATTCTGGGCCCCCTGCAGAGTGCTGGGTGCCCTGAATCTGCCTAAGTATCTGTGGGTGTCAGAATCCCCTGGAATGGCCAGTACAACCGTGATTGCTGCATCACTGCTCCGGCGGGGGGCGGCCGTGCATTCGATCCCTGCACCGCCATTCCGGAGGTGCCCCACGTTAGTCCTCCCCCCCCGTCACCTTCATCGCATCTCCTCCGTCTCTCCCTCTCTCCAGGTCCAGCCTCCTCGGGTGTATTGATCCGTGCTTGTCGACGGGCTGAATAGAGACGGACAAATGGAGGCAAAGAAAGACAAATGCAACTCAGCCAGCTGGAAAAAAAAGAGATGGGGGGGTGGGCACAGCTGGATAAAGAGGACGAGAGGCGAAGGAGGGGCATGGAGAATGGGTACATGAGCAGGAACAACGGTCACGCCTCAGAAAAACTCTGCTGCCCCCCCGGTGACTCTCATTGCTCCCATAGTGTCTGTTAAACACTCATTCTGCAGCCTGTATCCCTGCTGGTATGTGTGTTGTGGGCCATGAAATGTCCCCACAAAGACATTTCATCATGGAGAAGGAGAAAGAGGCTGGTGAAACTGAAGGGCTACAGCCGAGGTCGTGCATCTACCACTGCCCCTGTTTGTTATTAGGCATGAGTCTGCAAGCAGGAAGTAATTGGGTCACACGGGTCGTGTGGCGACGAGGAGCTTAAGAGCACGCTGTCTGGACACCATGAACGCAATCAGGAGAGTGTCCACATGCGCAGACACCCCCCCTCCTCCATGCAGGTAATGTGTCTGGGGACAGGGAGGGGGGTTAGCTTGCTGCTCAGAGAGGATGCAGGCCAGATGCAGGGCATGACTGTGGTGCATCTCGGCGGCACACGTGATAGGGCGGCTAACCTGGCGGGTGAGGGGAGCCTTCCAATCATGGAATCCAACAGAACTTAGGACCGCGTGGATGAGTAGCAGGAGAGCGACACAAGCGAGAAAAGGGAAGAGAGAGAGAGGTAGGGGACGGGGGGGGGGAGCAGGAGAGGCTGGGGATAAAGGCGGATGCAAGAGCAGCACCACTACATACTTTGAAAGTCGTCGAAAAGTGGGTCCTTACAGGATAGACTGAAGCCATCAGAGCTGATGTAAATAGTCAGCTTTCTTTGACTGGATCATGCAGCTACACGATGCCTAACACCTAGACCCTGTGAGAAGGAAGAGCAGAGGGGGGGCGGAGAGGAGAATTTCAAAAGTACCTGCATCAGCAAACCGTGCAGCCTGCATCTGTACATGTGCACGATCAATGTGAGAATGTGTGTAAGACCCCCAGTGTGGGATGCGGAGTCGTACTGACGAGCACACTCACCCTGCGCCGCCGAGTCGGAGGTCAAGGGACATTCCGTCTGAGCCGCGGCTCCCTTCACAAATGCCCTCGCTGGGCTGCCATTGGACAGTTCAGATTGGGAGGCTGGGCTCTACCCCACCTCCCCATCCCATCCCACACTCGCTGAACAGACTCAATCAGATTTAGAGTCCAAAGAGCACAGGTAGGTCTTCACTGGTTTATGTTCTAGCTGGATTCCTTTGCTGTCGTCCTTGATGTTTTTAACATTCCGCTTTAGCCCTTTTGCAGAATGATGTAGCTGCTGAGATGAAATTGCAAAGGATTAATTAATTTCCCTCACAGCGTGAGGTACAATCATGCAATCAGGTCAGTATTTCTGGATAATTCCGATTGAATAATTTGCTGGTCAGCGCATAGGAAACAGAAGCGATTCAGGAAGCCTTTTGTTTTGGAGACTTTGTAATATTCGGAAATGAGTATGTGGCCGCTATTGTCTAGGGACTCTGTGTTTCGCTGACTTGAATTAGGAGGGAATGCTGACATGGTTGATTCTCGCTCCGAGATGAATAGACTGAAATGGATGATAATGTCACCATCTCTGCTGGCCCCATTGTTTGTACAAAATTCACAGTCCTTTCTGCAGACAGGAAGATTTACTCTGTAGAATTGTGCTCGCAGAGCTGAGCTGTGAGCTTGTGGTCCTTCTTGAGCTCAAACAGCTTTGGATTTTGCTCCTATAGTGGTCGTCAAAGGCGTGAGCATTGTTTTGCTTGCGTATTTTTGACACAGCTTGGGTAAGCAGTCTCCCGCAGAGGGATACGTTAGCGTACGCAGATATGAGTCCCAAATAGCAGCAGACCAACAGCCACACACAACCAGAGGACAGCAAACGCGCTTCCGCTGACGAAGCATGATCCTGATAGTGATTCTGCTGAGTGAGAGAGGGGAGCCCAGGATTGCGTGCTGAGAGACTGCTGCTGGCGTGATGTGTCCCCTCGATGTGTCACTGTGCACCTGGCATAACTCAGGGATAAACACGCGCGCGCGCGCGCACACACACACACACACACACACACACACACACACACACACACACACGTGCAATATGCTGCCCTCTAGTGTCAGATGCTCATCTGGCACCCTCTGACAAAGGGCTACATATCGCAGTCAGGCACACACACACACACACACACCCCACAGTCAAGTGGCCCATTACGTGGGGGCTGACTCTTGCACTCAACCTCGTGGGGGGAGTTACAAGCTCATGAGCAGGACGCAGAAGAGAGCGCACTGCACCATAAGGTAGTAGAAATGAAGCACCTGCAATTAGGTCACACTGGGATCTCAAAGCATTTTATATTGAGGGTTTGAATCGCTTTCTTCTCCAAAAACACACACACACATACTCACTCTGTGTAACAGAACTGTGGGATTACATTTTATATAGCTCCAGTTCCTTTCATGTACCTAACCCCCCCCCCCCCACTTCTAAAAAAAAAAAAGATTCTTGTCTTCAGGGCAGACTGAAGAAGTGCATTAAAATGTCATGCAGATATGCGTAAGTGCACTCAATCTGCATCCCAGAGGGCAGATAGCGCCTCCATCTGGACCAGAGTGGAAAAAAGCCCTTCTTTTGTGTGCTGGCAGATGACACAAAAAGGAGCGGAGGCTGGGATCAGCAGCTGCTGCCTCAGCTTTGGTGCCTTCCCCGTGAAAAGGGGGCTGTCATGACTGTCACGCCCCACCGGAGCCGCAAGGTTACATTTCACTGGCTGAGCAGGTGCGTGACCAGAGCAGAGTGTTCCAGAAATACCCGCGGGAGCCCAGCTGCATGACGCTAAATGAGCACCGGGGGAAACCCACAGAGGAAAAAAAGATAGAAAGACATGCTTGTACTTCGCACACACATGCAGACGCATGCATTAGAGTTGCAATGAGAATTGCAGGCCTTGCTGACGGGCCCAACGGAGAAATCCCTGTGCTGGCCACAGGATTTTAACCGTCGACCTTGCGATCACCACGTGCCGCCTGCCTTGGTGCCTGCTCTCTGTCACCACACCCTCTGCATGGCCATCCATGTCTATAGTCATACCTTTTGACAGAGCCTTTCACATGACTTCCTCTGCTGGCCGCGTGTTTCTTTTCATCACCAACCTCTAAGCTGAAGCGTTCCCCAATACGGATAGTGTTTAAAAGCTAATCGGAAAAGGTTGAGGAAAGACCGTACACTCTGAGCGGTGAGGATGAATAATGAAGATGGAGGGGGGGCACAAGGGTGAGAGCTTGTAAAGAGGTAGGGTGGGGTCAGAAGGGTTAGGGCGGGAAACTAGGTAGGCTGTGGCCAGTGGGGCCC
>JAABNY020000035.1:5182152-5201767 GCA_015164015.2 Brevimyrus niger
ATGAAGATGGAGGGGGGCCACAAGAGTGAGAGTGACAAGAGAGTGAGAGAGGTGGGTGGGTGGGGGGGGGGGTTATGGGGGACTGGCAGAGGTGTGCAGTGCTCCACAGCCTGGGTGCTTTATACTTTATGACCCCTGCAGGAATCAGAAAGGCTGACAAGCATGCAGTGCAGCTGACAGAGAGGTTTTATGGTCAATGGCCAGGACGGTGCGCTGCTGAGACGGCTGTAATAAAACTGAGTGCACCCGCCCCCCCAAGAATGGGTGTGGATTATGGGAGGGGGGGGGGTGTTTAGGGCCAGTTTTTAAAGATGCAGTGTGGTCGGGAGTGAATATGTGTGCTTGTTTATGTGTGGATACTGCAAGCGTCTTGGGCTTGTGTGCTTTGTATTGGGATTCTGATCCCAATCTGTCTTCTGTACCTTAATTTTAAGTCCCAACTCAGTTGTTCTACACTGCAAGGCAGGTGCAGTGACAACAGGAGCACGAGTAAAAGCAATAAACTGCGGTAACAGCTGGCATTCACTGGTTTTGCGGTCTGTTTTGCATTCTTTAGTGCGGTCCTGCTGTACTCTGGGTCAGCCTGACTAAAGCTGGCCTTTTCTCATCAACCTCTCTTCTCAGAGAGCTCAGTCCTTTGCCAGCCTGCTTCAGAGCTTTTGATAATGACTCTAGGGTTTGGTTCTGGGCCTTTGTTCAGAGCAACGTTACATTTCCTGCTGAATGAAAGTAAAGGCGACAGTCCTGGGAATCAGGAGGCACTGTTTCTGTTTGTATATCTTGCCCATTCAGTTCCTTTCAAAACGGATTTGGAGTTAAGATTCAGCTAGGTTTTGGGTAAGATTTGATATTAGATCTATGGTTAGGGAATTAGAATTAGGGTTAGGAGTATCTTTGGGGTTAGAGCTAGCTAGGGTTCAGGTTGAGGTTAGCATTTTGGGTGCGGCTGTAGTTAGAGTTGGGTTAGCATTAGGTTTGGGGCTAGGGTTAGGGTTTGAGTTAGGTTCAGAGTTAGCGTCTCAGAGTCCATGGTCCTTAGCACAGGTGTTATCTCTCCTTTCTGTTCTCTCTGTAAAATAATGACTGATGTAACATCTTATCTGTCAGTTAAACTTCTGATGTCTGCTAATGACACCATCGTTGTATGGCTCATCTCTCTGAGATAAGTCCGTGTATGGATGAGAGGTCACACAACTGCCAGTTTGCTGTACTCAGAATAATTTGGCCTGTTCAGACAAAAGGGATGATCATTAACGTTAGATGTCAGCCATCTCCACACTTGCCTCTTGTCTTAAGCAGTGCATCAGTTGACGTAGTAATACTGTTCTACAGATCATCATCTTTAGGATCCTCAAATGGGATGACAGTATCATCGCCATACTGAAAAAAGCACAACTGAGGATGTTACCTATTCCAACAGCTTCCTCAGACAAACATTTTCAAGAAATAAAGCTGTTAGGGTTTTATAATTATGACATTAAATTACATGTATGTATATCTTACGCAAATTGCATATTCTTGTATGTTTCTTGCTGCTTTTACTGGCCTGTTATTTATCTGTATTATCTTGTAAATACCTGTATTCTATTACTACAATTCGATTTTACTACATGTCTGTTTTTATTCAGTTACACATCATGTTGTGAAGTTTCAGGCCAGCAGCAGAAGAAATTGCTCGTAAAAATAAAGTGGTTCTGATTCTGCTAGCATTATGGTTAGGGTTGAGGTTAGGGGAGATCCGCTTCAGCAGATGTTTAGCTGAGTAATTCAGTCCCTGTGAACTTAGAAATGTGCGAAATCACAGGTCCACTGTACCGCTGTTTGACCCGGATGTAAGCGGTCCGAGGGGACTTGGGGCGACCGGCTGATTTTACCCACTGAGCAGATGAATGCTTTCCCATTCCATACTATACGACTAACTGTATTTTCTTCTTTCAGGGAGGATCTCACACCTGCACACCCACAGTGAGGTCAGTTGCCCGTGTTTTTAGAGCACATGTCCATCCCACTGAAAGAGCAGCACATAAACAGATTGGTGTTTCTAAGACCTCCGACATTTAACCCTATTCAATTTTCACCTCATAATTTCCCATTTATGTGCTGATCCCACCAATTTAAACTCTCTCTGTTTTTCCACCTTCCTGACCTGGTTCTTCTGGTTCACTGGCAGAAACTTTCAGAGTTGCACCATAATCACAACCAAGCGCACCACACAACAACGACCAGCAGGGGTCAGCCACCTGTGGTGGGCTGACGGCTGTGATGCATCTCCTCCAGCTCCGGGTTTTGACCCTCATCATTCAATAGGGCGGCAGCTGGCTGAAAGGCCCATCAACACCTCAGCTGGCCTTGACAGACAGCTCCACTCTGGGAAATTAAAAACACACATCCCACAGGAGAAACAGCACAGCAAGACCCAATCAGATAGTCATAAATCACTGTGAAGGGAGTGTGACTCACTTATTATGGCTGACGCTGTGAAAGAGAGTGCAGAGAAGGAGAGGGACAGCCTCCATGTAGATTCAGAAGAAGCCAAAATCTCAAAATGTAATTAAAAAAAATCTTTCAACATGTTTCTCTATACTGATCAATGGTCTCTCTCTTTGTTGTCCACGTGTCACTTATGTATTTTCCTTTCTCTATTGTTGCTTGTTAAAATCCCCCATATCTAGGCCTTACTTTAACAGTTAATATTCCTACAGTAGCACTTTATACTGCTTGATAAAAGAAGTATAAAAGTGAAGCTTTAATTTGGTAGATGAATGGACGGTGGACAGCGTATGCCTACTCCGAAGCCAGAGAGCCTCAGCAGACACATTTTTGGATACACTGGCTTGAGAAATAACTGGAGAAGCGCTGAGGACTTAAAGCAGTGACCATCTCTGAAGGAACAGATTTGTGCTTTTCATTGTGGACAGAACACTGGCTCTGTCAGCTAGGGAACGAAAGCAAAGTGGGAATAACCTGGATGGTTACTGTGCTTTTTTAGTGGCACTGTGTTAAGTCTCCAGAGGTCTCCGTGCGGACTGGTGCCCAAACTTAAGACATTGCCGGTTAATGGTAGAACAGACTTGCTTGTGTTTAGTTGTGAAACACGATGGAGAGCCTGGGAGAGCTAGAGTATCCCCTGCTGGGCAGCAGCCCCAAGCACGGCCCTAACGGACTGCTCAAGGGAATTTTGTCAAGGAACGAAGAGGACGGTATACTGCCTCCACCGGCTTGGAGGGATTATTGCGCTCCATCTGAGTTTCACCAGCCGCAGTTCCTGGACCCATGCTCCCTTCAGAACATGCCTGAGCCCTTCTATACAGCAGGCCCGCTGTGGGGTGGTGCCGATTCCCTCAGCATGCATAACAAGGACTACCTGGAGACCACCTTTATGGACATTAATCCAGGGTTCCAGCTGGACAGGAAAATCCTGGGGGGTGCAAGGGATAGCCGTAGCGTTTCTTACAGCATGGAGGATGAGGAGGACCTGCTGCCAGACTATGAGGTACGTTTGCATACAGATGCCAAGGTAAATTCACACAGACAGACATGTACACACTGACAAGCACTGAATTGATTTTTCATATATTCAGTACCAGTCAAACATATGGACACAATCACCTATAGAAATGTCTATTTGTACTATTATTTACATTTTAGAATAATAATAAAAACATCAATGTCATAAAATGACATATATGGAATTAAGCACTGGCTAAAAAAGTATTCAAAAAAACTAATTTATTCATGGGGGCAGCTCTGTGGGGTGGGGCTCGGAAGGTTCTCAGTTCAAATCCTGTGATCAGCAGAGTGACGCCACCATTGGGCCTTTGACCAAGGCCCTTAACCCCAATTGCTCCAGGGACTGGCTGATCCTACCGTCTCCTCTACGGCAGTCTCATGAGGTGGCCTCCTGTGATGCTTTTCCAGTTGTCGTCAAGGAGGTCCCACATATATGCTGTACAGTCAGGTTTACCTGGCATCGGGGCTAAAATACTCAGGGCTCGTCTTAAAAAACTTGGGGCTGCGGCTCCAAGTGATCAGACATAATGAAGCCCATGGTCCAGACTCTTGACTAGTACTGTGGTTACTACAGTGAGAGCTGTGTGGCAGGTGCAGCTGGCTAAGTTCTGAACTGGAGAGATAGCAGGGACCGTGGAGGGATGGGGTTGATGGAGGAGCCGAGCTGGGGGAGGGGGGGCAAGCAGAGGCCACGTGGACTTGGTGGTGTGACTAAAAGTGGAGGCAGCTGGCATGCTGGCAACGGAAGCAGCCGTCCCTGTTGCAACCGAACACTTTGCTCCAAGCCATAAATACCAATGACAAGGGAATGTAAAAAAATACATAAAAACCCCATCACATGGAGACTTCAGTGTCTCACCTCATTTCATCACCATTACAGAATCAGTTTGAACAGCAAAGGGTTAAACCCTGGGCCAATTTAGGGTGCTCTGCTTTTGAAGGGGGTACTTAACATCCTGTACACCCTTGTGCAAATTAATTGAAACAAGTTCAACATATCAACATTTCAATATAGAATATGACCTCCTGGTTTTTTTTTGTAGCATTTGGGTGTGATTTTGCATTGAATCCAATGATATTGAGAGTCTTTGATTATCTTGGTGTTCCGGTACCATACTTGAATTAATGCCTGAATAAGCTTTTCTTTTGTGACACAGTCCATTCCACAAAGGTGCTGCTTGCAGATTGACCACAGATTCTCTATAGGGTTTAAATCCAGAGAGTTTCCAATGCCTTGATTGTTGATGAAATTCCTCTCCATTTTCAACATATGGCACAGGGCCAGATCAGGCTGAAAGATGCCTGACCCTTCAGGAAATGTAACAATGATGAAATTTCCTACATATGATGATGTAACCGCAACACATTGAAAAAATAACTAATTGTTGGCTTTCTGGAATGAAACTGAAAATAGATTGTGAAAAAATCACTACTTGTTTCAATTAATTTGCACAAGGGTGTGTGTTACATCTAATGAATGCCAAGATACTAATCATGGTTAATTATTTGGTAGTTATTGATTAATTGAAAATCAATATCCACTGTGTTTTGCATTTCCTGATGTACCTACAGAAGGATGTTCTGCAGTAATCTGTATCTGTGCAAATTAGGGTCATTGATAATATGCGGCATATTTGGATTAATCATGACTGCAGTTTGGTTTGCACATGTGAATTTATCTGCAGTTAAACAGCTTTCAGCAAGGTGAGAAGCAGTGTCTCACCCTTCCCAAGTCCCCATGTGGGGGGTGATGCTGTTGGGTTATTTTTTGCTCCAGTTTTACCCACAACATTGAGCGTGTGCAGAGCATGGACAGGTTAGAACCCATTTTCAGCATGTTGTGCCGATAAAAGAAGCAGGGAGGAAAGGAAGCTAACTGCAGACAACATGAAACTCACCCTAATTAAGAACATGCAAGTTACAGCATGCCCAAATGCCATATATATACTCATCTGGCTCTGTACTTATTAACATTTTCTTCTTCAGCAGATGCTTTTTATGTAAAGCAACTTAAAATTGAGAGCAGGGGCAGCCAGTCCCTGAAGCAATGGGGGTTAATGGCCTTGCTCAAGGGCCCAGTGGTGAGATCACTCTGCTGACCATGGGATTTGAACCAATGACCTTCTGAACATTAGCACACTGTCCTAACCCACTGAGCCACACACCATCCCCTATAAATAAAGATGAGGGCAATGATGACAAGAGTGTGGGAGAGTCTCATGCTCATGGCTGGCCTCCCGACTGCTCAACAAGATACCCCCTCCCCAGAGGTGCAAACTGTAGACAGAGATAAGTCACAAAAACAGCAATGATGTTTCCCTGTGTGAACGACCATTGGAACACAAGGACTTACCTACCATTATGCTGTGAAATTCATTTGTACATGACAAATTGTGTTCACTGCAGAGCTTTTATCTTAATGCTCTGAAAGAGTGGTACTTCTGCGAGGGGGTTCCTCGTAACTGGACAACGGATGGTGATTGGCCGATTGGCAGCATGTGGGGCTCATGTGACTGGTGTATCTTGCTTCAGTGTGTGTCGGGTGCTAAATCATTTTACTCAGAGACATATTAAGCAGCAGATTGCACAGACACCACTGTGCATCACACCAGCCCCTAACAGCGCTGCGGCAGCCAGGTCTTCACTGTGCGGTCGTGTACCCGGTTCCCAGGAGCTAAATTGTTTTGATTCAATCTAGTATTTCCAAGGGGGAAACAGTTTATTCACTGCAATCAGAAAATGTCCACAAAAATATGAATATAACACAGTGTGAGGGACTGTCCCTTTTCCTTTAGACCAGTGTTTCCCAACTCAATCCTTGGGGACCCACAGACTGTCCACGATTTTGCTCCCTCCCAGTTCCCTACCGGAGCAAAAATGTGGACTGTGTGTGGGTCCCTGAGGTCTGGGTTGGGAAACACTGCTTTGGAGAATTTATATACTGGATCAGTCCCCTGGCATGAGAGCATGTGGATTTCTTGTAAGCACAGTTGCCAGATTATTTTGAAGAACAATCTTCCTGCCATGACCCCCAGGACTCTTCCAGTGAGGACTACAGTGACACGGAGAGCCAGAGCAGCTTCTCCCTGATGATCCCGCAGGACCACCTGGGTCTCGCCTTCTTCTCCATGCTGTGCTGCTTCTGGCCCCTGGGGATTGCAGCCTTCTACCTTTCCCAGAAGGTAATGAGGTGCACAAGGGGGCAAGCAACAGGGTGGTGGGGGGGGGGGGAATCAGGCAGCAGTCTCCACAGGGGTTGTCACTGATGTCGAGGTGAGAAAGGTCTCTGCAGGGGAGGGACAATGCTGCAAAAATTGCAAGACCCAAGACAGGGTGATAATTAGCTTCCTGCTAAAATCACTTTATCGAACTAGTGTGGCCATTTCCCCCCTGTTGGTAAAACACTATCCTCCCCTTGATTACGGTAAGCAATGAAATGATCAGTATGTGACAGCTGATAATTTAGGATATCAATCGGTATGGAATTATAGACTATATTTTATAAGGGATTACAGGGATGTTCACTGGATTATGGCCAGAGCAGTGGAATGGTCCAAGATACATAATGAAAAATGGCTTCTCATGTGACAGGTCTGGACCAATCAGAGATGAGTCCCTCACTTATCCATCAAGGACAAAGGCAGGCCCAGTGGTTCAGTGTGAGACAGAACCGGTTCTCTCTCTCTCCTTTGTTCAGAAATGTAGTTTTGTTGTGTAGACCTCAGTCACATGATCACTTATAATCGCAGCAATTTGAACAGATGGCTTTCGCCTCCTTTCGGCTTGTCCTTTGTGTGTATCCTGTATTCATCGCAGTGGCTGTTTAAACAGCATGGTTCTTTTAACACCAGCAATCTTTGTCGAGGTTTAATTGGGAAAAATAGGAGAATGATCAACAATGGGAGAGGTAAAAAAAAAAAGTGGAAAATGGAAAGAGGAATAGGAGGAAGTACAGGGCAGAAAAGAGCTGGGGCTGAGTAAAGATGTCATGGATAAGAGAACATACCAGAATCCAGTAGTAAAATTACTGGTCTTACATAGGGTTCACAATACTGCCACCTAGTGGTCAATGTTAAGGAGAGTAACAAGGTAGGCTCCCAATAAACGTCCACATGGTCACATTTCCTCTCTTCCTGCCCACAGACCAACAAGGCAGCCGCTCAGGGGGACTTCCAGGCAGCCAGCTCCGCCTCCCGCCAGGCACTTTGGCTTTCTGTGCTCGCCATCATCTTCGGCATCCTGACATACATATGTGCTGTCACCGCCCTCATCTCCTACCTGTCTGGGAAGCCACCTTAGAGACCACTTACCCCCTTTCCCCATCCCGGCTCACCCCCCACACTCCCAGCCTGGCACTTCCTTTACACACCCGCAACCCCACCCACCCACCCACCCTGAATATACCTGGTTAGAGTATGACGGATTTGAACCGGGGAGCAAACAGAAGGGTACTGATGCATGACGATTTGTGTTGCCGCCTGTTCTCCTTCTTTCCAAATCCCCACCACGATAATGACTATGGACCGCAGCATTTGGTACAGCACGGTAACCACATGGCTGCCCGCCTCCGGCTGAACCCGGCGGCGGTGGGCTCGACGAGGACGACGGTACGAACCACGCGTTGAGGCACGGTCCATGTCACAGGGATGGCATGGATCACCCACCCTTACAAGAAGGCAGACACCCTAGTGATACAAGCGTGAGCATCCTAAGGCCTACGTGGACCTGTCAGCGGCGCATAGCATGGGAATCCAAACAAGCCTGGTGACATAGCTGACCCCCGCCGGAGAGGCAGTGTGACAGGGACGTGAGGACGACACGGAGCTGGCGGAACGAGGCCGCCGGCCAGCTCGAACGGCACAGGAGCCAGCCACTAATCCCCCAGCACTGGGGTCATACGATAAGGAGTGCCAGGAATGTCACGCTAATGATAAGCTCTTACTGGGATTAGAAAAACTGGAACCTAATTAAAAGCAGATTTCTTTGAGAGCAGGAGCTGAAGAGAGACATGGGAATCTTCCCTGCCTCTTGAATCTGAATGTTTAAACGTTGTGTTATACATGGGTCTCGCTTGCGAGGGTCCTGTCCTCCTTCACGTCCAGTCCTGAGAGCAATTTCTATCTGTAGAATCCAAATTGACTTTTCCCATAATAGCTTAATCATTGGGGGACAGGACCTTCCGTGCCCAGCTGCCTGAGCGGGGCCTGCGAGCGCCTGGCCACATGCTGACTCAGACAGCAGGGCTCGCGGTCAGCCGGTGGCACCGGCACCCCGCCGTCACCAGGTGGTCCGCGCCTCCTTCCACCAGCTCTGTCACTGCAGGTATGTGGCCTGCGTGACTCGATTCCTGCCTGCGGTGGAACTGAAGAAGCGCCACAAAGGGAGTAGCTGACATTTCTGTGGGGACTGTGCCTCTCTTAACGGCAGCTTAGGGCCACAATTCAGGTGTTTCTTTCCTTTTAAACACTAAATTGTAAAAATCTGTACTTAACATTCACAGCTCCAAGAGTTTTGATGCTTTATTTATACTCGTCTCTCCAGAGAAAATGTGTTTAGTGCTGAAGACTCGCATTGCTGTATTAACACTAAATGTTAGACACGCAATCATGCAGGAATAAAAGGTCAATCAAATCCAGCAGCTCTGCCTGATATCATCCTGAGGGCTCAGAGTCACACAAACACCTTATTGTCCTCAGGCAGCTGACAGCACTCAGTAACACATCTTTCCGAGATACCAGCTTCGAGGCCCACTATCGCTTCCCAGACACAACCGTCGTATGAAGGGTAAAGAGAATCATGTGATGACACCTCTGCACAGAAATGACAACCCAAGTCATGCATCTGCTGCTGCATCTGAGCTGGTGATGAGACGCATTCATCCTCACTGTGCCTAAGGAGACAGGAACCATCTCTGTACACGCCTACAAGTTAGCACTCACACTGAAAAAGAACAGACCATCTACCTGCTCAAAAAAAAGCATGATACTTTTAATTTCATCTTGAAAAGATTGCAAATAGGAACGCTGTCAAGACCAAGAAACCCATGTGTTTCACATTGTCCCCGTGTGAAGGAATTACTGCAGCACTCTTATTCAGCATGGTATTTTATTGAAGAAAATGAAGAACAAACGAAGAAAAAGCAGGCAAGGGGGCTGGAGAGAAAAATGAATCAGAGGGTCTTGGAGTACCGTCTTCGGACAGAGTCTCTGTAAAACTGAAAGATCTCCTCCGACGCCCTCTGGCCAAGTGCTACACACTGCTGCAGCTGCAGAAGGGCATGGGAAAGCAGGAAATACTTCAGTAACCACCTCAGTGACCTGACAGCAGAGCGCTGGCAAACACACGCACACACACACACAGTTCATGTTTCTTTACTTCTCTGGGCATAATCCTAACCCTAACTATAATAACCTTAACCCCTACCCAGCCCTAACCTCAACCATAAGTAACCAAACAAAATACTTTTTTGGCATTTTTAAATTACATTGCATTCACAGATTTTTTATAAAATTGAGGTTTATATTGTGGGGACCTGAAAAATGTTGCCATAAGCTTATAAGCAACAGGTTTTACTAAATTTTTGGAACTTTTATTCTCCACATGCGCACACACACGCGCACACACACATGCGCGCATAAACACGGGCATTCTGTACCCGAGCCGTAGCCACCGAGCACTAGTCAAAATTTCTCATACCGTTTGTAAGAGAAGAGCTTCACCGTTTATAAAGATTACAAAGCTTACAAACCTCATTAACTGAAAAAGATCCTCTGGTCGATGACATCATCACCCTGCGTTCTGCGCTGTCAATAGCAAAGGTCATCAAGGCTCGGCTTTCCTGGCGTGAAGATAAATAAAGAGATTAATGACAATAATTTGTCTGTATACACCGTAATACCTAACTGAAATATCACAGGAAATCCGTTAAAATGTATCCTGAGAGGGCACTGTCACCACGACCTCACCCAGAAGTGAATTATAACACCCTGCTCATTTTACATGAGGAAGGGAAAAACATTGTGAATGAAAAACACCGGGTAAGAACCCAGCAAGAGGGGACTGAGGCTGGGTACCTTCTCTTGCTGCGAGGTGGGGTCCGTCACGATGTGGCCATCCTGGTCAATGGCACACGTCACACCACAAAACAGGCAGGACATAGGCAGCCCAGCGTCCATCAGGGCCATGCAGGCGGCGTTCAGGCAGCAGGACAGCAGCTGAGGACCCGATAAGGAAGCGCAAAGAGTGGAGGGCGGTTAATGGACAAGGAAGGATGCACAGCAAAGGGCCGCGGGACCAGGTAGGGGAGTGTGGGCCGAGACAGGGGCAGCGGGGAGTCAAAGCTGCTCCGCCACAGCACTAAGGATACTGAGCCGTCGTCATGGACGATCTGAAGAATGAGGGAGAGGGATGAGCGCGGATGGAGGGTCGACAAGAGGGCGGCTTCACAGGTCTGGCGGATAAAGTGCTCCTGCGATCGCTCCCGCACACCTGAGACACGGAGAGGGGAGGCCGACAGAGCAGACGTCATTACTCAACAGCGGTCTAAGTAGCACTTACATAATCAGGGTTTATATTTAAAAATAAATAAACAGATATATATATATGGCTTAAGGATCATTAATGTGCAACACCTTCAACCAGCTGTATAAATGTGTGACATGCTAAACCCACACTATATGGACAAAAGTACTGGGACACGCCTCTTAATCACCGACTTCTGTTTTTTCCAATCACACCCATTGCCACAGGTGTATAAAATCAAGCACCCAGCCATGCGGTCAGGTTTACAAACATTTGGGAAAGAGGGGGTTGTTCTGAAAAACTCAGTGAACTCAAGCGTGGTATCGCCATGGGATGCCACCTTCGGAATAAATCAGTTTGTGAAATTTCTTCCCTGCAAGATATGGAAGGCGGTTTACTGGTGCCACAGTCATTACCGGTGTGATTGTGCACTATACCATTAATACATAACCTGGTTTATGTGCATTGTGTGATTTTTTTATTAAACACACTCTGACGGCGTGTCATGATAAAAAACTATCAAATTCAAAAATTGAGATTTTGTGTAATTATACAAAATAAAAAATAACCCAATTCCATACATACATATACATACATACATAATATACATATTATATTTAGTAGCAAAATAAAAAGTAAAACATATTTACTAAATCTGCCTTCATGCAAGGTGCATGTTAAAAGGCACGACTGACAAATTAATGCATGGTGATTCTGTGCCAAAAGGAGCCAAAAGACTAATCAAGTTAAGAAAGGCAGGGAAAGAGGAATAAAGACATGAGTGGAATGTCACAACCAGCCAAGGCGTCGAGAGGAGAGATGTTCCATCCAAAAAAGGAGAGCACCTCTGTTATTTAGAACTGGATTAGTTTCAAATCATCTGACATAGAGAGAACATCAGTATTGTGAGCTATGTCACTGTTGTAATTGCACTGATGCATTACTTCACCCTCCTTATTAACTTGAGGTTCTCTGGATAACACACCATTTAAACATTTTAGATCCTCCTTATGGCTCTCCTTCTCCAAAGATACTAGATAAGCTATAGGGTCCTTGCTTTCTCTGCTCCGAAATCCAAATGTCCGGGACATTGTGTGTAATCTGTGGGTGTCAGGAAGCTGCCATCAACATGCAGAAGATGGTTTCATTTGCGTATTTTTGCATTTCCCCGATTAAAAGCTACCATGTGACCACAAAGCTGCAATATCAAGATCTTCTGACTTGTTGCAAAATAAATGATGCGGATTGAAGATAGTATCTTATGTACATGGAATGCATCATCAAAATATTATCTATTACATAAAGGGTCAGGACATGCTACTGCTCCCAAAATTTGGAGAAAAAAAAATAATATCTTGATACAATACCTTCACCATCCAAAAGTGAAAAATGTGTTACCATATCAGGTCAAATCATTCACCCTTACTGCTAGATATTCTATGGTCAATTGTAAATGGTATTACTGCAAACTGGAAGCTTTTGGGAATAACAGAAACTCAGCCATGAAGTGGCAGACCACAGATATTAACAGAGCGGGGGTCGCCGAGTGTTGAGGCACGTAGTACATAAAAGTCACCAACACTCCGTTGACACAACTTCAAAATTCCAAACTTCCTGGAGGAGGGAGAATGGTATGGGGTTGTTCTTCAGAGGTTGAGCTAAGCCCCTTAGTTTCAATGAAGGGAAATTTTAATGCTTCTCTGTTCCTGCATGACTGTGCCCCAGTGCAGAAAGCAAGGCCCCTAAACACATGGTTGGGTGAGTTTCTTGTGGAAGAACTTGACTGGTCCACAGAGATTCCTGACCTCAACCCCATAAAACACCCTTGGGATGAACTAGAATGGAGTTGTAATGCATTCATGTCCAACATCAGTGCCTGACCTCACAAATGCTCTTCTGGATCAATAGGCAACAATTCCCACATTACAGTCCAAAATCTCGTGGAAACCCTTCCCAGAAGAGTGGCAGCTGTTATACTTACAAAGTGGAGACCAACTCTATATTAATGCCTATGGGTATAGAATGGGATGTCATAAAAGTTCAGGCGGGTGTAATGGCCAGATGTCCCAATATTTTTATCCATATAGTGTACGTGCATCACTTTAGAGGAGAATATCAGACAAGGGGTAAAGGTCATAGAATAGCACGTACAGCGGTTTGTAAAGAGCGCAAGACTGACGCACGGTATTTTAACTCAAAATCCTCCCAAGCCAGTGTAACTGTTTGATGAACAAGCGTTCCACCTAGTGGTGCCTGCGAGTGATTACAAGCGATTTTTTCTGTAGACATAAGGCCTCCATAACAAAACATGCATGTCACACTTAAATATGTTTCAAAACTAGATTTCATTGGGCGGGTTGTCTGGAGTTTATAAACTGGATAATCCCGAATCGGTATAAGATACGTGTGCATTAAAACAGCAGCGTTTTGAAACAGTCCTACCAGCACAAATAAGAGCACTAACTGAAAAAACACGTTTATAGTTCGATTGGCCGCTCACCTGACAACCCAACTTTAAGCTGGATCATGACTTCCAGAGTTGCTCGATCATAGATCTCCTTGCTTATTTTCACTTCGGCTGGTCCATAAACGCCCGCTAAAACGCTTGTATCTCCTGAACAACAGATTTCGACAGACAGAAGCATCGCACATCTGATGAGCACAGACCTTAGAAATACAAAATAATAGCCAGACAATTTCCGACAATTTTAACATTAAGAACGTGCGTTCCTACCTTTCATGAACTCAATGAAAACATTACTGAAATGACCAGGCAGTTATTACACGTAAGAATAAAACAGGCCGGCATACGGCACGGCACGTACCTTGAACAAAAGAAGAAGAGCCGTCGGGTCGGGACAGAAGACTCTGTTCGCAGCCAAATTTCCGTAAAGCTAAAACCGGGGACACTGCGACGTCCATCATGCTACCCACATGAGTGTTTGGTCCGTCGCGCATATATGACGTTTCAACGCTTCTGGTTTGTCATCATCTCAAGTTCATCAAGTAGCATCATTTTCCGCAGCATGATACTACAGGAGCAGAGCCGATTTCATTTCATGCTGTTGTTTATAACTATATGTGTTTTAAATAAAGTGTCATTGCACTGGTTTACTTGCGGTTATGGGATGTATCAAATGGTGTAAAATTGGGAATTATCGGTATGTTAATTAAAGATTTGCACACACACACCTAGATACATCATCAGTGTGACCTGGGATCATTGGGCATCATGCTTTCTCGCCCAAGCGAGGGATCAGTCCCCGGTTTGTGTCTAGGTAGCCTGTTTGGTCCACGGATCGCCTCTTTTGATCCACAGCCATCTTGATGCTTTCTCAGCGGCATCATTGATATTCCTGATAGCGTTCCTGTTGTGCAGTTCCCTGCCCTGCAAAGCGACTGACCGGCAAATCCTCGGCAACTGACCTCAATGGGGTAGCAACAGGTATTCCATGTAAACTTGGGAATTACGTTAATTAAGGAAAAACATCGTGAAACCACATATTTTACGACATCGTTTTCAAAAAGCACGTACGCACATTAGTGATAAGCTCTCAGTCAACATTTTTTTTTTTGTAATATGCATCGTATAACAGATGGTGCGCAGTAAGTTAGGTGCGCAGGAGATCCGGCCGAACACAACGCATCGTCAACGTGTGAGCGTGCTCGCGCGCGTAGCGGTGTGTAGCGAAGATGGCGGCCCTCATGCGCTTTGGAAAGTTATGTGGAATTAAGATTCGTGCGGTCGGTCAAAGTTCTAGCTTCAAAGGTTCCCCTACGTGTTTACTGTGCCGGACGTTCAGCATTTATGTGAGTGTCAATAAGTTATTTTTATCTCCCTCTTCTGCGTTTATGTCGGCGCACTGTGTCGTTTATTAGGCAACTTATTACCTCGTAGATAAATACTTGCCAAGCAGGCGAATTTCCGCATGCCTTTTTTGGACGAAGTTCCCTGAAGATTAAGTAGTACTAAGTAACTCTTATTTACCCCTGAAAAGTTCGTGCTGGCAGTTATAAGATAGATAGGTAAGACTTTATTGATCCCACACTGGGGAAATTTACTTGTTGCAACAGCCAGTAAAAAAAAATAGAAAAACAGACTAAAAAATACTGTAACAAATACAATAATAAAACTAGTACACATAATTACACATATTGCACAGACCAAAAATACATTTGCATATAGATTGCACCGAGTGATGTAAATATAGTTGCATGCCTATGCAGTGGATATTGCACATTGAACGATGGAATGAAGGACCTGCGGCAGCATTCCTTTTTGCATGTTGGATGCAGTAGTTTGTTGCTGAAGGAGCTTTGTAATGTCCTCACTGTGTCATGGAAGGGGTTTGTTGTTTATGTGAACACCCAGATATTTGTACACAGACACAGCCTCTACCTGCACTCCCAGAATGTTCACTGGTGCAGATGGAATCACCTTGTGGCTTTGATCATTTCTTCTGGAACCTCTGGTGGTGACAGCTGTTTGTGTTGTGTCTGAAGTCCGATGTGAACAGTGTGAAAAGGGGAGGGGAGAGCACAGCCTTGTGGAGTCCCGGTGCTGCAGACTACCACATCAGACACACAGTTACGACGTTTTACATATTGTGGTCTGTTAGTGAAGTAGTCTGTTCCACACCAGCTCCCTTCAGCTTCTCCCTCAGCAGTGACGGCTGTATTATGTTAAAAGCGCTGGAGAAGTCAAAGAACATGATTCTCACAGTGCTCTCCAGGTGAGAAAGGGACAGATTGAGTAGGAAGATGATCGCATCCCCCACGCTGACACCTGGTCTATACGCAAACTGAAGGGGGTCCAGCTCACTGCCCACAAGGTGTCGAATGTGATTGAGTGCGATCCACACTAGGCACTTCATCAGATGGGACGTCAAGGCTACTGGCCTGAAGTGACTGGGCTCCCTGGGGTACGCAGTCTTGGGGACAGGAACCACACAGGAGGTCTTCTACATGGTGGGGGCTCTCTCCAGACTGAGACTGAGTTTGAAAATGTGCAGAATGACCCCGCAGAGTCTCTGAGAAGTCTGGACCTGACACCATCCGGGCTCGTTGTCTTCCACACCTTCATCTTCCTCAGCTGGTTCCTCACCTGATCTCCCGTTATGGAGAGGCTAGAGGAGCAGGGACTGAGCGGTAAATTTTTAAGATTTAGGTGGGGGGATGGTTATGTCGATTCCCCTGATGCTGGGTGAAGGGATGGTGAGGTAGCCTGAGGAGGGTTTTCCTGGTGACAGTGGGAGACGGGGACGGGGGTGACAGGGCTCTGGTGGGTGAATCCTGATGATTTAGTGGGGGCCACATCAAATCTGTTGAAAAAACAGATTCCGTTTGTTCGCCCGCTCCCTGTCACCAGATTCGGGACCTCGTCCACTGACATTATCATAGCCTGAAATTTTTTTCAGAACCCCTCCAGACCTCTCTTGCATTGTTCCTCTGAAGATGCCCCTGCAGTCTCCTCCTGTAGGTGTCCTTTCCCTTCCTCCTTTCCCTCTTCACCTCCCTCTGCACTCTCTTCAGCTCCTCTTTGTCTCCAGATCTAAAAACCCTCTTATTCAGAAGGGCTTTCAATGCTGGGGTCACCCAAGGTTTGTTGTTTGGAGAACACCGCACCCTCGCGACAGGCACAGTGTTGTCTACACAGAATTGATATAGTCCGTGATGCAGGTAGTCAAGCTATCCACATCCTCCCCATGTGAGCTACGTAACACTTCCCAGTCAGTTGTGTCAAAGCTGTCTCTGAGTGCCATGCTGGCCTCTTCAGACCACATTCCCACATACCTCTTGGGTTGTGTTTGTTTATTCACCAGAGGTATGTAGACAGAGCACAGATGGATCAGATTGTGCTCAGAACAGCTCGGTGTGTGCAGAGGGTGCAGGGCACGTTCTTCAGGCAGCCTTAGTATTTGCATATTACAGATTACAATCTCCAGAGATAAAAAGAGGGCTTGGGGGTGCGATGTCTGCAACTGTGACACTACAGGAAAACTCGCAGGCTGCGGCGGCATTGGCTGGCGGGGGAACGTACACAGTTATCGCGATGACATGCAAGAAATGGTTGAATGCTAACTGCTAGCAGCTGTATGCCAAGAATGCAGCCTCGACACACAAATGTGACACGGGCGGCATCAACTGTTATACGCACCGTTTATAGTTCGAATGGCCGCTCAGTCCCAAGCTAAGTCTCTCTTCTCTATCTTCCATTGTTCCCCCCTCCCCACCCCACCCTAGGGACGCCTGTCACAAGAGACTTTTGAATCCCCGAGTGATAAGCCGCAGTTTCCTGGGGCGTCTGCAGAGTTTGTGGATCAGCTGGAGTTCATCCAACCCAACGTGATCTCTGGCATCCCAGTGTACAGGGTGATGGATCGGAAGGGTCAGATCATCAACCCTTCCGAGGACCCGAAGGTGCAGTGTGCAGTGTCCTCGGCGTGCATGTCTGTCACGTCGCCCGTCATCCGTCTTTCTCACGGTCCCGCTCTGTTCTCTGTGGCCCCCTGCCCCTCGCCAGCTCTCCAAAGAGACGGTGTTGAAGTTCTATCAAAAGATGACTTTGCTGAACACCATGGACCGCATTCTCTACGAGTCTCAGAGGCAGGTGTGTGGCTGACGGCTCGTGGCTTGTCTTTGCGCAATGGGCTCAGTTTCCTGGCATGTGGGAAGAAGGACAGAATGACATGATGATGTTTATGGGCTGTCCCCGTTTGTGTGATTGTCAGGGCCGAATCTCATTCTACATGACCAACTATGGAGAAGAGGGGACTCATGTGGGCAGTGCGGCTGCTCTGGAGCCCAGCGACCTGGTTTTTGGCCAATACAGAGAAGCAGGTGAGTTCTTGGTCTTGGCTCCCCAGTAGCAGTGAGAGCAGGTCTGTGCAGAGGGGTAATGCAAATATGCTTGGTACACTAATGGTGAATGAGGAGAACGGGGCCGCTCTTTGGCGATCCAGGTAAATGAAACGAGTGTAGGTCAACAGCGTCAGGGAGTGCATCAGCCGTCAGAGTCAGGGAGCGTGTCAGCTGCCAACAGTTGCCAGTTGCATCTAGAAACAGAACTTGCGATGTTGTCAAGACCTTCTGAGGTCAACGCTGGTCTTTTGCCCCTCGCTGTCTGCGACTCACCGCTGCCCCCTGCTGGCCGCAGGTGTGCTGATGTACCGCGGCTTCCCCCTGGACCTGTTCATGGCTCAGTGCTACGCTAACGCCGATGACCTGGGCAAAGGCCGACAGATGCCTGTCCACTATGGCAGCAAGGAGCTTAACTTTGTTACCATATCCTCCCCACTGGCCACACAGATCCCTCAAGGTAAGCATCTCCCCCCCCCCCATTCCTCAGGCATCCGTACAGTAATAACAGCCCCTCCCCCCATTCCACCCCAGCGGCTGGGGCGGCATACGCGATGAAGGCACTCAACTCGAACCGCGCTGTGATCTGCTACTTCGGCGAAGGGGCGGCCAGTGAAGGTGATGCCCACGCCGGATTCAACTTCTCCGCCACCCTGGAGTGTCCCATCATCTTCTTCTGCCGCAACAACGGCTACGCCATCTCCACACCTACCAATGAACAGTACCGCGGCGACGGCATCGGTTAGCTACCCCCCCCCGCCCCCCCCCCTCCCCCCCCCCCTTCCTCCCGTTCGCGCGTCAGGGGGCCGCGGTCGCAGTGTGGAGTGTTACTTTTGCGCTGGTGGGTGAGCGTCACTCAGCAATTACACCCACAAAACACTAGGTGATACATAGTTTTTGATGTTGCATTTATTGTCTTCCCACCCTGTTCGATTGTCGAATCACCCAAGTTGAAACAGAAGAAAACAAACATTCAACAAAGTATCAATTTATCGAGTCCTGGTCATTCTTGTAATGTTGCAAACTTAACGTAGAGAATTATGGAAAATTGTCGAGCTGCTACAGTCACCTTTTTAGCGTTTTACTTACTAAAGTTAGTGCCTACACCTATTTTCTTTTTTCTTCAGTTTTTTGACATACCAATTAACTTGGAGGTAAGTGAAATTGTCGCTGGCATCCTGAGTCTTCTGTAGACCTGTTGTGATGACTCCCAGGGTGGATTATTAATGCTGGATGTAAGCAATATATCTGTTTTAATCAGCCATATAATAGACCTGTGATGAACACTTTCTTAACTCCCATGAAAAAATAATAAAAGAAACGAATGCTACCACATGATCTATCTCAGTTCTTGTGGTCTGCATCACCGCTATGCGTAGATCCATCGCCCCTCCCCCAGCTGACATCCCTCACCGCCCTGCGTGTTTGTCCCACAGCCGCCAGGGGCCCGGGCTATGGCATGATGTCCATCCGTGTGGACGGCAACGACGTCTTCGCTGTGTACAATGCCACACGGGAGGCCCGTCGCAGAGCCGTGGCTGAGAACCAACCCTTTCTCATTGAGGCCATGACATACAGGTGACACTCCAGCATCCTGCCGATTAAAACGAAAGCACTTTGACTGAGTATGGTGTAGCTCCCCTTCCCCTAGAAGATAGTCGTGGGCTGTCACCGTGACGTCTACTCCCCGCCCAACCCCCCCGCCCGGCCCGCCCCCCCCCCCCCC
>JAABNY020000035.1:5201867-5218117 GCA_015164015.2 Brevimyrus niger
CACTCCCACCCCCTACCCCCCGGTCGACATCTCCTGATGTATACTCCACCACCCCTATCCCCAGTCCTTCCCTCACTCCCACCTTGGCCACGATCGCACACCACAGCACCAGCGACGACAGTTCGGCCTACCGCTCCGTGGATGAGGTGAACTACTGGGATAAGCAGGACCACCCCATCTCCCGGCTGCGGCACTACATGACGGCCCGCGGCTGGTGGGCCGAGGACGAGGAGCGGTCCTGGAGGAAGCAGTCGCGTCGGCTGGTCATGGAGGCCTTCGAGAGGGCCGAGAAGCGGCTGAAGCCGCGGCCGGATTGGCTCTTCACGGACGTGTATGACGAGAACCCGACTGGCCTGCAGAAGCAGCAGGAGGCCCTGCAGAGGCACCTGGAACAGTACAAAGAGCACTACCCTTTGGACCTGTATGATAAGTAAACCCCAAGAGACTCCCACAACTAGATGGACTTCCTTGTTCCTCCATCCTGTTCCTTCTCCCGCTTCATGGTTACTCTTTACTCAAATGACAAACAAAGGTGTCCTTTCAGAACTGGGGTTTTCCCATGTAGGATGCGGATCGGAATTCCACAGCACAACTCCTGTTCTGCGTTCTCGGTGTCACCTGGAAGAGTCGCACACAGCGGGCAGGGTATAGCCGTAAAATAAACACACTTAGGACTTCAGCTCACTGCTTGCGTCTGAAATCCACAAGCTTGTATTTCAACACTAATCGTTACTACAGTTTGATTTATATGAATATATTGTCATGGCACAGAAAAGGTTAGAGGGGGGCGGATATTCTCCAGACACCGAGGCTGTTAAATTAGTAGCAGATAGTAAAGTTCAATCAACTTGCTTTCTCATGTCTGCCTTATCTGCCTTTCCTCATATTTTCCTTATGCTCTAGGCAAAGGGTTTTGTTGTAGCTGGGAGGTGTGCGTTTATAGTGCCTCAGTGGTCCAATTGAATGTCATCAGGGCCCAGTTGTTCAGATGTAATCTGATTGGATCACATCTTAAAAATGGGTTGTCCAAAAGAAAAATAAGGGAGTCCTAAATCAGATTAAATGATGTCTTTCTTGGTTTTGATCTGGATCAAATCTTCAAACTTTTACAGTATGATTGTGATACCTTTGATCCAAAAAACATCATATGTTTTTTGATATGAACCTTATGAACCAATAAACATCGTTGGTAATTATTTTACTGACATTTATTGAAATACCGTTAACGCTACTCTGACATGCTGAGTTTGGCAATGTTAACATTCCTGTTGTTTCACAATGTATTAATAATTAGTTGGTCAATAACATCAACTGAGAATTAGGTCACATTGCAAATGTTCTTTTAAAACGTAAAATTTAACTTAAAATTGGGTAGTTAAATCTGTCGTTCTCTTGCTTCTCTCCTGTTTTTTTCCTCATTTATCTGTCATTCTCATCAGACACATGGACCATAGACATCTGACTCTTCTTATGTGCTTCTGCTTCCTGTATCTTTTGTTTCAAACTGAAGGCCCTCGGCAGAATTGTCCTTTCATGACATTTCAAAGCAGTGGTGGCAATAATTTTGCAGCGACGGGCCATTACTGCAAAATGTATATCATGGAAACACTATGTCCCCTTATCTGTCCTTCTTGTCCCCCTCACCTGTCCTTTCTCATATGTTCCTCATGTCCCCATCTGTCCTTTCTCATATATTCCACTTGTCCCCCTCTTCTTTCCTTCCTGTCTTCATGTCCCCTTGCTTGTCTTTCATCATATCTTCCTTGTTCCCCTTGCTTGTCCTTCCTCATATCTTCCTTGTTCCCCTTGCTTGTCCTTCCTCATATCAATCTCATGTCCACTCCTCTCAATCCTCCCTTTCCCTCCACCTAACTGCTTCAAGCACTAAACCTGTACTTTTTAGCATTTCATGGAGCAGAAAGGAGAATGTCCTTCTGTATGTCCCTGTCTTCAGCATTTCACACGAGCTTTAATAGTGCTTCTCTTTTGTGGTTACTGACTTTATTTGTGATGCCGTTGAACTTTCCTTTTCCCAAAACACATCTTACGCCATCATCACATCTCTTACTTCAACAGCATTGTGTTAAATGTTTCATTCCTTTAGCATTAAATTAACCTACAGAGGAAGATGTCAACTAGTTTAAACTAGTTTGAAGCAGCTCACACAGAAATACCACAGAAACCATAATACTGAATCTTCTTTAATCATTTTGCACAGAGTGGTAGAGTATTAAAGCTTTCAAATGAAGAGCCAGACATTGCGCTGGTGTAAAGGGAGCACAGCAGAAAGTCACCACTTTAACCCAAGTTGGATGACCAGGTGGCAGGTGCAGGCTCTGTCCACGAAGAGCCAGGGCAGGTTTAAAGGAGCAACAACAGGCAAAGCTTAAAAAACACTTTAGTGGCGAGATAATGGTACATGTGTGAACACCTGGCTGCTAGGTCCCATTCTGGAGCTCTGTGTGTGTGTGTGTGTGTGTGTGTGTGTGTGTGTGTGTGTGTGTGTGTGTGTGTGTAAGTGTAAATGAAACAACCTCTGCTTGGTAACTCTGGGGGAAGGGTGAGCATGTCGATGGGCAGTGGAGTACCCACTTCCCGTTCATGATTGTTTTTTATTATTACTTCCTGTGCTTCTCAGAATAGAGTGTGTTTCCACATGAGCCTACCTGGGTAAATGGTTGATGAATTTTGGACAGATTACCTGTTCACAGACACAATAAACAAATGAGCCACACAAGAATCTTTGCATTATTTAATTAGTCTCATAAGTGTCGTGCACAGTGGTCTGTTTTTCAGTGACTATTTGTACATTTGGTTTCCTACGAAAACCTGACAAGGATTAGATTAGTGTCGGCCAAAAACAATTTGAGGTCAAAGTCTGATGCTTGTGATCGACACTCCATTTAACAGCTGCACATTTATTTCCGAGATCTGTCAACCTGTGTTTACATGTCCACATCTTAACCTGGGTCACCGAAACTCCCAAGCCTGTCCTCAGTCACATTTTTTTTTAATAAATACTGTTTCCCTTTCATAGTTTGCTGGTTTTGTTTGTGATGCCATTGAACTGTCGCTTCTCCAAAGCACATATTACGTTACAGTACATTTTTTAACTTCTACAATCAAACCTCTACTACACCAACAATCTGTATCAGAATAAAGTGGAACAAGCTAGAGATTGTTTTTTTTATGGTATTACATTGTATTTTCACTGCTTCCGGATCGCTGCTGCTCTTTGTGTTCACGCTAATATGAGGATCTGTTTTAATGAGTACGGCCTGCCTCGCAAATTATCCAGCTGCTGTACCACACCACACTGGTAGCTGATTGGTCAGCACAAGCAGGGTCCTACAACAGGAAGAAGCATCTTCCCAATTATCTAAACTACACATGAACCTCTGATATTTAGCCTAATTCCATGGTCAATCAGCTCTGGGTCTCGAGTGTCCATTTACCACCTGTAACTACACCTGACCATTTCAGATGTCGAAGAGGCCTATTGCCTCATTTTCAGCATCTGGAGGCTGTAGGGAACCATATAACCAACCATCTGAGGCTGTCTGTCATGTGGTTTGTGTTTGCCATGTTCTCTGCTGCATCGTCACCATGTATTTATTGCAAGTCTTTGTTCTCAAACAAGCCTGCAGCTCACACTCCATGGACCCCTCAAATGCCACTTGACTTTCCCTGGGCCTCTAAAAGCTTCATCCGATGCCTAGTGACTTTCACGTTTAGAGACCTCAGCCCCACCTGGATTCCTTTCTTCCCCCTTCCCCACACTTCACCACTAGGGGGCACATCAGCAGGTGAGCAGGGGGCTGTGCACGTATTTCCATAGCCGCAGGATCTCGTGTGGACTGCGTCGGTGCACCAGGATTAGATCCTTGTGCACGCAGGCGTTCTCTCTGTCTTCCTGGCGTACATCAAACGTTCTGAAGCCCTCGTGGGTTTCGGGGTTGATCCCCAGTGCCTGGAAGCACATCCCAGTGTAGACGTCATCAATGGAGAAAAAGGGGATGTAATTGGAAACCCTGTAGAGCTCTGTCACCAGGCTCCCAGAAAACAAAAAGCCACCCCCACCAGCGTACGGGCAGTATCCACCATCATAGAAGGTTCTGGGGACATAGTATTTGCTGTTAGGATCACGGACGGGGTCACTCTTAAATATTATGTGACCCACGTAAAGCTTGGAGGCTTTGTTCGGATCCAGGGTACGGAGGTAGTTAAGCAAGGCTTGGGTGTTGACGAAAACATCATCATCCCCTTTGAAAACGAAAGTAACATGTGGACAATTCATCATGGACCATTTGAAGAAGGCGTTCTCCTTCAGTGTCAGGTTGTAGAAGGTGTCCTTAAAGTCCCATTGCAGCAAATCTCCAAAATGCTTTGCCTCAAATGACACCAGCTCATTTAAGTTGGGGTCGTCCACAGACCACATGCCCAGAAGGAAGACTATGCGCACTCGGAGCCCTCCCTCATACACCATCTCCTGCCCCCACGTCTGACGCACGGCCTGCCGTCGCTCAAAGCTACTGGGGAAAGATTTGATGGCAAAAAGGAGATAGACCTCCCCATCGTCCTTCCCTGACTGGCACTTCTGGGGCTGGTCAATTCGAATTGGGGGGTCACGGCACTCCATACCACTCAAGAAGTCTTGGTAATCTTGTGGATAGGACTTGAAATCCTGGATGTTGGTGCTCAGTGACTCAAAGCTGACGGCCGAGCATTTGGACCAGTCCCCAGTGTCGGTCTTGGTGGCGTTGCCCTCTGAGTCCAGCTTCCGGAAGAGAGAATGTTGCTTCCTGTTCCAGAACGCAGTGCTCTGCGTAATGGCCTTCCGGTGGTTTTCGGAAATTACGATCGGAGGGCCCGTGATCATGAGCGGCAACAGATCTGTGTTTTGTTGGACCGGCGATGACATGCTGATGATGACTTCTTGAAGCTCCAAAGTAGGATTGACCTCCTGCATGAAGAGCTTTCGGGTGTGGTTCCCATCTGACTTCATAGAAGAATAGAGCACCACAAGGAAAGCGCTGCTGCTCAGGGCAATAGCGACAAAGATCTTGGCATGCTTCATCTTTATTTTGGGAGAAACTAATGCAAGGGGCTTCCGTGAGGGTCGCTCGCGGTCAGGGGTGACGGCAGGTCATGAACAGCCCAGGTGCCACTCAGATCCACATGAATTCACATGTAGCTTCACCTGGTAAAAGGGAAAAAAAACATAAGTTAGCCTGCAATATCTGCTCCATGTTCGTAGAAAAGTACGAACGTACGTTTTAATTTAGTTTCAGTTTAGTTTTCAACTAAAACGTTTGCGGTATAAAAAGTGCACAAACTTAGCTGCCACGCGGTCACATTAACAAATTCTTTTATGGACTGGAAAAACATACTGGCAATTAAACCTTCCCGAACAGGCAGCCATATTCAGCCCAGCCAAAGTTATATGACGAGAGAAAGATACGCAAAATGTGTGCGTGTGCGCGGCAAAACACGCAGGAGGACAAACATGTACAATGAACGAAAAATAAAAGCCAACTGTAGGATTAATACTACGTGACTTGGAAGCCTCCCGCAGCAGCGATGGATTTGCCATGTCCTGGGAGGCCAATTAGAGGCTCAAAAACGAGCCGCACGCAGGGAAAACAGCGCATCTGACTCCCGGTGGGGACAATCAATCCCGGGCTCCAAGGGAACAGTGGGAACGGGAGGTGTCACTGCCGGCGCCAGGGGATTCATTCCCGGCGCCTTTCTAAAGATTAAAATGTGTCTCCCGTCAGCTATGCACAAAAAATTAAGCGATCCGTATGTATAACTTCCCGTTTAACCGGAGGACCATTTGAAACAACCCCGATTGTCAATAAAGACCCCCGTTCAGTCGTACTCCATTTAATGAAATATGACTTTAGCTTTCAGTTAACTGTAATAATCCGCAGTATATTTTCTTACTTTTAAAGTTGCTCATCAATATATTTAACCATAAATTTCACCATTTGTATGCACTCGTTACCTGTGATCGTCGTTTTCTTCTGTCCGAAATGAAACGGCAAGGTCGCGACATGCGCGCGACTTTATATAGCCAGACTCTAGCGAGGCGTAATAAACCCGCCGATCCGGTTGGGATGCTTTAGATTGGGGCGGCATTCCATCTTTCCAGTCAATCGTCTCTGTCTAAAGCCTGCAAATATCGTAATCCACAAGAAGGAAGTGAGAATTATTGGGTCATTATTTTCGAAAAAGTGGCCAGCAGCAGCCTAACGCGTTAAATGCGGAGCTTCGAAGCGCCGGTGGAAAAGATGAACCTCGCTTCTCGGTAACAAACGTGCGATCATATGCAATCAGGGCACGTAGCATTGTGCTCGTTCCTGTGATAGATAAAAGCGAAGATGTCAGGCGGGCGGAAATAAGTGATAAGTGTCACACAGCGTCGGTACTTCCGTGTGGGGCTGGGTGTCAGACCACAGTTTATTCGTCCCACCCACGGCGCTGGCAGTCGTTTCGCATCAGCCTTATTAAAAGGAGAACTTAAACAGATGATGTTAGCAGGTAGTAGGATAAAACTAACTACCTCGGTTTATACTACTAGGTGACACAAAACTGACCGAATTTCCTTCAACAATAATTAAAATACTAAACGCATTGAAGACAGATATTTTGTTACACATTACGAAAATTCTCTGAACAAACGTATCAAATGTAATAAAGATGTAAAATCCTGTGTAAAATCATTATTATAGTATCCCTCCAATAGTAATGATGAGTAAACACAGGAGTCGACCAGTGCCAGATCTGCAAAGGAGAACAGGCTTGGTAAAGTTATATTACAGCTGTAATACAGTTTTACCAGACCATTCTGCCCTCATGACAAAAATGAAGGGTTACATTGTCACAATATCATTCCTTTGTCCAGAGCTACAATTTAAGGTGTAGAACTTGCGTAGTATTAATAATTATTAGGGTGACTCACAACACTATTCAAGGTCTTCCAACTGGGCGTAAAGTGCATTCCTTCTCAGGAGCTCCAGTAGCTCAACAAGTAGGACAAGAAACACTAACAATGCAAAGGCTGTGGATTAAAATCACAGGGAGCATATACCTAAACACTTTCCTCTATAGGAAGCTCCTTTGGATAAATGTAAAAGAAAAAAATGTTTGCTGCTGGTACTATAACACCCAAAACAACTCAGAATGCCATATATGTGTAAGGTATTCAAATTGAGCTTTTCCACTGCCACCAGGAACCAGGTCGTACCTGAGCCGTACTGCAAACCGATTGTTTTCCATTGTAAAGTATGATAGCTGAACCAGACCAATACCCATGCATGCGACTAGCAGTGCCAAAAGCACGTCTAATCTGAGTTGGTTGTGGTTTTCTGGAAATGGGGCTTATAGAATTTTCACCATACATATCAGGCACATGCCAAAGGATGACAGGGGTCTTAAGTGCCCCTGTCTTGTCCCATTGTATATTTGTTGTTGCACTTTTTGGCTACAGGGATACGAAAGAACCAGTGATTTGTATCAATATGCATGGATTTTGCATTTACGATAACTCAGAACTTGTGAATTTCTAACCTCCTACTTTAAAAAATTCTTCAGAAAGGAATTGTAATGGATTTTTTCTCAAGATAATGACACTCATGTTTGATGCTAACATAACATACTGGTTCACACACATGCTACTTAAAATTAGCACATAGTAAATCATCATTTTCACTGTGTGAGCAGTAAACAAGTGTCTCTTTGATTTTACATTATTGGCACTTTCCAAAAAACGCCAATGCCGTTATCCAGCCGACCACTCTGCTGTGGAAAACCAAAGCGAGTTGGAACTGAACTCTAGCTAGTCTCTCTTCATGGTGCGAGTCAGGTATGGCCTGGTTTTTGTGTGCCAATGGAAAAGCACCGAAAAGTGTGCAGTTCTGATAAGGGTGGGGGTCAGGGCTGGACTGGTAATCTGACATACCGGGCAAATGCCCAGTGGGCCGACGCACTTGGGGGCTGGTCGATATAATATGATTTTTTATTTTTTTTTATTGGCCAACGACTGGCCCATAAAGCAGGGACATCGGCCCATTGGTTCATTTTCCATACTGACAGTGGGCTTGGCAAATCATCTCTTAACAGGCTCCACCCCTCCCCCTCTGTTTCTTGTGTCAGATGCAGTCAGTGGCTTAGAGCCAGAAATAAGTGGATTTAGCATGGAGAAGCAAAAGCGCAAGGGGGGTGCAGAGAAGTTGCGGGCCAAAAAAAAAAATCTAGAGGTTGATGCCTCAACATGTGCAAAAATAACCGACATGTTTAGTGCTGTAGCTTCGGTTTCCAAGCCAACAGTAACGTTACCTGACGACACTAAACAGGTGAACATAGCAGATGGAGGAGAGGTGACTAGTCATGGCGGCACCCAGGCAGAGGAGCAGGTGTCTGACAGTGAAGTCAAGGAGGGACAGAGACAGAGTGAGCAGGAGGAGAGTGTAGTTGAAACGGTAAGCATGGTAGCTACATGATTTAACAGGGAGGGAGTGTTAAACAGGGCGGATGCAGCAGGATAACGTGTGTGTGCCTGGCTGGGCCACGAGGAAGATGATGATTTACCTAAATTAATGAATATTATAATTAATGGTGGACTGTTATCGGCATTAATGTGCTGTGTTAATTGCGCGATAAAAAAATATTGCCGTTAATCTATTCACAAAGTTGGGAGCTGGGTCTTATACTATGCAAGCTATGATGAAAAAATGAAAAAGTATATCAAAGTATATCACAAGACAAGTATATCATAAGACATCGCATTCGGAAATTATCACAGAGGTTGTGAGAGAAAAACACAGACATAGCAGATTCGGAGGGGATTAAAATCACCAAGTACGTCTGTGAAACAAAACATTCTCTAACGACCCCCTGAAACACTAGTTACTTTTAATCATTATTTAGGTAGCACAGATATTCTGAATGTCTTTGGTAGAACTAAATTCCATCCATCCATTTTCCAAACCGCTTATCCTACTGGGTCGCGGGGGGTCCGGAGCTAGAACTAAATTAATCTAGATAAAAAAAAAATAATCCATGCCCACCCCTAATTATATTAAGACAAACTAATCGTTGTCACTATTATAAAGTCTGTCATATTATCAGTCTGTTACTGCACTAGCCACTTAGTCAGCTAATGTCAAATTACACAGCATAAGCTATTTTGCATTGTTTTTGTAGCTACTGTAGGTTAGCAGATTTAACTTATTCAATTGCAACTTCTGCTGACTATTCTAATGGTAACCCTTCAAAACACATAACAGCCGTCGACAGCGCTTCTCTAGAAAAACTTAGATGATGCTATTTGATTATTTTAATTATTCAATCATTTCGCTCTGTCTTTATGTATAGTCAAGCCAGGTTGAGTTAGCAGTGGAGGACAGAGACGGGGAGGAACAGGCTGTAGACCCGTCCTGGAGTCTGCCATGATGCAGGTGTTTTTAAATCATCACCCCAAACAGGATGCTGAAAACTTTGTGGTGAAGGTGTTCACCAGTAAAGATGGCAAACGCAGAAAGTGGCTGACATATTGTCTTGAACGTCATGCTTTATTTTGTTTTTTATGTCTGGCCTTCAGCAAGCCAACTGACTCCAGCATTTTCATAAATGGAATGTCAGTCTGGAGACATGTGCACCAGAGATTGGAAGAGCATGAAAAAAGCATGGCACACAGAATTTGTGCTGAAGCTTATTTTTTAAAGGTTATAAAAGTGATAGGAAAGATGGGCCTAAGCTACAGACAGGTGGAGAATGAGGCTTCGTATACCCTGGACAATGATGGCCTCGACCATGGAAATTTTTTGGAGCTGATCATTTTATTGGGAAAATATGATGTATGTTTAAAAGAGCACCTAAGTAATGTGATTGAGAAGAGCAAAAAGTTGCATGTGTCACCAGGATCAAGAGGCAGAGATTCCCTCATCCCTCTACTGTCTAAAACGACCGTCAACTCTGTGATTGATACCATCCGGAACTTAATTGAGCAAAACATCTCCACTGAGATCCGGAAAGCTGGAATGTTTTCTGTTCAGCTGGATACAACGCAAGACATAACAGTGCAAGACCAATGCTCAGTCATTTTGAGGTATGTGACTGATGTTGTCGATGAGAGGCTTGTCGCAGTGGTCCGGAGCAGCGCGTCCACTGGACAGTCCTTTGTCGACTTGCTGAATGAGGTCCTTGAGCATCTGAAACTGGACCTAAGTCTGTGCATTGGAAATACAACAGATGGAGCTTCAAATATGCAGGGGCATTGCAGAGGCTTTTCTGCACTACTAGCATCACAGTCCCCCAACCATGTACACATACTCCTACTCCTCTGCCTCCTTTGATCTCCACCAGAGAGTAAAGAGAGAGTGAGTACACTGGTCCATGGCACTTAGTTCTCAGCTTTGTAGGGATTTTTTGGAATGGAACAGTAGATATGCATATCTACAGGGACCGCAACGATGGTGTACTTGTTGGTTGTGTCCGACCGATTGTGGTGGGCCTAAGCGAAAATGCCAGGGCCCTTTTTTTGTCCCAGTCCAGCCCTGACTGTATACTTTAAAGGATGCAGCCCCTAAATATAGATTATGAAGTCTCATTCACAATTATTCTGGCAATGTGTTGTATCCAAAAATGAAAACTTGTGTAATATAATTGTGCCTTTAAAAACTGCATTTTAAAAATTACTGTAACTATTGTTCACCTTCTTGATGTCTAAGTAGTGATGGAATGCAGAAGTGACACTGTCGCTATCAATGTAATGTGACTTCTATCGATGTAATGTGATCTCTACTCATGTAATGTGACTTCTACTGATGTAATATGTGACCTCCATCAATAGTTTATTTCCCCCTGCTATTTCCCATTGTTATTTCACTTTTTTACTTTGTACTGTAGCTTGCTCAGCCTTTTTCTCTTCTTTTCCTTACACAGATAGTTTTAGTACTTACTTACTCATAGTAATTTTGTGCTGTTAAATTTTGACAAAGTCGAGTCTTTTATAAATTTTCTAACAGGGAAAATCCTGTTATCATCTTTAATATTTTTGTACCAGAACAATTATTTTAATAATAGTAAGATGCTGGTGTCCTGCTCCTCCCGTGTGCCCTGCCTCCTCATCTACCCTGTGTGGATTCCCCGTGTTTACCGGCTGTTTCTTGTTGCTGTCATTTGTCCTATGTATTTAAGTCTGCTTTACGTATGTTTTCCCCAGTCCGTTCATTAACGTTCGTCTTCTGATGTTTCCTGGTCTGCGTAGTTTTCCCGATTAAAGTCCTCATTCGTCTGATTTTTTGGTTTATGTGTGGTTTCTCTGCTCCCTGTTCGAGTGAAGGCACAGCTGCCTTGTTTGTTCAATAATTTTTGTTCACCTTCTTGAACCTACCTGGGTGCCGACGTGAATAACAGCATGTCCTTTAGCTCCGTGTCTTTGTGTGTTTTCCACATCTTTTTGTTTACTTTTTTTTTCTACTTTGCAACTCTTGTATTACACAATCTGAGGAGTGTCTTGTGGATATCTTGTGGATATGGAACTGGAATTGCAATGCTCTGGCAGCAACAAGCTTGTTTTTACAAGGAATTGCTACAAAGTAAGGCTGTTGATGTTCGCTTTAACATCCCTGAGGAATTGTGGTGTTTTCGGGGCTGCTGAACCGGAGTCGGGGAGGTGATGGGAGAGGAAGTGGAGATATAAGCCCTCAATTCCATCGATATTGATGGGGAACATGAACTCACTTGCTAATAAGAATGATGAACTGGCTGCCTTGGTAAGGAACCAGACGTTGTTCAGAGAATGTAGTCTGATATGCCTGACGCTGACGTGGCTAACTAGCTACATCCCCACTACTAACATAGAGCTATGGGGACTCAGCAATACTTTTGGGCAAGAAGATGGGAGGTGGACTGGCGCTGTACATAAATAACAGATGGTGTAAATCCCAGTCACGTTACAGTTAAAGAGATCGTATGCAGTAAGGATGTGGAGTTATTAGCGGTTAGTCTCCGGCCATACTCCATGCCCAGGGAGTTCTCGCCATTGCTGTCTGTGTTTACGTTCCGCCACAAGCCCTTCCAGATGCAGCGTGTGACGTCATCCACTCTACAATTGCAAGGCTCCGAACTCAACACAGATGCTTTTTTTGCAATCTCTGGGGACTTCAATCATGTTACACTGGATTCTACCCTCAATAATTTTTACCAGTTTGTTGAATGCCCGACTTGGGAAAATAGGACAATAGACCTCATGTATGCAAACGTAAGGGATGCATATGGCTCCACCCCCCTAACCCCACTGGGAAAGTCAGACCACAACCTCATTCATCTTCAGCCAAGTTGCTACACGCACCTTCTTTAAGTGAACACCAGAAGCAGAGCCTTGAGAGACTGTTATGAATCCACTGACTGGAGTGTGCAACAGAATGGAGAAGATCTAGAGAAGGTCACACATTGCACAACGGACTACGGAGTGTCTGAAAGAGGCAAAGGAGTCTTACAGGAGGAAATTGAAAGGAAACAACATGAAGGAGGTATGGAAGGGGATGAAGCGAATCACAGGATAAGAGAAATACAGCACCAGGGCAGAGGGTGATGTGGCTCGAGCAAATCAATTAAATCATTTCTGTAACCATTTTGATGACTCTGCCACTACTGCTAATGGCCTTGCCATTGTAACTGCTGCAGCGACCACACCAACACATCCCCCACCATTGTCTGCTGGATGTACAGCGAGCAACCCAACGTCTCCATCAACAACCTGGGACATTCGACTGGACACTGATTGCTGGGCATTGTCTTCCGATGTCTCAGCCATCAAACCCACACCTCCTTTGCCAACCGGTGAAATTCCACTGCAAACTCCCCCCTCCCCCTCACCACTACTACCAGACTCTGCAAGTGTCCCCTCACCCCCCACTATTACTGTAGACCAGGCATGGAGCTGGAGTCACTGACATCAGTTGCAGATAGGAGGACCCTGAGCAGGCTGCTCTCAATATTGGACAATGACTGTCACCCTCTCCACACCACTTTCTCCAAACAGAAGAGCATGTTCAGTGATAGGCTCCTGTCTCTGTCATGCAGAACTGACAGGCTCAGAAGGTCCTTTGTCCCTTGGGCCATGCAGCTCTTCAACATCACATGGAAGGGGGGGAGTGTGATGGACTTAAGTGTTTAGGCCTGTATAACACACTGCCCTCCTGCTATTTTCCTTTGTATTGTTGCAGTATGTATGTGAGCATGAATGTCATAGGTCATTTCCTTCTGGTTAAATAAAGTCTGTCTGTCTGTCTCTGTCTATCTAATGTATTCATGTGTTTGACCAGCAATTAATTGCACAATCAATCACTTAGGGCTCACGAAATCGAGCAAGGTTTTTTTTTCTTTTTTTACAGAAAGTAAATACATTAATGAAGATTTCTTACTGGTATTCTTCTTTGACTTTTTTGGCACCAGAGGCAAATGAATATCACAATGTGCACAATGTACAGTAGTTTGATTGAATTAAACTCATACAGTAACTGGCAGACTTCCAAAGGTAGCTGGGAGTAGTTATTCTCACATCAGTCCATAAGGGGGCTGCCAGTGACAGCCTAAACTAAAACCCACCCAGAGTGTCTTCTATTTGTCCTATCCTAAAAAGAGCTATGTGGGCGCCCTCTGGTGGCTCGTGGGCTGTTGCAAATATTGGTGGGAGATTGTTATTGAATTGGAGCAATGATGGAACTTTCCCAACTGTCTGGAAGCTATAAATTGGGAATGTTTTTTCCAATCTTCCATTGTCCAATTTTGGTGAGCCTGTACAAACTACAGCCTCATTTTCCTAGCTGACAGGAGTGGCAGGCTCTTCAAGGATCTGCTTCAAGGTTCGATGTGCAGTGCGTTCAGAGATTCTCTTCTGCATACCTTGGATGTAATGAGTGGTTATTTGAGTTAATGTTGTCTTTCTATCAGCTGTCTGGCCATTTTTTCTAACCTCTGCCATCATCAAGGCATTTTTACCCAGAGAACCGCCTCTCACTGGATGTTTTTTCTGTTCCAGCTTATTCTCTGTAAACCCTAAATATGTTTGTGCATGAAAATCCCAGTAGATCAGCAGTTTCTGAAATACTCACAGCAACCCATCTGGCGCCAATATCCATGTCACATTCATCCACTTAAGTCACCTTTCTTCCCTATTCTGGCATTTTATGTTCATTAACTGAAGCTACAGGCCTGTTTCTGCAAGATTTTATACACTGTGCAGCTGACAAACAGTTCAAAAGTTTGAGGTCATTTTTTCCCATGGAATAGCCTTAATTTTTCAGAACAGGACTAGACTGATGATTTTCAGAAGAAAGTTATTTGTTTATGGTAATTTTGAGTGTTTAATCAAAGCCACAATTTGTTGATGCTCCAGATACTCTAAAGAAGAGTTTTATTGCTTCTTTAATCAGCACAAAAGTTTTCAGCTGTGCTAACATATCATAATGATCAAATTTCCCTTTTAAAATGATAGACCTGGATTGGAAAACACAACACGCCAATCAGAATACAGGGCTTGCTGATAATAGGCCTCTGTGTGCCAATGTAGATATTGTATTAAAATCAGCTGCTTCCAGCTACAATAGTCATTTACAACATTAACAATGTGTGTGTGTGTGTGTGTGTGTGTGTTTGTGTGTGTATAATATGAATTAATTATTTCATGTTCATGTATTTGTAATTTTTTTTTTGTCTGCTATCTTTCAGATGTATCATTCAGGGAGCTGCATATCCAATTTCATTGCGCTTTCTACGAGTATAATGACGATAAAGGCCTTCTGTTCTGTTAAAGGGATGGGATTTTCTGTTGCTGGACCTTTCCTGTCACTGCAGCCACTCCCTTTAAGGAATATGTAAACAAAAAATTATTGTTTCATTAAGGCACTGCTGACACTCCATCACAGCCTGCTGTGGAAGGGGGGGGTGGCCCTTCCACCACTACCAGACACGTAATAGAGACCCATCCAGGAGGTCTGAGCTTGACACAAGGAAATGCCACTGAACGTAGTGTGGGACCTGTGAAGATATTTTTCATCCATCCAAGTGAGGACCCTGAGAGTGAGGTCCATCGTCTCCACTTCTGTGTTGTATGAATCAGATGGACAGATAAATCCAGTTTTGCCCCTCATTTAATTTCTCACCTTATGCTCCTAATAACAATCAACAGAATTGTACTTTAGCACTCACCTGTCCTAAGTGACGTACAAGTGAGGATCAGAGAACAGAGTCAGCAGCATCCCTGGTTTAGCTGGGGTTAGGGAGTTTGCTTGAAGGCCCAATAGTGAAAGAAAATGTATTTCTTATTTTTCTCTTCACATACTCCATCTTGCTCTTCCTAGCTTTTTTTTTGGGGGGGGGGGGGGCTACACCGGAAGACCAGTCAATGTGCGGTGCCCCTGGAGCTGAGGATTAAGGGCCTTGCTCAAAAGCCCACAGACATGTGGCTATCCTTCCAAGGTTGGAACTAGTGAACTTCCCATCACAAGCACAGCGACTTACCCCACTGAGCCACTCACCACCCTTCTACAATTACACACTGGAGGAAACACCCTTTCAATATGAAGCCAACACCTCCAGCAACAATATTATACAATGTGTATAAACACTAAGGCCTGTGAGGTTCCACTATATTTGAGGTTTCACACCTATGTATGCATGGTCTGGTGGGTTTCACACCCTACTCACTGTGTCTGCTGGTCCTCCAACCATTCACAGTTGCCTCTTGTTTGTCCCTACATTAGTCTAGTATTTAAGTGCCTCCCAGTGCTGAGTTCCCCAGTCTGTGTATTGGTTTCTGTCTGTGTCCGTGTTCCTTTATTTTTGCTTTGATAAAGTCCCCTGTGAGGGCTTCACCAGTTACACGGCCTGCATTTGGGTCATGCCTTTCCTGTGCATGTGACAGTGGCCAGTCATCAGTGATTGCACATTCCATCAGTTATTGCAGAGCATAAAGTTTGAATAAGTAAAGCAATAGTGGCACAGCTGTACATAAAATATTGCAATTGACACAACATAATGGAAGACATATCAGATTTCAAAAAAGGACAAATTGTTGGTGGGTGTCTCAATGGCGCACCTGTGACCAGGACAGCAAGTCTTTGTGGTTTGTCGAGAGTGACAGTATCCTAGGTAGTCTCAGCGTACCACCACAAAGGAAGGACCACATCCAACAGGATTAACTGTGGATGATAGAGGAAGCTGTCTGAAAGGGATGTCCA
>JAABNY020000035.1:5218217-5230665 GCA_015164015.2 Brevimyrus niger
GAGGATCCCGAGTTCAGAATCCAACATGGCTGCGCCCTTTATCAACAGAAGGGAAAGTTGTAGTTCTATCCTGTTTAGCACTACTTCTCATTTATGGTTCACTAAATCAGTCTCACACACCATACCGTCCAACTTATCTGTGGACGTATCCTTGGGAGGAAAACACAACTCTTTCCTTTCCTTCCATTCATACGTATCCAGCATCGATTAACAAGGCTGCCTTCTATATCGCGTGGATGCGCACGAGCCTCACTTGTTAAGCTTGGCTTGAATTAGCAGAGATTAAATACACCTGAATTTTGTTTGTGGAACTCAATGAGTCAGAAATGAACTGTTAAGCTAACTCAAGCGAGGCTATTACAAATAATCCTCGATTTTATAAGCTTGCTTCGTGAAACAGCCCCCAGGAGTGTCCGATTAGTTGTTTTCTTTCAGTATTTTTATTTTTCTGTATTTTTTTTATTTTTGGAACATGTGCATTTTATATTTTGTGTGCATTTCATGTTTTGTTTTTTATATAAAAACTATTGTATTTTTATATATATTATAAATAAAATATATTAGTATCGATATGTGTTCAACAATAAAGCAAACGTTGAAATAATTATTGCCAATCGTAGGATAATAGGGTCAGGGAATCATCGCGTAGGATAGTAAGAGGGTCGGGAAATGGTCGCGTAGGATAATAAAAAGGGTCGCGGGATCATCGAGTTTCGCCTAGACGTCGCGTTTTCATCGCTCTTAAGACGGAAAATGTCACGATTACATCACCTGGACGGGGCTGTTACGGAGGCACTACGTAGTGCCAATGTGCAAACGACCGTAAAGCTACTAAATAACGACCTTAAAAAAACGTATCAGCGAAGTAGTGCTGACTGGGCCGTGAACGCCGACCTAATATAAATAGTATGCGCCAGGAAATGAGTCATACTACAATGCAGGTCTTACTTGAATGCTTTCTTCACAGACTGGATGATTAACCAAATAAAGCAGCGCAACATTACAGTGACTAACAATAAATAAACCACTAACTTTAAAGGTGTGTCGTCACGGAGGCGGTTCCAGTTTGTGCAGCTGGGTGAGAGGTCGCAATGCGAGTTTTTGCCAGCACTGTAAGCAAGTCGAACGCACCCAATGACTGGACTGGGGAAACAAATTGAAACGCGGACATAATACAGAGGACTGATGACAACCCCCACGACGTTAACGAGGGGGCGTTGCACACGATCGGGGCAGGACAGGGGTAATGTTTTGATAAGATCTTTATAGTTTTGGAAGCCATTAAGAAAAAAATGCTCTTCTTTTTTTACCCTGTTCATGTTTTATATATATAGTTGTTATATATATATAGGTGTAATTTTGTAGGGCCAGGACCCAATTAATTGGTTTTCTATTATGGGAAAAATTCGATCAGAACTCGAACTTTTTAGGATTCGATCCGGAGTCCGGAACGGATCAAGTTCGAGAACCGAGGTACCACTGTATACACAAAGTTAGAATTTGATGACTGCAATACAACAAAAGTTGGGATATAGTTAAAATAAGACTGAAAAGTGCACAGAATATTCTGGTAACATTAAGCAGGTTAATCGTTAGCAGGTGAGGTATCAGGGTTGAGGTAAAAACAGCATCCATCAAAGGCACAGTCAGAATTCTTGAGAGAATTTTTTGTCAGTTCAAAATTATTATTCCTATTGCCAGATTGCAAAGAATTTAGGTGTCGCAAAATCAACAATGCATATTATTGGATAAAAGTTCAGATAATGCAGAGAGATTTCATTGTGTAAAGGGCAAGGCTGTAAACCACTGCTAAATGTCTGTGTTCTTTTAAGCCCTAAGAAACCATCATGCTACTGTGACAACAATAGTTAAATGGGCTTAGGAGTTGGAAAACCATTGTCTCTTAACACAGCATGTCGCTGCATCCAGAAATGCAACTTGACTATATTGTGCAAGGAGGAAGTATACATCGGCAAGAAACAACCCAGGACAGGGCGGCAGCCCATCACAGGGCACACTCACACACCATTCTCACACATGTGCACACCTACAGGAAATTAGGTAACTCCAATTGTACTTGGAGGTGACATGCGATGAACATGCAAACTCCACACACATGGAACCCTGGCAGCAACTCAAACCCAGGTCCCTGGTCCCACCGTGCTGCCCCAAAAACAAAAATCTGATTTGTTCATTTATTATTTTATAACATATTCCACCTTTTCTGGAAATGGGGTGTGTATAATTTTACTTCACCTTACTTTTCAGGCACATGCAGGAGGAGGATGGGGGTTCTAAGTAACCCTGTCTTGTCCCATTCTAGTCATTGCTGTCCTGTTTGGCCAGCAGGTGTCACTGGCTATCCCTTTCTTTTCTCTGTTTAGTACCTGTCATGGTCCCTAGTGTGTTTTCCTGTTCCCTGGGCTATGGTCGTGGCTGAATGGGCTGAGCATACAGCTGATAACTGTGCTTCCCTACCATTGTGGGTTTGTTAAATATTTTGAGTTTTGTTTTCCTTCTTAGTTATCTTGTGTTTCTGTTATTTCTGTATTGGTTCTTGATTTTGTGCCTACTTGTATTTAGTTTTGTATTCATGTCCTGTTACTCTTAGTATTTTTATTCTTGAGTCTTTCTTGATTTTTACTAAGAAAACAAAGAACTCACTTGTTCTTCTTTATTCCTGGCCTTTAGTTAATCTCCAACCGTTTGCACGTGTCCTGTCTAGCCCAAGTTATCCATGTATATATTTACCTGCCCTTGCCCTTTTCCTCAGTTGATCGTTTCATGTTCTAACCTCCCAATGCCTCAGCACAACCAATGGGGTTAGCCACGTGTCTGTTGCACATTACACCGTAGCCTGATGTCTGCAGTTACATTTCTGGGGAGGTGCACATCAGGCTACATCTAGTGTACGTGACTACACTATATCTATGCCATGACAAGAGTGTAGAATCTATGCAAAAGGATAAATCAGCCTTAAGCCTGCCCATCACCCCCCCCCCCCCTCCACGGTTCAAGCATCTGCCGTTAAGGGAGCAGACTGTCCACCATGTTAAATATGCGGTCTGTCTGGTTCCAGATTGTACTGTTAAACTCTCTTGCAGAACTGGTTTGTGCCATATGCAAATGGGAATGTGGCGTATTTTGGTAACACATTGGAACACCTCCTATAAGTGTTTCACTTCAGCCATTGATTTTACTTCACTTAATGAAAAGTACATGAACGCGATTAAAATCAGGGAAAGAGCGGGAGCATAGCTGTGACTCAATGTCACAACAGCACACGAGTTTGATTAGCTGCACTTCGCTTTCCGTTAATCCAAAAGCTTCTTCATAGATTGTTTTGAAAAAAGCACACAGGCTCATTATTAAACGTCCTTAGATGCACTGAGGTTTAAAAGTGTTCTGGTATAGGAACTGAACAGCAAGTCTCACCACTTGAAAATGTTTAAGCTTTAAAGTTTTAGTTAAAGTTAATTTTTAGTTAAACACTAAAGGTATTAATTTGTACACAATTGAATATTAGGTTACAAGTTATCAGAGCGGATAAAAAGACAATGAGAAAATATAGCAACAAGCAGTGGGTGGATCAATCAGGTCAGACAAGCCTTTTCTTTTTGAATACAGTATGAGTAACATATGTGTTTTCAAGTGTTCATTTGGATCTCTGAAATGCTGTAATGCCCCCTCAGAGTGTTTTCATCTATAATATTGTTTTAGCATTTTTGAATTGAGACTATTCTCTTGGTGATGCTTCTACAGCTGTAGGTTTCAGAAGGCATGTTTGTTCAGATTCCATATAACACCATGAGGAGATTCCTGACAATGTTTTCACCTGTCCACCAACCAACTACTGTTTGTCAGCCTTCTCCCAAAGGACTTTTCACACAAAGTGGGCGGTATCATGGAAATATCTTTTCGTAGTGCCATATAATGATAAAACCACAAATCATCATGAAAGCATGAACAGCACATTCCTGCATGCCTGACTCATAATATCCATCCTGAGGGAAATAATCATGTTGTTGATTAACCCTATCACCATGACACCGTCTTGTCATTAACCCCGGGTGGCTCTGGCACGGGGGCGTGGTGTTTCTATGGACGACCCACTTGCAGCTCACAGGGGTTTATTAAGAGAACAGAACACACAGGGAACTTTACAACACAAAAAGGACCAGGAGGGGTCAAAACTAAAAAGGGGAAAACCAAAGACTAACTACAAATGGGGCAGGTTACATTTACATTTACAGCATTTGGCAGATGTCCTTAGCCAGAGCGACTTACACAAGTGCTTTAAGACTCTACAATGAATTTTCCCACTACTAGCTCAATAAAACCAAGGCTATGAATACCATCAATCTAATACTCTGTTGGAAAAGTACAGGTTTTTTTTTAAGGAAAAGCACTGATAATAGTAAAATACCAGAAGTGCTAATTCAGGTATTTCTGGGAAAAGATGCGTTTTAAGTCGTCGTTTGAAGACATTCAGCGACTCAGCTGTTCGGACAGCTAAGGTTACAAATAACAGAATAGTCACCATCAATAACAAATATCAAGGAAACACTGGGGGGTGAACTGAGATGGGGACTTAAATACTGAAACAAAACCGGGTAACAACACAGCAGGAGTGAAAAATAAAACAATTAACCAATCAAGGAAAACACACAAGGACTGACGCAAGAAAACAGGCAACAGGTGAAATTAATAACTTAAGGAACACTGGGAGATCACTAGGAAACTAAAACTGACAGAAACAGAATCTAACACTGGGGAAATAAGAAAGACAAGTAAAACACAACCAAGACACAAAGCAAGAAACCAAAACAGAACAAACCAAAAAAATCACAGGAACTAGGAAAACTGATGAAACAAAATACAAAAACAGAGGAGACAGGATGCAAACACCTAAGAGAGAGGTTAATAGATAATCCTATACACTCAGCTCATTGAGCCACACGGCCATTTGGCAAACAGGGGAAACACTAAACACTTGGACAACAGGGGACGACTGGGACTAACAGGTGTTGACCCTGACATTTCTCTGCTTTAGAATGTGTGAATTTTCAGTGCACCACAGTGGGTGAGGAACATAGTGCAAGGGGGATAACTTCATGTTGTGGCTTAAGAATAAGAGATAACAGAAATCCAGAAAGGCTGCTGTATTTTCTTCTGATGGATCCTACAGCAACACAGGCATTGTTCTCAGAATACATAACATTCAATTTTCAACCAGGTGCACATTCCAAACACTCAAAGTCATGTACACAGTAACAGACATGTAACAGTCATGCCAGCACAAAGAACAGTAAAGGTCATATTGTTTTTTTGTTCCTTATACAGAACAGGCTCAGTTGCGACTGAAGTAGTCAAAAAACAATGGGGCAGACCATTATCAATCTTGGGTATAAGAGGACCAGACATATCCTTCAAAGGTCGATTTTGATTTGATTGTAGCTGCTATGAGTTTACTACACCAGAGCATTAACATACTAGCATGGAGCTGTAATGTCTCTGACTTTGCATATATGTGCTACTGAACTAGATATTCCTTATTTGTGAGATACATTCTGGTGTGGCATTTAATATACAAATGTACTTCCTCCTCCTTCCCGCAGAAGCATTTATACATTTTGCTGAACATGAAAAATAGGATGGAACAGCCTGAAGGTCAATTTCTGTCAGTCTTGTTTTCCCAGTCCACATACTTTGTGGACACGACTGAATAGAAGAAAAAAAGATCAAATACCTCTTCCAGGTAATCTTAGATTAGAAAGATTAGTTAACAGATGAACCTTACCAAGGCTACATTTTTCAATTCAGTGGTGGGATTGTTAAAGCCCTGCTTAAGTTAGCTTATTGAAATAACTGAATATTATTATAACCTTCTAAAGTACATCATTAACTTTTTTTATTGATACCCATTTACACACATATATATATATATTTTTTTTTATTTTTTTATTTAGACAATTAATTTATTTAAGATCTCTGCTCATTACTACAGTGTTCCCATGCCAACTGACAGGGGAACACCTTCCTTTCAGAAATCCATTCAGAAATGCCACATTCTGTAGGTACTCATTGGTCACCGTAGCTATTGCGTGACTCCTTTGTCAAAAGTACAATGGGGGGTTTTTTTTATGTGTACAGAGGAGGCAACCACAGATCAGTCAATGTTAGAACCTATGAGGATTTAAAGTGTTTGGTGACTGGCAGTACCCCAGGTTGCCATGTTAGGGAGAACTCTAAAAGAATTATCATCATCACCCAGACCCTTTCAGTGGCACCTCAGCATCATTGTACAGTGTGTCATTCATATTATTTTAAATGTGCCAGCAGCGAAAATCCATTTGCCATACAGAATGTGTTACATTAATTTTTCCAAAACTCAGTTAGGCCTATTTACAGTGTGTCATTTAACAGTTTATTTTTTATTTTTAAAAAAAGGGGACTGATAATGTAGGAAACTTAAAGAAAGAAAAAAAACATGTCGATGTGGCAAATAAAACCAACCCTCTCCTCCGGGAAACAGGATAGTATAGTTCTGCGCCGTGGCGCGTCTCCACCAGCAGCAAACACACGTCGTCCGTCCCCTGGCTCACCAGCGGCCTCTTGTGGTGCGTCGACAGCTTCACACCGAGAGTTCCTCATCTTCTCTGATCTTAACCCCCCCCCCCCCCCCAGCCTGAGTCTAATCTGCATTATTTTACCTGGTTTTCTGTCGTGTTCGTTTTGTTCCAATCTATTTCACACTTTTGGAGTAATAATCCTGCCGAAATTAAAAAATTTTGTCTTTTTTTTGTCTGAAATAAAACAAACAGTGACAGTCACAATTAAATACCCTTCTCTTTTAAATTTTTCATGCGTGATACTTATTATGGCCAGTTCCAGGACGCTGGTTATCCCGGTTCTTTATAACGCAAACGAAAAACTGAAGCTGGAGTCCATAAACAAATTAAATGACATATAAAGCCCGTCATTGTACAAAATGAAACAAATTTATATCTAGATACCAAACTGACGCAAGGATATGCAAATTTTTATTCTGCAACAAAATAACTCGTAACAAATAACGCTAACAACAAAAACTGGCAGATGAATATTGTTCTGTGAAGGACCACCGTGTTACTAATTGATGTCAAATGCGGATTCAAATGTATGGTAGTTTTAATAACCTAATTAATAACCTAATATTCCACACTGTTAGGTTTATGCTACAAGACATAGAACGATGAAATCAGTATGGCATGAGATGAAATCAGTATGGTTTTGTCGATGTCAGTTTTTAGATAAAGTATAATGAATTGCCTTTCCATGTCATCTGATTTCGTTTTCAGTCTAAATATTTAAACATTGCCTACAATTAGTTTAATTAGATTTTATTCAGTGAATGTGTACTTTTCGGTCCTAGTGTGGCACAATAATGGCTGTGTACTTCTGGTAATCAGTCGTCATCGTCCTACTTGAAAGCTTAAGATCGAGTACTGCACGTAAGGGAAAAGGCTGCACTGCAGCAGAGCGCACGGCCGTAACGGGGATTGCAGGACACACTCTTCATTCTCTGTGGTAAAGGGGTTCTCCTCTTCCCGGTGCCGTTAACCCTGGATTATACTGACTGCTTTGTTCAATCAGAACGCAACGTCTAACCTTAAGATGCGCCTGTCAGATCCCATCCACTACAGTGTGTAAGATTTACATCTTCATGCGCTGCAGCTGCTTGAAATCGGAGCTACGTGCAGAATGGCCGAAATCAAAATGTCGTCCTTATACTGTCATTGTCACACAGTATCAATAGTCAGTGTGAAGGTCATGGATAGTTACAGTCATATATTCAGATTCTCACACCTATCAAGACCGCTCGCTAAGACGCGCTTTGCGTAATGTATTTTATTTATTTATTTATCTATCTATTTATTTATTTTTATACTTCAAACAAACCCATATAACCCCACCCAACGCGCGATAGTGTCTTAAGCTATATTTCAAATTCAGCCAATGAAAAACTGAAAAAAAACACGAAGGCACGCCCACTCATTATTGATCTCCGCACAGCGTCAATCCTTTGAACTGAGACCAATCGACGACAAAGACATCCTATGTCAACACCGCCCATTTCTTTGTGACGTGTATATCTGTCGCCCAATAGCCAGTGGTGTTTTTAAATCGGGAACAGCCAGTGTTCATAGGGGCGGTTTTGGGACCCAAGAAGGGGTTTCCGATTAATTTGCCTGACGATTAAACTGTACAGCACAAGAAGAAAGACGATTTTAAGTTAGCTTAATGTTGGTTTTAATAAAGAAAGACAATGGAAAAATTAAAAATTATAAAATCAAGCATATAGTTTGTCTCAACAGAATACTTTTATTTTCTAGTGCCAACTTTTCACAAAACAAAAATATACAGTTTTATTAAGCCTTAGGTGATGTAGATTTTGTGGAAAAACAAATTCCATTTCAGTAATCTATTAAGGTTCATTTGGTTCAGACACTTATTGAAAAAGGCACTGAACCGCACAGAATACACCCAGGATGCAATGCACTAACATGTTAAAATCACCTGACCTGCTGGAGGAAACTAAAGAAATCACTGAGAGAACAGGACTAATTTTGAAGGTAACCCAGTTAAATTGAGGTGACAGTATTACTAAATGTTTCTTAAGGCAACTAATGTTATTAAATTTCTTGGAAAATTCTTTTTCTTTTTAAATGTTATTTTGTCCATAGTGGTTATGTGGTTCCATGACCTTCACCAGGAGAAGCTGTCTGAAGTCTTGCATTTGCCTCCTGCTAATTTATTTGTGGCCTCTGGAGGTCAAAACTCTGAGGTATGAGCCACCCCCCCAAAAAAATTGCTTCAGGGGGCACTGGATAAATGGCCTGATCCTATGCTCCAACCCTAAGCTTCTCTATCCCATGTATAAATGTGTGTGTGCGTGTCTCAAAGAAGACCAAGATGGGACATGCAAATACAAACATTCTTATGCACCTGTACTCCTACTTTTGCAAATGGAAAGTAAAGGATCATTTAAATTTATTGAGTCCCAAATGGTAGCTGCTCATTCTTACACAGTTGTTGAAACTGAGTGGCAAAATTAAGAGGCAGCATAGATTTTCCTTTCTTAGTTAGGAAAAAGCAGAAAACGAACACGGCGAGCTGGGACGAACACCATTAACTTGTCACTCCCTACCCCCCTCATTTGATATGAAGACCTCTTTTTTGTTGTGAAGATGTGAGAATTAATGTGTAGATGGTGAGTAGAATGAAGATGAGACCAGGGCTGTAGATGTGGTGGTGTACCGTATGTTATGGGACTACTGTAGTGCCCCTGCTTTCCATACAGTCTATATCACCACAGGTGTCAGCTAAAATATTATTATCACCCATATGTTCAAGTATGTCACTGTGTTTAAAGTGTCCCCTAAGCAAATATAGTGGAAAATACTGCCGGTTCAAACCCAAAAATGGGCACCCCAAAAGAGCTTAACCAATGTACAGTGTGCCAGAGGACTAGCCTGGCACTACATTACATGGGGAGAGACACACTAGGAGGCACAGACTAAAGAGACATCAATCTTACTATAATTCTAGTCAAAAGTGGGTCCAGAGAAATATTCAGTTGTACACATTAGTAACATTAGCAAATCGTTTATTATAAAACCACAGGTGACTCACTAATAAAAATCATGTAATGACAACGCTCCCATCCAGTTTATCATCATCAAAACGAAAACATCTCCGCACAAAGTATTATGAAACAGGCGAATGCCGCGGACCTCCTGTCCCTACGCGAGCGGCGCTCTGTTGGGTCCTGTACGGGAGCCCGTGCGGGGCTGTTCTGGAAACCCCGCGCTGCCTGCACCTCTATCGTCTCGGGTGAGTTTGTTACAATGTAGCATTTTCTCTATAAATGTGTATAACTGTAATAAAGCTGCAACGTTCGCGCACCGCAAGCGGAGCGCAGGGCTCGCCTCTGCCCGCTTCCGGGCGACGCGATCCCGCACGACTGGCCCGAGCGGTTCATCTCACAACGAATTCCCAAGCATACCTCCCCCCCGCTCCAAGAGAATTCCAACATTAAGTCACATTTAGCTGGGATACGGCTACGCAACTGCGCTTGACGGGGTCGAAATGTAGAAATGTTCCGCAGCTAGCCAACTATGAGTGCGTGATGCAGAGGGGAAAGAAGCAGCATTTATCTAACTCTTAAATGTCTGCTAATGATTACCCGTACAAGCTGTATGCATATATACCGCAGATATATACACACGTAAATACTGCGTTTTAGATATGCATTTATACAGCCAAGGCTAGCTGTCTGCTAGGGATCACATCCGAGTTTCCTCACCGAATCACTTTGGTATAATTGATGGGAAGTAAACAAGCTGATGGTTGTCATTTTACGGAGTGATGGGAGGGAAAGTTTCGGACGTGAACTAGCAGGCTGTGGCGCACAGGCTGCCGTAGCCCTTCGCCTTTCCCCGTCCGTCGGTGTCCGGCGTCCCTTGATCTCACACCATCCGCCGTGTTTTTATTTTTTTTTACTGGGATGGTGTCCCTGGACCTGCTCCGGCGTAATTCTGTTTGCATTTAGCCCAAGCCCGCTTGCCTGCTCTCCGCTCTGTGCCAAACCACTTTACTGGAAACTTTTCCGCAAACTCCTTTTGATATTACCCCACCCTCTGGCAGTGAGAGTTCCCGATGAATTAAGAGGTTACAGTTCCAAAAGAAACCAAGGCGCCCGTTTTAAAAACATCTCACCCCCGTGCGCAGCGTTTGAAACGACAATTTCAACTATAAGCCCCAGGAAATGGCGCGTTTTTATTTAAAACGTTATGTTCCGAAACTATCCGATCCATTTGACCCTCGCCTGAAATTTCAGTTTCCTGTTATAATTATTTATTTCCCTCTTTCTATGTGCGTAATAGATTCACGTGTTTACACAGAAGTGTGTATTGTGTAAACACAGAATAGTTTACAGTCCTATTTCCTCAACAAATTGCTCCTGCACTAGAGGTGATGCTTCTTATATCTGTGCTGTCTCCATTAACTCTTGATTCAGAGCAGTCGAAAAACTGAATTGTGACGCACTTTCGCCCCTCAATAGCCCTATTTGTAACAAAATACAACGGCAAACAGACTGTAAATTTTTAATATGTTTGACGAATCAGGCACGCATTTGACGAATGACAGTGTCTTCGTAAATCTCATTCACGTAGTGCCCTTTAGAGAGAAGTGTGAATTCCTAATTTATTTTGGGGAAAGTGATTTTTTCCCCTCGGAATTGGTAACATAAGTGATTGATCAGTAATGCTATCTCGGGATGATTGCCCTATGTCGTATAACACCATCAAAAAAACGTATAAAAACTAAAGGAAAAAATAATTTTATATTTACACAGTGCTAGTAAGTAGACCCAGATGGCTTTGCCGTGGCTCTGTGCTCTGTCAGTCACAGTTACTAGTGTTGTTGTTCATGGCAAGACCAAAAAGATGGTGTCTCTGTCCCAGCCATGATGGACCCAGCTCTGCAGCGGCCCTCCTAGAAAGGATCTTCCTGTACAGTAATAGCAGTTGTGCTTTGGTTCTCATAGTATAAGATAAACCAATACTCCTCTGCTCTGAGCTTAAACACTGAGGTTTGTATGATGTGCAGGAAAACCCCCACTTTTGTGTGGCGTATTTATATTACACATCTATTTTCATTAGTTGAAATGTGTGGGATAGTGGAGGTTATGTATTCATTAGGTTGAGAAACTATGTAAGTGTTAAATAGCCCTAAAACCGTAGACTGAGTTTAAAAAACAGAATAGTGCAGACATCCTGGAGTTATGAGTGCTGTTTTCGATTCTGAAATGACTACATGAAAAAGCCTTTGATTTTTTTGTGTGTTAAAATCTTTTATGTTGTTTTCAGAAAATGCTGAGAGAAATTACCTTTTTCTTGTCCACGACAAAGGTGTGTACATTTTCCCCTGCAGAACTTCCAGTATGATTTGTGATGTACTTATGCTGTGAACATGCTGTGTGTGTTATTGCTGTCTGAGGATGGCCTGATGTTAGGCAGCTCAATGTGTCCAGGGAACACAGGGCTTAAATTATGAATGACAGGGCCATTGTTAGCGGGGAGCTGGCTTCAGGTGTGTGCTGAGGACTGTAATCATAGTCACAGTTCACAGTCTCCCCTCTTTACTTTGTGATGTCATCATTTGATAACCCAGTGACATCACCACGTATATTTTAAAAAGCACTTCTTTCATTTTCAGTCTGTGACTAATACTGGCTTTTAAATGTTTTTGTTACCATTCAGCAGAATGACATGGGTCGATTGCGAATAACAATTTTAATTTGATATGTAGTGACAGTAATCCTTGATGGATGGATGGATGGATGGATGGATGGATGAGTGCTGGAGAACAAAGCAGGCAGATGTTGAACCTGACTCCTGAC
>JAABNY020000035.1:5241072-5266815 GCA_015164015.2 Brevimyrus niger
TTCCAGAAGCAAAAGTTGTTAAATGTTATGGTGAAGTAATTTCAAGAAGGATGTGAAATATGGAAGCAGAAGTGATACCTTTAAACCTATGCTACAGATTTTCCAGGGCTTGCCCAAAAGAATTCATCAGGGAACAGTGAGAGTGAGTGCGAAAGAGAGAGAGAGAGAGATCCAGCCGGAGCGAGTGCAGTTCTGCGGTCTGTGTTTACGCTGGTCTTCCAGCCAGAAGAGGAGCACCACAAGGCAGGGGGATCAGCTGAAACTGATTACTCCCTGTAGGAAAAGAAATCCCTCCAAAGTAAAGGTTCATCTGCAGGGATACCTTCTATGGTGTAAATCCGGACAAGTACCTGCAACTCCTCAGCATTCCCCCGGATCAACAGGAGAACCGTCCAAGCAAGCCTCATTTTTCACTTTGTTTGTACAGTGCTCTTGGGAATCCTTTGAATCTTCATCCACAGGTAGGAAATCTGTTTTTGTCAGTATTTAGAGGGTGTAACTGTCCCCCCAGGCCACCTCAGGGCAGTCTGCTGAAAGAGCTGTTCCTTGCATGTGCTTCCAAGTGAAAAGATGATCTGTAGAAGCTGAATTGAGATGTGTACTGTAAATCCCACTGAAAAATGCCTGTGGATAAGTGCTCTGATTAACCCGCACCAGCCCTCTCTGCTTGAGGTTTATTATCCATAGTATACATGTATATGTGAGTGGGAAAAATGTAGAAGATTATCAATGTGTTGTTAAATACAGCACGATACAGGTCTGGAGTTTCCGACCTCGCCACACTCCCCCGTGTGTTGAACAGGGAAAACCTCTGTGGTATTTTGAAGCGTGTCCGATGCCTGGTTGCGTCACAGTGCCTGGTACTCCTCTGCTCGAGTGCCGAGCTGCCAGCCACGCAGTCTAGCCTGTGAAGGACCTGACCACTGAACCTTCAACACGAAGTTACACACTCGTTTAGGTAATGGTTCCGCCCAAAAATGGCTTTGTGCATTTATCGAGCTGGAGGATTTCAGGTAACATAATGCAAGCTACCTTCACGGTGACAAGCCCATTTCTTTCAGCCAATGTTTCCCAACCCGGTCCTTGGGGATCCACAGACAGTCCAAATTTTTGCTCCCTCCCAGCTCCCTGCCAGACAGGGAGCACAAATGTAGACTGCCTGGGGGTCCCCGAGAACTGGACTGGCAAACACTGCCATAAGCACTATGCTACCTGTCTTTATAACGCAGTAGGAATCATGGAGTGTATGATGAACGCCCTTGGCTGCTGCACTCCTACACGTCCATACCTGGGCTAACATAGCATTTTCCGTGATTTCTTTCCACTCCACCTTCTTCGATCTCCTGACTCTTCCCCAGGGCCTTCGTCAGAAGTACTATTTCGAGCTGAATTGCTCTTTTTCAGTGCATTTGTTTACTCTATGCCTCCGTGTTTAAACGAGCCTTAGAGCAGTGGGCAGATATGGCGTCCTGGACCCCCAGAGGCACTCGGCCAGATTCTCTCCGCTGCGCCTTCATCATGCTGCTGAATATTTTGCATAAAGGTGTTGCTTGGGGTGGGGGGGTCAGATCACAGATTGTACATAATGTGTGGAAAAGTGGGCGGGTGTCACATGGTGGCCGTTGTGCAGGACCCGCATCTGGCACTTTCTGAAGGGGGGGTTGTGCACATTCCACAGGGGCTGGAAGGGTGGTCTTCGCCTGCCAGGGGATTGTGGGATTGCAGAGCCTGTCAAGTCGCACATGACTTCGGCACCGAAGAGCGGCCACGATATCTGCATGGTCTACGTGTTTCTTTCAGGCCCGTTGACATCTACGCAGAAGAGAGCCACCCATCCACAGGAGCTCCACATCAAGCCCCCGTACCAGTGAAGCGCCGAGAGACCAAACAGGAAGTGACAGAGGGTCAAGGGGGGGAAAAAAAAGTGAAGGGACAAGCAGCTGGCCCTCAGGCGCAGAAGAATTTGGGAGAAGGTCCACGCGGCCCGTAGTGCTGTAACCCCATCGCCATGTCTCGCTGGGGTCGAAGAGACGACAAGAGCCGGAAGACGCCGGAGGTGATCCGGACGGTGACGGAAGGCCTCAAGTCACTGTATCGTAAGAAGCTGCTGCCCCTGGAGAAGTACTATGACTTCCATAGCTTCCACTCAGCGAGCTTGGAGGACGCCGATTTCGACAACAAGCCCATGGTGCTGGTGGTGGGCCAGTACTCTACAGGAAAGACCACCTTCATCAGGTAGGTCACCACACTCTCCGTTTATGTCCTTATGCTTGACGGTAGCTCTCAGGAGGATATACGGTATATTCAGAACAAGGTGGGAGCGTAATGTGAAACCCAGAGGTATGTCATGTTCTGACTATCACAGAACTGACATCTAAGCCAGCTAGTCCTCCTGATCTCTCTTCCGCGAGGAGGGGCCTTCATGTACCGCGTGCTTCTGCCCGTCAGGTACCTCCTGGAGCAAGACATTCCTGGGAGCCGGGTAGGACCTGAGCCCACCACTGACTGCTTCACTGCCATCATGCATGGGGAGGTGGAGGGCATCATCCCGGGGAACGCACTCATCGTGGATCCCAACAAGCCCTTCCGCAAGCTCAACCCCTTCGGGAACACCTTTCTCAACAGGTGAGGAGGAAGGGAAGGAGAGAGGGAGCAAGGAAGGCTGGTGAGAGAGGCCCGCGTTCCGCACTCAGACTCAGGCATGAAGAAGCCAGCAAGGAAACAGGGGAACAGGAGAGGGAGTGAGGAAGAGACACGTCACTCCTGCCGTATGGAATGTTCAGTCCGTGTGCTAGAATTTGTGGGGTGGGGGCGGGGGAGTGTAATGTATTTATAGGAAAAAAACAAAGAAAGCATTAAGACGGGGTGTTGGAAAAACACCATGTCTGCGGACAAATCATCTCTGAAATTTCCTGAGTGACGACAATTCGTTTCCTTTGTGTCGTTACAGTGCTTTAAGTCACTAGACCCAACCATAACAATGCAGGTATGTGAGGTCAGAAAGGGGTGCACACAGGAGACCAGTTTATTTGTGTAGCATATTTTACACATGGAGGTAAGTCTGAGTGCTTTACATGAACATCATTAAGTACAGGCCAGCTTAAAATCAATGCAAACAACAGACTAAAATGATGATGTTTGTTAATAATGTATATTAAAGCTGCTTCTGAATATTCTACGAATGCTTTACGAATTACTGAAAGTTCTACGAATGCATTAAAAAGGTATTAGATGCAGTTAATGTAAAGCCTTACCTAATACACTGCATAGAATGAAATAAAATAAATTACAGAGTATTTGAAGAGGGAAAGTGTAATGCTCAGGATGGTTTAAGTTTGGTCTTAAAAATGGCTGCAGTTGGGACATATCCAAGATCATCGATGAGTTATTTCCAGCTGTGTGTCATCGATGCCAAATGACTAAACACTAAGAAATATTGTCCATTTCAGGGCAGCTGGTCTTAAAGGCAGTTTATATCCATAATCATTACAATCATTGCTACCAACTGTATCTTCACAGACTTCGCAATCTCACTCTAAAAATCAGTTCCTCCCTTATATCGGATAAGGAAGTCATATCTGTTTTTCTCAACTGGGGGCGTATATAGGCCGGTGTCCAGAGTAAACTCAGTGCAGTACCAATATATACCATGCGGGGGGAGCTATAGAGCAGATTACACCATTGTTCTAGAGTTCTCAATGTCTCGGCACTTCTGATTTTGCTTTTGATATGTCGTGTCTTGGGGAAACTTGCTGCTCATTAAAATTGTTTGTGACAGGATGTGACTGTGTTGATTTAGGCGGCAGACCATTAGTGGGGCTTATTGTTTAGTCCTGGCAGAGGTGGCCATTTTCCTTCAGGAAGCTGCGAGCATTGACAGGATCGTTCCAACACAATGGCCCTGGATGGGAGGGGTTAAGGTCACAGTTTGGTCTTTCAATTATGTTCTTTCTTTACCCACATGGGCCACGCAGAGATTTAGAAGCTAATTTAAGAAGCGCCTTAAAAGCAGGCTTTCTGTTCATCTGACATCAGTGTCAGCGCCATGTGAAGGAGGTGGGTGTTTGTTGCATGACGTCTGCATGAGCGCTGAGGCGGTGCCGGCTCCCTGCTCTCCTCCCTCTAGGTTCCAGTGCGCGCAGTTGCCCAACCAGGTCCTGGAGAGCATCAGCATCATAGATACGCCCGGGATCCTGTGCGGGGCCAAGCAAAGGGTGAGCCGAGGTGAGATCCGCAGGAGCTCAGTGCGGAGAGGGCAAGAGAGCGGGAGCGGGAGAGGCGACGGCACAAAAGACGCATTCCCCATTGGCACGGCATGCCCCGCCTTTCTGACCCCGCGAACGCCGCCTGGCACGTAACTCAGACATGAGAGAGCTGTCACAAACACTCCAGCGGTGAGGCAAGACAGTCCAGCTTCCGAGAATGTAGGGAGCACATCTGGAGGAGCGTGTGAAGCACGGGGTCGGATGAGCCAGGTTGTGGCACGCTGACGCTCCAGCGATACACACACTCCCTGAAACCAATTAAAGCGAGAGAAAATGTTCTGGAAAATTCTGCATGATCCAGCTGTATAAGGTTCACTCAAGCAAAGAGCAATGCAAACAAATTCTAGCCGGTCAGAAAGAGAACCAGCCTCTAGGGGTCAGTTTAGTCCCCAATCCTTCTGACCTTAAGCCACTCAAACAAATGTTGGACAGAAGACAGCAAAACGAGAGAACTTTGGACAAAGACAACGTAATCCTCCTCTATATTCACTAAGTCCTTTTGTAGCTGTTAGTACCGAACAGAAGTCTGTTTTATTATGATGCCTGACATAGACTCTAAGTAGGTGTTCTGTGGGAGTAGTTTATTTGTGTGAATCATTTTTCTTGTGTTGAGCCAGAAGTCCTGTTTTACAACAGCAATGGGAAGGATGAGCATTTAGATGCTATGATGGGAGGGTTACCACACATTTCTTTGAGTGTAATCAAATGGGAACCTGTAGCTTAAGCGGCAGGCTGTCAGATTAAGCGAAAATCTCGCCAAACGTGGGCTCCATAGCCGGATTTGCCCATTCAGGGTGTCGGTGCCTGACCAGGCTGTAGGCCTCATCACGTGCAGATGTTGGGATGCCGGCGTAGTCGGGCACAGCGTAACCAGGTTCACTCTCCTCCGCAGGCTACGACTTTCCTGCCGTGCTGCGCTGGTTCGCCGAGCGTGTGGACCGCATCATCTTGCTGTTCGATGCCCACAAGCTGGAGATTTCCGACGAGTTCTCGGAGGCCATCGGGGCTCTGCGGGGCAATGAGGACAAGCTGCGCGTGGTGCTGAACAAGGCCGACATGGTCAGCACCCAGCAGCTGATGCGTGTCTACGGCGCCCTCATGTGGTCACTGGGGAAGGTGTTCGGCACGCCCGAGGTGCTGCGCGTTTACATCGGCTCTTTCTGGTCCGAGCCGCTCATGGTGCCCGACAATCGGCGGCTGTTTGAGCTGGAGGAGGAGGACCTGTTTACAGACATCCAGAACCTCCCCCGCAATGCTGCCCTACGCAAGCTGAATGACCTAGTGAAGCGGGCTCGCCTCGTCAGGGTGAGTCATTTTGGCCTGAAGGCAGCATCCCATCAGCCGTTTGGTCTTTTTCACCTTTAAAAAACACAGTGCCGAAGAATCCTATGGGCTCCTCCCACTATTGCCTCTCAAAGTACCCTTAACAGGAAGACTGGGAGAGATCCAGTAATGTTTTTGCAGGTCTCAATGAACAAATCATATCTACCCAGTGGTCAAACAGTAAAAAAAAAATATAAATTTACCCCACATTGAGGGATTAGAACAGAGGCTATAGAGGTGACAGTATCCTACAGGTCTTCCAGACAATAAACTGATATCTAAGAATCAGAAAATTAAATCATTCCTTCAAAATGCGGAAACTTGCTTCTAGGTATGGAGGTCAACATGGAGGGTGGCAAGGTACAAAAAGCGAATCTGGACTTCGTGAGAAAGAACATGCAGTATGTTAGACGTGCGCCATGTCTTCCTCTCCAGGTTCATGCTCACATCATTAGCTACCTGAAGCAGGAGATGCCCTCCGTCTTTAGGAAGGACAACAAGAAGAAGCATCTGATCAACCAGCTGCCTGTCATCTTCTCCAAGATCCAGCTGCAGCACAACATCTCCCCTGGGGATTTTCCAGATTGTACCAAGATGCAGGTACCTATCTCTCTGTTGGTAAAACGGTGTAATGTTTCCCTCAGTGATGATGTTATAGCTTCATCCCTCAAACATTCCTTACATGATTTTTTTTCTCTGTTCAGGACCAACTCATGGTCCAAGACTTCACAAAGTTCAAGCCCATTAAGCCTGGCCTGATGGCTGTCCTGGATGAGCTGTTGACTAGCGACATTGCCAAGCTGATGCCCTTGTTACGCCAGGAGGAGCTGGAGGCAGGTGTCCAGCCTGGTGTTCAGGGCGGGGCCTTCCTGGGGACCCGGGCCGGGCCCTTCATGGAGGGGGACCCCTTTGCTGAGAACGGGGAGGGAAGCGAGGAGGAGGAGGACTGGGTGGTGACGAAGGACAAGCCCAAGTACGATGAGATCTTCTACAACCTCTCGCCCAACGAGGGAAAGCTGAGCGGCACCAAAGCCAAGGACTGGATGGTAACCACGCGTCTGCCCAACTCCGTCCTGGGCCGCATCTGGAAGCTGTCAGACGTGGACCGTGACGGCATGCTGGATGACGAGGAGTTCGCCCTGGCCAGTCACCTGATTGAGGCGAAGTTGGATGGGCACGGCTTGCCCCCAGAGCTGCCCGCACGCCTGGTGCCACCCTCCAAACGCCGCCACAAAGGCTCTGATGCTTAGAAGGCTGCCCGACTTTACTGTCTATGCCTCATTCAGTCTGCGTCCATCCATCAGCTTGCCATTACTTACATCTCCACTCTTCCCCTGGAGTAAAGCTAATGCACCACTAGGTGGTGTTCTGCCCCCTACAGGTGCTTTTCATACTCAAGGTTCTGGTTTGCCTCTGAATTGACTAATATTCACATGACTTTGTAGTGACATATGAAATTGAGCACCAGATTTAATCTTCACACATGATAATTACCTGGCACACTCCACTCCTACCCAGCATCCCATTTTAGGGAGAATTCAGGGCAGCTGTAGCAATAGCGCTGCTTCCATGCATTATGGTAGCTCACGGGACCTGCTGATCACACCTCACTGGGGTAAACGGCATGGGTGCACAAATGATGTGAAGTGTGCAGGCATCCCAAAAGAGGGCGCCTTCTACACGAGTGAAATAATGTGCCACAGCGCCCCCTGCCTTTTTCAGGGCACTGGGCCGCCAGCGTGGCCATTGGCCTGCTGGGTTTTACTGGGTCTCCACTGAAGTGGCTCCCTGCCCCTCTCTCCCTTTACACTGCATCTGAAATCAAAAACGTTATTGTGACGTCTCTTTTGCATTAATTTTTTATATGAATTTAGAGCTACCTGCTGTATATCACATTTATTTTATACTAACTTTTGTGCCTAGATCTGCTTCAGTAAGAATATTTTTTATCAGAAATCAAACTGCCTGAAATGACTGTATGGAGCCCATGCGTCACTCTGCTATGTATCATTAATACTCAATAAATTTACTGTTGGAACACTAAACTTTTAGTGTTTTTTTTTTCCACATTAAGTTACCAACCCATCCTGGATCTGGCCTCCCCACAACCCTTAATAGGACAAGCAGGTATGGATAACTGATGGATGGATGGATAACAGACAATGGTGTCTTTTTAACAATTTAGTGATGTATACAAAACTGATTTAGATAATTAGTTATATAGATAGTGTCACACTGTGAGGTGCGACGAGCAAGCAGGGGAGGCAAGAGCAGCCAGGTTATCCACAAAGACAGGGTTTATTGGTCTGAACGGACAGGGTACTCACAATAGGTAGACATTAATGCCAGATCTGGGGTAGACTGACTGAGACACAGACTAAATACAAAAGACAGGCTAGACCAAACGAGCAACAGGTGAACACAATTGGGCAAAAACAAGAGGTGACTAGGTGGGCGTGGCACACAGGAAGGATCGTACGGAGCAGGGTGTGACAGATAGCAATAATACTACTGTAATTTAGATAAAATAAACATCTTATACTTTATATTATCTGTCGTTAAGTTATTCCCTCAGGACTGTTTGGTAGTACCTGTGCCCTGGGACCGGGGGGGAGGTAAACACAGTGATAGTGGTATAGGGTTAGGGCATCTGCAAAAGAATGAGTGAAGAAAATTCGAAGTATCACCCCTGGTTACATTCTGTGACATTACAGTTATTTACACCAGTTGATATGTTTCAACGTACAGTAATTAGTCTAAATAATGTGGGCCATTTCTATCAGGACCCCCCCCCCCTTCATAAATCTCTACTGGCTCTCCTGATTTACGCTACTTTTAATATTTCACGAGTTGAAACTGAATGCAGCTGGCTAGTTAGCCAGATACACCCCGCTACTGAAGTCTTCAAAATGTGAATGAACTGATGCATTTGCTTTCTGCTGGGGTGCTCAGCAGAATCTTGCCTAGGGCACCAGAGTGCTAACACACTTTAGAGGAGGACCGTAGCGTTACAAGCTGTGACTTTCAGACAAGAAAGCACATACAGCGATACCTTAAAGGCAGGAATTCTCTATCACATACAAAAGAAAAAAACAAATAAAGGCTCTGCTATCTTCTGACTTTTGTGCCAACATCCCTGGAAAATATGATTGCTGCCAGTGTATCCTCAAACATAAAAATACAGCCACATTTCCAAAAACTACGCCATCCTATCCCCACATATGCTATACAGTTGGTGTCTCCGTGACTGGCCACAGAAACAATGACTCACTCTTCTCCCTGCCAAATCCCGCACCACCATTTTCCATCTTCCTTGGCTTGAAGAGACACAAGCGCATACACAGACTCTCTCTCTCTAATCATTCCTCCCTGCACAGTCTAAGAAATATGAAAACACTGCAGATCGTTATGTCATTATACTTGCATATAGACTTGAAGTGTTTTTAACCATTCAAAATCATTTGCCTGCATATGTGTGTTTTGGGGGACGGGAGGGGGGGGGGTTGTGGCGAGCTAGGATGGGCGTGGTGGTTTGCCAGCTTCCCCCATGCACTCCTTGAAAAGACACGCAAGTACAGAGTCAAAGCGTCGCACTCTCCTGTCCGCTGTGACTCACGCAGCAGGAATGCGGAGGGCTGGGCAGGAGTTATTAATATCTTCTTTTCCAGAGTCCGCGAAATTTCTTTCAGCACGGTCGGGGGACTTGTTAGCGATATCTTTTCTAAATCTTTACAACATGCCCCTATTAGGAGTTTTCAATCCGATCATTTCATGTCTGCGTGCGAATTTCTGCGCAAGCGCTAAGTTCTGAGGAACGTCATGCGGCGGTCTGCGGGTCTGGACCCTCTCTCACCCTCTGCACTGTTTTTTCAGACTTATCAGACGTTTCGCCTGATTTTATGTGCCAAAGGCTACGTATGCCCATTCGTTAAGAAACACTGCATTGCAAAAAATTTCTCAATGTTGCAAATTGGACTGATTCCCCCAGAAGCTGCTTTCTGCTTTTAGAACGAAGACACATTTTAATTATATTTGAAGTACATGTTCAGTGATCTAATGCTGTACTTTTTATTTGATTCGCTACACCTGGAACGATGACAATACTCGCTGGAATGTAAACTAAACGGTTTGGCTAAAAGTCTTGCTTGACAAATGCTTTCCAAAGAAAAACTGTAGGGAAATAAAGCAAAATGCTTATGACATAGATATAGGTGCTTAAAAAGCGCTGTGCGCGCCGGACCAGCTCTCAGTCCCCCCACAGGGAACACCTGGGTGTCCCCTGATGTCATCAGCCTCCCAAGATGCCGGAGCGCCCTCTTATGGCGCATTGCCGCACTTGGGGAATGGCGTCATTACAGAGATTGTGCGCCCGTTATTACCCTATTATCCGCTATTTTTTGCCAATGGCCATACTGAACTCACATAGGGTCGTCCCTGGTGCTGATGGTAGTTTTAAACAACATTTAATTTGTTCCCATTTTTCTAAAATTAAACAAGCTGTTGCTTCATGTCCCCTTTTTGTCACTACTTGTTATATGTAATCAATTCACTTTTGCTTTCTGACTGTAATTAAACTATATTTAATCTATAAATAAAGCCAGCCGAGTGGTCGTAAAGTGGCGTGTTTAAAGTTAAGGGCTAAGCATTGTGACAAACATCGTAAAATTGTAGTGAGTTAAACGGCGAAATGGACGAAACGCTTCAGGCAGAAGCGTACATGTCGTCTTGGAGACAAGCGATGTGACGCAGCCGACGTGCCGTAAAGTGGGGTGCCGTTAACCTGCCTGCCGGTGTCGCGTATTTTGCAGAATCACCATGGCTGCCGCGCTGAGAGAAACGGTGGGGCTGTATGAGACGCTTAAGGCTGAGTGGAACAAGAAAAACCCAAATCTGAACAAATGCGGCGACATTCTAAGCAAGCTCAAGGTAGCGTGGTGCATATGGTTTTCTTTGCCGACTGAGAAGGGTAGAGTAGCGTTCGTTAAACTGCCGATTTTGAGGTTGGCTTGCTAGGAGGCTAATGTTAGCCGAAGCGATATCTGGCCATAATAGCGCTCAGTCCGTTTATGATTTTGACATTTAAATAATAAAATGTCTGATATATGTGGTGGGTGTCCACGTGTTTTTATCATTATTTAAGCATTTTACGATTCTATTGTCAGCAAAGCCCAGATTTTGGATATTTTAGACATGTTGTGCTGTAGCCTGTGTTTATAGCATCAGCCGTACATAGTAATGTTAATCGATCGTGCATTTTTGTGTCAGTCCTAATGTTGTTGTGTTGGTGATGAACGGGCGAAGTGGTATTAAGAAAACGCCGGTCTTTCGCGTGTAATTCTTCTGCCTAGATTTCTTTGTTGGAGCTGAACTTTTTGCCAACTTCGGGGAGCAAATTAACGAAGCAGCAACTCATCCTGGCCCGTGAGTCGCCTGCCGTCGGGGTATACTCGGGTGTTCATAAAGCCGGCGTTTTGCCTGCCTGACATCAATTTTATAGGGTGATTGAGGGGCTTGTCTGAATGTGTCTTGTAGGTGATGTGTTGGAAATCGGGGCCCTGTGGAGCATTCTAAAGAAAGACATCCCTTCTTTTGAAAGATACATGGCACAGCTGAAGTGCTATTACTTTGATTACAAGTAAGCCCATCCTTTTCCATCCATCCCATTAACTCCTACTTGCCCTGTCTTTCCACTTGCTTCTGAGCCCATCCTGTTCCTCTATATGACTGTAAACCTGCCTGGCCCTTCATTACTGTCTCATCCCCTTGCAGAGATGAGTTGCCAGAGTCGGCCTACATGCACCAACTCTTGGGCCTCAACCTCCTCTTCCTGCTGTCCCAGAACCGGGTGTCAGAGTTTCACACAGAGCTGGAGAGGCTCAGCGCTCGAGACATCCAGACCAACGTGTACATCAGGCACCCGGTCTCCCTGGAGCAGGTGACTGCTGGACCAATGCTGGGACAGCTCCCTCGTTTGGTCAGGGTTGGGATTACAGTTGGAGGTCAGCTTTTGCGTTCACTACGTCATTAACAAGTTGATCCCACTACCTCTGTTTGCCAAGTGTCCCTTGGCTCTATAGACCTGCCAACTCCTAGTCGGCCTTTCAGTGGCGTACAATAACTTTATTTTTTTTTTATAGAATTACAATACCTCTCTGTAAAATTACACCAAAACAGCAATAGCTAGTTTAAGGGTGGGCTTTCTTGGTTCATTACCGGGTTATTCCTCAGCTGTAAATTTAGAATAATTAAGGCAGCATGGACATATGGAAATTATGGAAAATCCTTGTTTGGATGAAAACTGAGGGCTCTGGTGCAGATGGTAAATTTAGGTTGCATTTGTGTTTCAGTACTTGATGGAGGGGAGCTACAACAAAGTGTTTCTGGCCAAAGGGAACATCCCTGCAGAGAGCTACACCTTCTTCATCGACATTCTGCTGGACACCATCCGGTGAGTCTCCGGCTCTGCCGGGCCGCATGATTTCGGTGCATGCGAGTGCGCCTTGACGTGACCACGTTTGCACCTTTGCAGAGATGAGATTGCGGGCTGCATCGAGAAGGCCTACGAGCAAATCCAGTTCAATGAAGCAGCGCGAGTCCTGTTCTTCTCTTCCTCCAAGAAGATGACGGACTACGCTAAGAAGGTGAGCGCCAGGGCATGCGGCCTCGGGAGACTCTTGGAGTCTTGGTGACGTTTTTTTCCCACTGTCAGCCACAAAGACCAGATGCTGTAATTTGGCTAATCTGCATTCAACACCAGCCTGAATTCCTTGGCTTCTTCTGGAGGTCAACTTTGATGAGGTTGAGTCTAGGGTACTGATAGCCTATTTTCCATGTGCTGGTATACTGTTTTTGTGTTTTATTTGTGCCTATCTATATGTCTTACTAAGTGTTGGGCACTGACTCTATATATCAGCGCCCCCTGTTGGTATCTAGCTGCACCACCTCATCTCCCCCTTTCCATTGACAGAGGGGCTGGACTCAGAATGCCAGTGGGTACTATTTGTTCAGCTCCCAGCAGCAAAGGACAGAAGAGGTGACCTTTCCCTCCACAGAGCTGGCCCAGCAAGTCTTCGAGTGCGCCCGGCAGCTGGAGATGTTTGTGTAGCGGGGGGGGGGTGTCTCTCTCACACACACACACACACACACACACACACACACACACACACACACACAACCAGCAGCACGTTGTCCATCTGGTCGTGTTCTGTTACACGGGTACAGTGGTACAGTATTGCTGCGTGGGCCACATCAAAACCTTCAAACGTTTCTGCCCTGGTGCCTGAGTGTGAGACAATGTGGCTGAAACGTCAGTATGTGAGTGATGTGTCTAATCTTTCACATCACAGCCAAGTTCCCCATTTCTGGAACCATGGATGCACCATCCACATTTGCTGAATGGCAGCTGTAGGCCTGTGTTACATTGCCCTAATTTCAGGTGTCTCACCTCTGTCCCCCCATGCCTGACTTCCAGGGCGGTGGTCCGGCCTCCTGCCCACCACAGTGCTGTCGGCTGGCTGGCCCCCTTGCTGCCCTCACCTACTCTTGCCTGCTGTGGCAGCCTGTGGTTGTGCTCCATTCTCTTTCTCTAAAGCACTATCTAGAGCAGTGTTTCCTAACCCGGTCCCTGAGGACCCCAAGACAGTCCATGTTTTTGCTCCCTCCCAGCTCATGGGAGGGAGCAAAAACATGGACTGTCTTGGGGTCCTCGGGGACCGGGTTAGGAAACACTGCTCTAGAGTGACTCCAAATCAGTGCTTCTTACCTTGTATCCTAGCAACTGGCAAAGGGAAGTGTGGTCAGAGTTTGAGGGTTTTTACATACGGTCGTTTGTGTCTTCTGCTCCAGATGTTCTTTCACACACACCTTTATTTCTGTGATGGTTACCAGACTGTAATATAATTGCACAACAGGAAAATAAACTTTTTTTTTTCCACTTTTGAACTCTATGTATTTTGTCATGTACATGCACTTAAGGTACATGCAGAAGTGACCGCCTTCAGTTTGTAGTGAGCTCTCTATTTGATTACCGGGATTTCACGGCTACTGGTGAGACCTCGCTCCTTTAGCTCCCCCTTGAGGCTCTGCAGAAGGCGGCCGCTGTCGCTGGACACGAACGAGTCCTGCCTCAGGTGGTGGGGACCAGGTGGGAGAGTGCACGTGTTTGTCAGTGGCTGTAAAGATGACAGAAGTTCAGCAGATGGAAAAGGCACATTAAAGAGGAAGATTGTACATACAGAATGAAAATGGCAGATGACTTTTATTTACCTTTTGGAAATTAAAATGAGACAATAGGTGGTTGAATGGATGAATGCCCAGGTGTGTCTCCTAGCTGCTCCTTGAAGCTGATGAATGGGTACTTACTTGGATGAGGCATGACTGTTGCAAGTTCTCAAGAATGGTTCGACAAAGGATGGATCTCTCGCCGATTGATGATGGTGGGCAGTGGTGCTTTGGCATGGTGCCGGCATGGGATTTGCGCAACCTGGAGTGGACCATGGTGGATGCCTTAGTTCAGTAATCAAATGTGAAAAGTTCAGGTCCAAAAAGTACAAATCCAGAACAAGGTTTTAGCCAGTTGAGCACCCTATGACTATATTCAAGTTGTCTTGGTCTGGATCTGTTCTTTCTAGTGCTAAACTCACCATCTCTGTCAATAATGTCCTTGTCCACTCTTCCTTGTTTTTGCTGGATTAGTTTCTTTAGAAGAGCTCTGTCCGGAAGCTCGTCCTTACGTGGGGTGTGGCTGTAGGGGTTAAGGGTCATGGCGGGATTGGGGCTGAACTCCAGGTGCAGCGGCCATTTGTGTGAAGGTTGATGAAGTGGTCGTGGGGCTCAACCAGCAAACCTCAGGATAAATTCCCCCAGTTCGGGGCTGGAGATAACCAGCCTTCTTCCAGCCGCATTGTAATGTGGGTGTCATGGTTGGGTCTGCTCTGAGGTCCCACAGCAACAACATTATGACTCCCATGCTCCTTTAGCCTAGCCTGGCTCTCTGAGTGCATGGGATCTCCTCAGGATTAGCAGTCACCAGGAATCCTGGCTTGCTGTGTTGGTTCTTGAGATTCAGGATTGCCCGGCTTGCCTTGATCCTATCCTGGCTTGCTGTATCAGTGAGGACAGGGGCTGCAGCAGCATTGGCAATTAATCCTGGCACATGGCTGACTGAAGAACTGTCAGAGGATGACTTTGGCACAACTGTAGAGGGGTCAGCTGCTGGACCCATTGGTCGGTTATGTGCATGTCTGGTGAGCTTAACTTTGGCTTTGGCAGCATGGTAAGCACTGGTGGTCTTTGGGGGCTTGGCCTTGGTTGCTTTCCTGAGGGACAGTGCCCCTCCCTGCCAATTCATGTCTCGTGGGGACATGCTCAGCTCTTGAGTTTTGAGTAACCTACGAAAATGGAGGAGCAGACAGCCTTCGGGCTGAGAGAGACTGACACCATTCATATAAACACTAAAGGTATCTGGCATGTGTATCTATTTTTATGTGAATTTCAGGTGATTACAGTTCAAATTCATGCCTTCTGAGACAGTTCAGCATTACTGCCGCTGTCATTCCCCTTGGCAGAGTGTCCATCACCCCTTGTGGGAATAATATTAGGTTTCTTTGGTGGTGACGCTTCCTGTATGCTCTGGAAAATAGCCTGTGGCTGTGTGGGGCTAGTGAGAGAACTGAATCTAGTGCTGTGTCTCCCAAACCAGTACCCAGGGCACACTGGACGGATCCACATGTTTGTGTTATCACAGTTCCCAGCACACCTGTAAGGTATTTAGAGCTCCTGAAAGCTTGGGTCAGGTGTTCTGTGAACTGGGATAAAACGAAAAAAGTGGATCTTTGCAGTGTGCCCAAAGGACTGGTTTTGGGAAACGCTTGTCTAGTGAAATGGATGCGGTTGGTTTTTAAGGTGTGGCTTGTGAGTTGGGTGTGGCTAGTGAGGTGGCTGTGGCCAATGATTTGGGAGCTGTTAGTGTGATGGGTGTGGCTAGGCTTGGGATTTGATTGCTTTAGTGGGTGTGGCTACTGCTAAGGAGGAGCTAGTGAGATGAGTTTGATCAATGCCACGACTGGGACAATTGAGACAGTTGTGCTTGGGAATGGGGTTAAGGTTAGTGAGAAGGATTGGCTAGTGCGTGGGGTGGGGCTAATGAGAGGATCTGGAGTACTTGTAGGGATGGGAATAATTATACAGATAAGGTTAGTGACAGGGGTGTGGTGAGAGGCTGATGTGGTCCTAAGAAGAGGTGTGTGAATTAGATAATGCTGGTTCTAGGGAGAACCAGATCTGTCTGTCTGTCTCATTTATAATAAAGTTATGTATTAATAATTAGATTATAAATTTACAAAGAAAAAGCCTTATGTATAACTAGCTTTTTATTTTCATTTTATTGTCCAATTGACTTTAAGCACACTTGTCACATAATCAAATGCCTCTGAATATAAAACTGCCACACAACTGACACCTGTTCCTGTACATATGTTCAACACTTTGAAAACTGCCCTGTAGTAAAAAAGACAAAATAATTGAAAAAAATATTAAAATGGAAATTTTAGGAAAAATATGCTTGATCCGGAACCTGAAGTTTCACATTGAAGGTAAGAGCAAGTTAGTAGTTTCTGTTAAACCATGATGTACGTTGGACATCATGGCAGAAAAGCGTTTGGGAATCACAGATCAAGAGTGAGGTCAAGTTCAAGATCAAGATCAGATCAAGTTTTTTTATGAGAAAGACGGTCAGAGTTTCCCAAAAGTAGTGAAGTTGTTTTATTGGCTTTGCTGCAGAAAGGCCGCAGGAAGCTTGACAGCTTCACGATCAGAGGAGCAAAAGGAGCTCCAGAGTCTAAGAGGCATTTTGCATCTGCATTATTGGAGGGAAGCCTGGCTCATTCAGAAGAAAGTCTGACATGCTATGGAAGAGGGGAGTTTTGGCCTGTAGGGGGTGCAGTTGAGGGTGTCTTTCATGCGTAGCTCCTGATTAGAGTACATATTGCCCATCCTCCTTTACTGCAATTTGCTGAGAAAGCAAACATCATTCAAACATACCTCCATATTCTTATAAACATCCGGTTAGGCTTCTAGTTATTATTGGTAAAATAGGCTATTCCATATAAACTCTTAATTTACAAAGACATTCTAAAATAATTGTGCAGTCCAGTCTCTGGTTATACAATGAGCGTGCTGCTAGCTTTCCCGGAAGCACGTGATAGTGTTTTGTGGCAATCGGTATCCAGCTGTAGTTTTTTAAAGTGTACCTTTGAATCCCTTAATGAGATTTTGCCAGCTTTTTTGCCAATGCGATATGATAAATCTACAGCGGACAGAACCAGCCTATGAACAGTTTCTTGACCCCCGCTCTTCATCTCCGTGTGGAGCACCTCCCGGTCCTGTTCGCTGATTAGATTTGGGAATCCGTGGCGCTTTTAGCGCGTTGACTTCCTGACTATTGATCGCGTCTAGACTTGCAGGAATATCATCTGAACTTTGGGTACAACAAATGTGTCTTTGCTAAGGCAATACTTTTGAAAAGAATACCTCTAATGCATCAGTAATAACCTCATAAGGAGTCTGCATCTCCTGATCCTTTCCCTACAAAGTTGCGCGCACTCCTACCATCACAAGTTCGGAAATAAAGGAAATTCCGGAGCGCTTACGGACTGATGTCTTTGTACTGAGGCCGAGTACAGTCAGGGCTGCCAGCTTCGGTCAGCTGACTGGTGAGAGATTTTCAGTTCGAGAAAAGTCTGCACACACGTGCACATGCATTTACATGTAGGCCCATGTAACAGTTGTTGTCTTGTAAACAGTAAGTCGGGTTTGCAAATGGGCCCAGCGCTTTTGATGTAGCTAATTTTAGGTTTATATTGGAAAGATATATTTCTGCCGTAGGATTTCTTGCGTGAGCTTGAGGATCAGAGCGCGTGAGTGTCACGCCAGATGCGCGAGAGCTGGCAGCCCTGGTAGAATTCATTGGTAATTCATTGTTTTTTTACAAGTGTATCGACTTCGGCAGTTTACCTTGATGAGTTAATAGCGGTTGTATTGTATAAAAGTATTTTTCGGAAAATCCGAAAATTATGACAGTTTCTCGTTACTTTGCCGAACGTCTTTGAGGACTGGAGGGGCCTGTTTCCCTGAGTGTTGATAGGGCCCCAAGTGAGGCCTTATTACTTATATTTTTCTAGTGGGCGGGTTATTGTTGTTATCATTATTGTTTATCAAATCGAAATATCTTGACTACTGTTTTAATTAACTGAAAGGTTATTTCTTAAGTTCGATTGACAACATTATATTTTGCAAATATATTTGAATTATCGATACTATAGTCTGAAAGCTGACGGGTAACTATTGCAAATACATTAAATTTGAGTCATTACATTAGTATTTATACCGTACTCGCATTGTGCCCAGCCTGGGTAACATTAACATTAAATTGGTAGATAGACTTGATAGAGACAGTTGTTAGGTAACTTTGACTTCAAGTGTCCGAGTGCTTTGTGTTGCATATAAATGTGAATTTCAGGTAAATGGAGGCATAAAATACCAAAAGCAATAACGGCGAGATTAATAAAACAGAATAAAAACGCCCAAAAGAAATTTATTGCGCGAACGCGTATCGGCCCCGGGCGCAGGCGGAACTGTCCGTGGTGCTGAAGGCTCTTACCGGTCGCCTCTGAAAGACGTGGGTCTACAGGCGCGCTGTCTGCCCCTCATTTACTCATGGACATTGCCTTTGTTACGGCAAACTGTAGCAATGATTCCTGCTAAACTCTTGGTACGGTACAACATGCATCCAGGACGATCTGACCTTTCTTCATTCCCGCAAAACCCTACACAAGTCAGCAGGGAGACGTACATGCGGGTCGGGGCGCCCTTAAGTACCGTGTTGGCACACAGTGAATCGCTTGTGTTTGTAAAAAAAATGGTCGTATCAGTGGGTCATTTCTATGTTAGTGTCTGTGATAGTGATGTGTGTGGTTGGATCCGCACGCATGTGGTGTGTTTTTTAGGACAACCAAACGGTGGACAGACCTAACCCTTGCTCTTAATCTAATGGCATCTATGTGTGCGGGAACAGGCGCGCGATCCAGTTTAAGGGCGGTCAGATGGGAACGCGGCAGGTACAGGGTGTGAAGAGAAGGAGCAGGGAGGGAGTGATTGAGAGGGAGGAAGAGAGGGAGGGAGGGGGAGGGAGGGAGGATGCTGCCGCTGCTGCTGGCGGAAAATGGCCGCTACAACCTCAAGTCCGTCCTGGTGAACCGGGAGGACATAAGGGTGGAGAGAGAAGAGGGAAGAATATGAGGGTCTAGGAGAGAGAAGGACCGAGGGAAAGAAGAGCGAGTGCGTGAGGCTGTGCCGGGGAGAAGGGGGATAAAAGACACGAGACCCGCGGGGGGGCAGCAGGCTGGAGGCGGCGGGCGACACCAAGCCATGGAGGGCGAGTAAGTTCTTGCTTTTCCCATATTTTAAGGAAACATGGCGTATAAAATCACACCGCAAGATGAAAACTGCTGCCTTTTTCCCATTGCTGCCACACGTTATACTGATAAACACGCCGGCGTAGGGCGCATGTAGGAACAAACGTTATTGCGCGGTGTTGTACCGATTTTCCAAACCCCGTACTCCATATAGTCACAACTGTATGCGATTAAATATTTAAAGATTATTCCTCTGAATAGGAGATACAGTTTAAGCAAGGCTGCACATTAAACCCGTCATTGGCGTGTCAGCCAAGCAGAGAACTGGTTTGGGTTATTCTCCATTAAATACGCAGGAGGAGACAAGAGATACAGTCACCGAGTGCCGTGCAGTGGTAATTTAGTCCATTATTAAAACAGTTAACATGTGAAGAATAATGGAGAAATATGTGAAATATGGAGAGTTTTCTGAAAGCAGCGCAATAAGCACGACACGCAGGGACGCGGGGCTGAGAGCTGGCCACGCCGATGTTTTCTCTCAGGGCGTCTTGGCTTTCATTATGATTTTTAAAGGCAAACTTTATGAATGAAATGTGATATTTCTCTCCCTCTCAACCCCCTCCTCTCTTTCCCCTCTCTCATGTCGCCCCCTCCCCCAACCCCCTTTCCTCCAACCATCCTCGCCCCCAGTCTCTCTGGTTCTATCTACATCTTTTTCCCCGACAGGAATACATTTTATATTGACCCATTCTGATTTTTATTGTGTTTCATTCATAAAATGTCCACTGCTGGGGTTTGTGTGCGGAGCGAGCGATGGGGCACAGAGATTGGACCTTTCGTGAATAATGATCACAATTCCGCTAATTGTGCTTAATCTAACTTATGTTATGATGCGCTTTCTCGACGTTCGATGGTCTCCGGATCTGATGCGGCAGATCGGGCCTGGTATGGGCGCGTTCATTGATACACTCATCCTCTCCTTCCTCTGTTTCGCCTCTTCGCTCTCCTCCATCTCACACTATACTGCACATATTTCGGCTTTACGTGACACATCGCGATGCGTGTTTATTTTCCTTTAGTGGCAAATCTGATTTCTTTTCTTCCTCTTTCCTCCACCTGTCGTTCTTTTGTGCTTTCTAATCACACGATGTAGCCATTGATCAAACGTTATTATTTGTTATAATCGTGAAGCTGAAAGAGATGTGGTCACATGACCGTCCATTAAAAAAAAACGCGCCGCTTGCAGCCATTGATATCAACCTGCCTCACTGGCAACACGCATCGCAAACATTATAATCATTATAATCGATCATTATAACCAGACAAGATTAACTGGTTCGTGCAACCATGTTCAGGGAGTTTAGCGTCGTCTGTAAAATTAGTGCGATGTATTTTTTGTACATTATGGGATAATTAATTTCATTATGTTAATAGAAGGTTATGAAATCTTATAATTTTAAGGTGACAGAAGTATGTGAAAACGAATCTGTGGGAAGTTCCCAGCAGTTTTTTGATAGATCTGGTTTCCGTTACTGGGCTGCCTCTAAATTTGTAACTAAACTGCATTGAAATATAGTTTGTGTTAGCCGCTTCTTCTTGTCTTTTTGAGCTCTGAGTTTGTGTAAATCACAATCTGGTTAAATAACTTTTATTTTAGTGTGGAGGGATTACTGGGGGAAACAGGGTTTGTTGTGTTTAAAAATATACAGCTGCAGTTTTATCTGAATGGGTTTCTTCAGCCTATGTGCTCCTACTGTGTGATTTCTTCTTCTGATGAATTTACCTCCACACTTACACTCTCACTCCCCTAACAGTGTGCGTGTTCGTGCAGTGGTGATGACGCGTGACGACTCAAGCGGCGGGTGGGTTCCCCTGGGGGGCGGCGGCCTCAGCCATGTGATCATCTGCAAGGGGCGGAGCCTGGGCAACAGGGGGCGGAGAGACTACGTCATCCGCGGGGAGCGGCTGCGTGATCGAGCAGTGAGTGTGTGCGTGTGTGTTACACCCTGTTGGTTTGTCTGATCGGTGCCCCCTAGGCTTCTCTGTGGCCTGTGCACTGACCCTCCCTTGTGCCCGCAGCCAGTGCTGGAATGTGCGGTACAGAAGGGCCTGGTCTATAACAAGGTGAACCCAATCTTTCACCACTGGCGTGTAGAGGACCGCAAGTTTGGCCTGACCTTCCAGAGCCCAGCCGATGCCATCACTTTCGAACGGGGACTCCAGAGTGCCATCGAAAGGCTGGACAGAGGTATTACACTGAGGGCAAGACAGCAGGGAGAGTTGCATTGGGCCCAAGCATCCGGCCTTTTCCCAGTTACAACAGAATGGGTTCTAAGCACTGACTGTACTTATAAATACTCACAAGAAAGCTGAAGTGGTGAGTGCTGTGTTTATTAATGTTCAGATGACTAGATTACAGCAGCTCTAAACAGTTGACAGCTTAATAAATAAATATCCCAAAGACCCCTTTTGGAAAGAAGCCTTCATAGTAATACTTGGGGAGGGGGGGGGGTATGCAGAAGAATTAGAGTCCTTTGGAATTTGTTGTTCTTTTTAATTTTGGAGGTGTTTATTTTTAAACACCACTGCTGCTCTGTGATCAGAAATGTCATTTTCTTCTTTTGTCCTGTCTTGCAGAGTCTGAGTCTCCCTCATCCTCCACACCAGAAGAGGGCGACACTGAGGATGATGGCCAAGCCGTAAGTGTCACTGTCTCTTAGCAGAGCTGAAAATGGTCCTCCCAGGGTGCATTAGTCAGCCCCCTCCCCCATCACCGGTACATCCAGCGTGTGTGTTGAATCTGTTTGTGTCAGTCTCACACAGACAGTGAGTCGTCCTCCAACAGCAGGAAAGAAATGCTACCCAAGTCCATCACCATAGTGACCAGTGAGTCGTCGGCTGGCTTTGTGCGGTCTGCTGCTGATGAGTTGGGCTATGAGTCCGGGCCCACAGCACCCTCCCAAAGCCCCAGTCAGGTAAGGGCCTTATCCTTATCGCTTTGTCTCTGCGTGATGAGCTGGAAGACCATGCTCTGTGACATCATCAGTCTGCATCTGGCTGCTGCGAAGTCAGCTTAAGGTCTCTGGGTGACGAGCTGAAAGACCAGCTATTTGACATCATCGGTCTGTGTCTGGCTGCTATGAGGTCAGCTTAAAGGCTCCCTTGCTGGAAGAGTGGCTTTAGTGACTTTAAGAGAGTGAAATCCAGTCCCTGTCCTGCTATTATAGTTAGGGTGTAAACAGCTTGTATGCACACGCTTGTATGTATAGCAATGAAGTGAGAAATGGCCGTAATCAAAGAGCAAAGTGATGAGGGTGTGCCCCGCCCCCATGCGTGGGGGCTCTTTGGAGACACAGCCATGTAACAAAAAAAAAACAATAACAATGTATTTTACCAAAAGTTTTGGTACTTTTTGTCAATTAATTGTATCAAAGCTGCATTTTTTTCACATTGTCTGCACATTCATGAAGATTTCAACAGCCATGGGGCCTGGGAGCACAGATTGAAATGTATCGTTGTCATTGTGTTACACGCAACACAATTACGACTTTGAAAAGCCAATGCAATTACAAACATGAAGCAAACAATATATGAGGCAAACAATATACAGAAGAATTTAACTATACATAAAAGTAAACATTATACCAAGGTAGTCAAACTACTAATGAAATAAATTAGAGACAGACTATGTGAGCAAAAACATAAAGTGTAGGACTGATGGGTGACACTTCATCAAAGGCTATTACACAAATTTGCTTATATGTTAGTATTTTCTGTGCATTTGCAGTGGCCCATATATGTGCTTATTTTTACTGCCCAATGAAAACCATGTGCATCCGCTTTTTGACGACTGATTTTTTACTGTTGATGGAATACACTCACTCTCCTCTTTCTACGAACGTCCTCTATCTACTGTTTGACATCCAATTGACCAATGAAAAGATGTTTTATGAAGTCATCTATTTAACTAGCATTTATGATTGTACTGGTTAACATTTGTAGTCATGATGGTTGTTTGTATTACTTTATATCATTATACATTATTGTTAATGCGAGATTAGCTTGTATCTTGTTGACACTAAGAGAGTGTGGCACGGTGGTGCAGAGGTTAGAATTTGAATTTGGTGAACAGTGGTCATTGTTGCCACGTACACCACAGCACACAACAAAGAAATATGTCCTCTCCATTTAACCCTTATGTGACATCGTGACATAGCAGGGGGGCAGCTAATTCAGCACCTGGGGAGCAGTGCATGGGGCCGAGACCTTGCTCAGGGTACCTCACTGGTTGGGGATTTGAACCAACCTTCTTTCAATTACAAGTGCGCTTCCCTAACCATAACCAACACCACGGAGTCTCCACTATGGTTCCATGCGTGTGGAGTTCGCATGCTGTCCTCATGGGGTTTCCTCTGAGTTCTCTAGTTTCCCTCCACAGCCCAGAAATATGCTGAAGTTACTTGGCCTTTCCAAAATACCTGTGTGTGTGACTGTGTCCTGCCATGTGTGGGAACCCTATCCTGGGTTTTTCCCTGCTTTGTGTCCGTAGCCTATTTACAGCAAATGGATAGATGACACTAGCATGATTGGCTCACTAGCAACAGTTCATTTAAAACATTAAACCTATCTCTGCAGGCTGTGTAACGATAGGTTTCTATTTTGTGGTGCTAAGGCTGTGTCGTTACATTTGCTTTAGGTTTTATTTTGAAAAGTAGTTTCTGAGAAAAATGCTTTCCTCACGCTCCTGAAATAATGGATTTTTTGAGATGCCTGTTTTTCATTGGACATCGACATTATGTGAGACATATCCATTTTTGGGACTTAGGGTTTGGTTGTGAGATGGTTCTTGGGAAAAAGAAACTCGCTGAACCTGCCTGTGTGGGTGAGATTAGTTATGTGGCGCCTTTTGGATGGTAGGAGGACAAACAGTTGGTTGCTGGGGTGGGACTGGGTCTATAGTGATGTCGACTTTGTAAGTCCTCATTGGCTGGTAGTTGTGTTTTTGTGGTGTACTGGGCTGTCTTGGTGACTCGCCGTGGAGCTCTGTGGTCAGACTTGGTGCAGCCAGTGCATGAAGCTCATCATACGATATGTCAGAAGGCTCTTTATAGCACATCTGCAGTTTCTGGGGTATGTTTGCTCTCCTGTGCAGCTTGAGAGTGGCCAGCCTGAATCCCGTTTCTGCAGTTGACAGTGATGTTCCGCAAAAGTCATAGAAGTTGATTTCCGAGCGACTCCCTAAATCGTCATTTCTTTCTTAAACAGATTCACACTCGGCCTGTACAGCATCAGCCCCCCCTGGGAACGGCCGTCTTGAACCCCCCGGCGCCCCCTCCTCCACCCCCGGCCCCTCCCACCCCACCTGTGCCTCATCCGGTCCCCACTTCGCTCTCCCCGCTGTCCCCCACCTTCTCGCTCCTGGAGGAGGGCGACCTGCAAGGCCTAGACCCCTGCAAGGACCTGTGGGGCTCACGTGGCTACGAAGATTACCGGCGAGCCGGCGCCACCCGTCCTGGGGGCGGGGGCTTTGGGGGGGGCCTGGCTGGAGGCATCGTACAGGATAAGTCGGAGCTGTGCGTGGTGCGTTTCGACAAGGAGCTGGCCGGGATGGGCATGCCTGGGTGCGAAGTGACCATCAACCTGGACAGTAAGGGCAGCCACCGGCACTCTTCCTCCTCCCCCACCTGCGGCTCCACGCCCACAGCGTCCAGCGCCCCCCCCGGGGCCGGCTCCCCCCAAGACACCGGCAAGGGCTCGCCGTCCCCCTGCTGCATCCATACCTCCTTGGCCACGCCCCGCTCACGGACTCGGAAGAGAGGGGGCGGCGTCGGTGGAGGTGGCGACTGTGGGCTGGGCTTTTCAGGCTCCGCCTCCCTGGGAGGGGCCGTGTCCCCTGAGGACGAGAGCCCCTGTCCGGCGGCATCGTCGTCCTGCTCGTCGCGCTGCGTGTACTGCCGCTCCGTGTTCAGCGCCTCGGAAAACGGGCGCGGCCGCTGCCGGGATGCGCCGGATCCGGTGCTGCGCTGCCTGCGCCAGTGGACCTGCGTGTGGTGCGCCGAGAGCCTGCTGTACCACTGCACGTCGGACTCGGAAGGCGAGTTCTGGGAGCCGTGCTCGTGCGAGGACTCGCTGGGCGGCCGGCCCCACCCGCTGTGCTGTGCCCGCTGGGCGGCTCTGTTGGCGCTCTCACTCTGCGTGCCCTGCATGTGCTGCTACCTGCCACTGCGCGCCTGCCTGCGCTGCGGGGAGCGCTGCGGCTGCTGCGGGGGCCGCCACAAGGCCGTGCGGTAATGCTGGGCTCCCCGGGGCCCCCCCCCAAGAGCCCGGCCTGCCCGTTACCCAAGGGCCCCGGGAGGGCGGGGGCTGGGGGCACAAGGACGTGTAAAACTATTTAAGAGGTTTTTAATTTAAAAGAAAAAAAAATAATCAAAAGGATGTTTATAAATATGATTGTTAATCATTATTATTGATATTTTTATTCTATTTTATTATTTTGACTGTTTGGCCTTTGAGGCCACAGCGGGTGGATTTTGACAGATTCATTTAGCGGTTAGCATTTATTTTTGTATTCATCCAAAAGACACTCTCCCGTCTTACCTCTAACTTACTCTGTTGTACCTCAAGTCCTGGGGGGGGGGGGGAGGGGGGGGCTTTACGGTTTGCCCGCCTGGATACTCAGGGTGCCACACGCCGCGGAGGGGCCCCCCAAGAAACCCCCAAGTCGCTGGCGCCGTGCGCCCTCT
>JAABNY020000035.1:5289296-5318079 GCA_015164015.2 Brevimyrus niger
AGGGATGAGGCAGACTGAGAGGGAGACAGGGGCAGGGATGAAGCAGAATGAGGGGGAGACAGGGGCGGGGATAGAGCAGAGTGGGGGGGGGAAGGGGGAGGGGATGAGGCGGGGTGGGGGGCGTTGGGGAAGCGGCTTGTAAATTAAAAACAGACCTATCATTGAATTGCACAGGTACCAGGCTATTCGCACCATTCCGACGAGGGCAAACGGACACAGAATGAATGACAAGACTGTCAGTCAAAGAGAACATAATCCTCAGAGATTCACCGCTTATTCACCAATGAAGACGCATCCTCTAGGAAGCCAGTCCAAAAAATAATAAGAAGAAGAAAATAAAGAAGGAAGCAGACAGGCAATAAGCTTAGGTTCCTTCGCAGTATCATAACCAGAAATCTTGTCTTTCCGTCTGCCTGATAATAGAAAGCGCTTTATAAGTAGCGTTTAAAAACTTATACAACTTTGACAAAATACTACTTTGAACTAAATATTTGTGAGAGTCCTACCTGTGTGTTGTAGCGCATTTTTGCATCTGAGCGCTCCATGCTGCGCCAGGCGAAGGACGTCCGCGCACCTTCTACAGATCCCTACTTCCTGCCCCCTCCTGCTGGCCCTTGGCCCTTTGTTGCCGCTTGGTTTGTTTTGCTGGTATCTGTTACCCGTTCTTGTGGGTTCTCCTCCCGTTTTGTCCGGTATTACCCTACCGGAAACCAAAAAAAAGTCCTGCGCCGAAACCGAGACGCGTACAGGTGGGTGCAGGTATATGCGGGAAACGAAACGCACATCACGCCATGGGACTCTCTCTTTTTGTGGCCGCGGAGACTGAAACAGGGGGGAGTTTCGGGTTAATGTGGGCGGATCCCGGCCTCCGCTTCCTGCAGGTACAGATGCGCACCTGCGCAGGAATCGTGGGTGCGGGAGCGGGCTTGGAGCGCAACCTCTAGTACTTATAAGTAGCCTATGCAATCTGTCATATTAAACATGAATTTTTAACAGTGAATAGAGAAGCTTGAGTATTTAGCAGAGAAGAGGTACCGCGACTTAACCCGAGCCAGCAACCTGCTGAGGTGGCAACTACAAATCTTGGTGAATCGCTTAGATTTAGTGTTCGATTGTTTGTATTCTGTGAAATTATTTGATTTCAGTGCTGTATCGCTGATTAATCTGTCCAGTAAGATACTTATAACGTATGTGTGTTAGTGGTTGAAAACATGGCGGACTGTATTTTTTATATATATTTTTTTGTATTAATCCCGAATCTCTCCACATCGTCTGTTGATCATTACATTCAGGGGAACAACATCCCGAACCTCTTTGGGCTTCTGAGGTCTACCAGGGTTTAATCACCTGAAAATCGAAGCTTCCTGGTTGTTGGATTATGCGTGTGAGTGTATGGGGTGCGGCCCAATCCATGTTATGCAGGACACACGAAGCAGACAAGGGCTTCTGTGGAAGTAGTGAATTTATTGACATTTTCCCAACAGGTTTCAGTCGACTCACTGACATGACAATTATTTCGATTGACCTTACCCCACTTAAAAGCAGATTTCTCAGGGTAAGACGTATCACTGCTCGGTGAGAGTGTCACACAATGCCATCCCATGTAGAATTTGAAAATAAACCCCATAGTTTCACCTTATAAAAGCAGTGATGGTAACACTTAATGTTTATATATGACCGTACAGTTAAGGGGACCGAGGTCCTGAATATCTTGGACCTCAAATGGGTCATATTTACCACCGGAGCATGAAAACGCTTCCTGGTTGTGGGGGGATGGGGGGTGGTTGTAAAGTGAAGTAGAATCACAGAGAGGGAAGTGAACCAACCAAGCTGTGGTTTCCAGTGGATAAAAATGAGGTTTCCAATTTGTTTCAATATACATTTAATCCCAGATCAAAATAGCCTTCATTTACAAGCAGCCTGTTTCTAAAAAAAAAACAAAAAAAACATTTACACTTCATCTTCAAATCTTTTGACACAGACTCACAGACTCTGAAAATGGAACCAAAGGTCTCCCAGTTCCCTCAGAGCAGCAGCCATTGTTAAGACTGTGAAATGCTGACACTTAATTTCTGCACGTTTTAACAAAAAGCATCGGTCTACCCATGGCTGACACACTTAAAGGCCAGATTCAGTTACCGTCTTCAAAGAAACACACACTAGTATAAGTGGTACTTGTAGTAGCAGCAGCAAGATGCATGAATTGTGTTACCAGATTTTTTCATTTCTTATGAAACATATTTAACACCACTGTGCCAGATCAAAATTAATATCAGTAGTACGTTTTTTCCTCTTGGCTCCACAGCGCCATCTGTCTGCTCGGGCTAGATGTGCCTCTGCTCCAGATATTTGTAAGTGGGGTTCTCATAGCCATGATTCTGCATCTTGGTCAGGTGACGCTCTTCAGGGGTCAGCATGGGGTCGACCTGTCACATGCGAGGAGTCAAAACATTGAAGGGGTTGGTTGAATGACTTAGCAGGCATATCTGTGTGTACCAGCATCAACCCTCTTCAGTGCTGGGTCCCACACCATCAAAAATTATGCATGAAGATTACAGTTATGGAGCCGAGTATGGCATTGGCTGATATGCATGGTGCATTTCAGGGGCAGAAGGACTTAATGGGCCTCGTTTAAGAACAGCAAGCTAGGAAGCATGTGTAATTTCAGAAAACCTGGTGAACAGATACACTGCAGAGGGCTTCAAACTGCATTTCTGTTTGAGAGGAGATCGGATCTGGACCTCACCATAAGAACCAGACTCACCTCCACGATACCGTGGCTGATGGTGCCATAGCGCCTCTTCCTCAGCATCATCAGGCTGATGACAATCACTGTCGCTATGGCAACGGTGGTTACTAGGAGACCAACCAGAACTCCGGTCCTGAAGTTGAAGTCCTCCCCCAGAGGCCGATAGGATTCCTGTGGTTTTTATGAAAGGTACGGAGACCTATGAGCAGACATCTCACCCCAACAGTAAAGGTGTCCCTCGATTAACATGGCTTCGTTTAACGCGAGTTTCAATCATCAATGTTAAATCGCAATCATCAAAACTCCCACAGATGACTGTCGATAAATCAGTTGCGCAACACAAGGCAGGAGTCATAACAATGCAAATGTCTTGAATGACGATCATCATATGCGAGTTGCCATTTCGTTTCATGAACAACCAATTGAAAGCGATGTAGAAGGAATGTTCCAAAAGAGGTAACATTTAAAGAACTTGATGGAATATTTAACAATTTAGAACCAGATAGATAAATAACAGATAATAGATATGAATTCAGGTCTCAAAACTGTCTCCATTTCTCTCCCTCTGTCTCTCTCTGTCCATATCTCCAAAGTATGTTTGTCTCGTGTTTTGTCCGTCTCTGCACTTGTGTAATCTTGTGATGTGTCTGTTTTTGTTCTTTGTGCTGCACCATGGTCCTGGAGTAACAATGTTCCATTTCACTGTGTACATGCCTGACATGAAAAACCTGATCTTTCTGATCAGATTCTTATCAAAGAATCAATATTTAAAAGAAAAAAGCTAAACGTATTAAAATGACCCTTGATAAATTTCTCTGATTAGAATATCAAGAGAAACCTGAACAGAGTCTATTGAACCCATTCAATCTCCGCTAGCATTTCAATTAAAAAAGACAGGGCGTATAATTCCTCAGATGACCACTAGATGGCAACACACTCACCAGAGCTTCGTTAGCTGAAACACCAGGTCGGTCTGCACTGTAGACAGCTTCTTTAACATCCAGGGACTCATCAATCACCTGAATATACAGACAGGCGCATACTGTGTATTTCATTACATGCAACATGTTCAGCATGTTCAGGGAGACCGTTTGCTAGTAGTCCGTTCAAGCTCCTGATACAGGCCGCCGACGGTCCCATGGCAAGAAAAAGATCAACTTGAGGATTCGACTGTTACATCATCACAGAGGTGCGTGCTAATATTTAATCCAGGGCTAGCAAGTACATTTGACACTTCAAATGAGTTCCAAGGAAGTACGTTTCAAGTAAGGAAAATGTGTAACAAGTTGTCGAGTTAATCAGAGTGAAAGTATGCGTGTTATAGATATAAAAAGTAGCCATTTTGCACATTCTTCCCAAGTGACAGGAGTTCCCGGACACACCTCTTCAGGTCAAACGGCTTTCAGAACCCAGAGGGTGACTGAAGCCCGAGCTGCTGTCAGAGGAACGAAGCACAAGGACCAGCGGCAGGTTTGTTGAGGGACCAGCGCCGGCAGCGGGGCTCTTACCACTTTCTCCTTCAGCCTGGTCTGGCTATTGATGACTCTCTCCTCGGCTCCGATCAACCCATCCAGCCTGAACCCTGTAGAATCGGCACCACAAGTCACATGGTTCGTGGGGACGGAGGGAACAGGTGAGTATTACGATACCAGGCGTGATGAAAGTGCTCGTGTGCTTGTGACGTCACTCACTTTCCGGGTCTGGCTGCGAGCCCAGAGAGGTTACCCTGAAGGGGTAGCGAGGCCTACTCTCCGAGGGCAGGGTGACATCAGGCTGGGACTCTGAGATGGAGGACAGGAACTGGTCCATATCAGACTTCTGCTCCCAGAGAATCTCATCTAATTGGTGTGACACAAGCAGACACGCGCAAATGACTTCTTAGCCACACAACCACTAGAAATAGCTTGTATACAGCCTCAGACGTTCAGTCAAAGATGTCCTCATTAGCCAAACAGTTGTCCCCCTCTCTTAATTCACACATCTTCCTGCTGCAGAGTGTGACGAAAGCGACAGCCCAGATCTGTCACCGTCTCAGCCCAGGGGAACACAAACCGCACTGCGACTTCTTTCATCAGTGCCCACGGGAGAACGTCACATGGACTTTGGGCATTGTTAACTACTTTACAGTGCAGAATGGCTCTGATTAGCAGAGCACTGCGCCACTGGTGGGGGATCAAGTCTATTTATAGCGTTTGATGCCATTTATAGCGTGTCATCCGTAAAACCCACAAAGAGACAGACTGGTTTCTGTCTAGTTCCGACTGGCTGCCACTCACCGATCTCGTCCTGTATTGCCTCTGCCACATGGGGCACTGTGTAGGGTAGTGACAAGCTTTGGTTTACCCTCTCGTCAATGACGTGCAAGTGTGTCATCACCTGGGGACAGAGGAGTCACAGTGACATCCCGTTCGTATTTATTTTTGGGGAATTCCCTATTCCAGAGAAATTCTAAACTCACATACAGCAACAGATAAAAGTCCGGACACGCCAAGCCGCCTACAAAGGAGAACGACAGTGCTGCATCACATGACCTGGCCACATGACCTAAACACTGTAGAAATGGTTTTGGTGGAGTCTGACCAAGGAGTGAAGAAAACGTGGGCACTGACTGTTCAGCATATGCGAGACCAGGAAAACACCTCAAACTGGTGTAGAGGAGACAATAGGGTCAGCCAGTCCCTGGAACAATTGGGATTAAGGGCCCAAAGGTGGGATCACTCTGCAGACCCAGGGATTCGAACCAGCAACCTTCCGAGTTCCAGCTGACAGAGCTTCTCCCCAAAATTCATTTTTAAAATATTTTTTGGTCAGTGCATAATTCCATACATTTTATTTTATAGTTTGTTTATTTTCAAATAATTATATAATATATATTTTACAAATAAACATTTTTATGGGTAGGTGTGTCCAAACTTTTCACTAGCATTGTATACGGATGGAGCAATTCAGATTTCTGGCTCAATGGTACCTCCCCAGGGCTATCATAACAGGCAATGTAAGATGGCCTGCTGTGTGATGTCATACCAGCAGACCCAGATTGCTTGGCAGTGTGGGCGGGACCTTTCGCAGAGACTGACCTGCGACTTCATCTGCGCTGCCTTCCCGGGATCTACAGCCAGGACGTGCTGGAAGTGCCGTATGGTGTGCCGGCGGTCACGGTTCTCTGTGCGCATGTACCGCTTCAGGGCCTGCAGGACATGGTGGGGCTGGGGGGACATGAGGCCAGAGTGGAGCAATCAGCTTCTCCACGGTCGATTCACCATGCGAGCAGAGCTACCCCAAGCGCACTAACGCATCCAGGCTTTGCCCCACCCCAGTCTGACCCCACCCTCTGCCGGGGTGGCCGCCCTTACCCTGGGGGGGTCGGCCTGCAGGGCGGCCAGGTAGGCCTCCAAAGCCAGCCTCCGGCGCTCATTCAGCATGGCCTCCACTCGCGCCAGGTGGGTCTCCACCAGCTGCTGCTTCTCGTTGGCCGACTCTTCCTCCAGGGACTCCACCATGGCCTGGAAGTGCTGCAGGGCACAGAGGAGCAGCACTGTCAGGCTGACAGACACAGAGTGAGGGGGGGCAGACCTGGTTAAATTAAGGAGGACAGACCTGGATGAGTGTCTGCCTCTCCGCCTTGGGCAGGTTCTTGGCCTGGTGCTCAGCTTCCTCCCACTCCTTTCTCACCTGTTGGGGGTGGGGGGCAGCTCCTTTAGCAATTAATAAGGCAGGAAAGTTATTGGGGGGGAGGGGCTGTGAGGGGGCCTCACCTTCTCCATACGGCTTTGGTGCCGAACGTCCAGCTGCTCCTTGGCCTTCTGGAAGCGGCTGTGTTCCCTGTCGTCCGCTGGGGTCCCGAAGTAGATCTCCACAGCGTCAGCAGGCTGGGGTGAGGCTGGCGGGGGGGGAGTATGTTCAGAAGAACTGCAGCTTCGCCTGACACCAAGAGTGGGGGGACCCTAAGTCCACGCAGTGTCCTCTGGGAATTCACCCTACATACTGACCTTTGAACTCCTCGAGCATCCCACCTGAATCCAGGCTGTCCTGCCCTCCAGGCTGCCTCTCCCCCTCTTCTTCCTCATCCTCCTCATCCTCGTACGCATAGTGGTAATCCACATTACCCTCGGCCTTCTGTGTTGGTTCCTCGCCAGGTTCCTCTGTCTCGCTGAAGGGAGGAACGCGGTGCTGAAGTTGGGGCCCGCTCACATGGCTCCGCCCCCGTTCCGGAAGGCTTACCTCTCATAAGCCTCATCCAGCTCTGTGCCCTGATCCTCCTCATCCTGGCTCTCCTCCTGGGATGCCTGTGCGGGGGGGGGCGCCGTGGGCCGTGACGGTGGGCAGCACACGTACTCCGTCCCGTGGAATTTATCGATGCCGCAGGGCAGCAGCATGCCGTAGCTATATAGGGTGGCACTGGCCTTGGCACATGCCTAGGTGGGGCGATCCAGGAAGGCGTTACACCCTTGGGCTCACAGAGGGCGCTGCCTTTGGCATGGCATGCCAACGGCTCCGTTCCTCAATGTACACACGGCCCAACTCAAGTCGACACGAACAGAAGATTTACTACCAGGTGTCATAGAGCAAGGTCAAAGGTCATTACCACATGTATCGCCCCACGGCTTCGATGCGAGTGCATTACAGCCAATCACCATCTTGGGTGTGTTTCCCAAAAGCTCCCATGAACTTACATTGTTGGAACTGTTCAGTTATATAGTTCCAACTATGCGAGATGCTAGCAAACTTTAGCAACTATGCACTTGGCAAATATTTCTCCACCAATCAGCGATACAAGTCAGGCAATTCAGCCTGGCCAATAGGAGAACAGGAAAAGATGCTAAGAGGGGCCTCGGTAGGAGAACAGCACTTAGACACTCCTACACACCGGGGGCAGAGATAACGACTTTCCTAAAAATAAACATGGCCTGTACTGCAGGAGAGTTTCAGCCCCCTTCCCATGGTTCAAAGCAGAAAGCACACCCACCTCCTTGGCCACTCCATGCCACTGCTGGTGACCAACACACATGTCCATCATCTCTTTGTGGAAGAAGGCACACTTCTCCGGGACCAGCAGCACGTCGCTCACAAACTTATCCACTGCAAGGGAACAACAACAACAATAGTACTGCAACACTGCACTAGCCTGCTCTGCCATGCCATGCAAATACAGGACAGAGGCAGCAGCCATCATGGACTACAGGATATTTGCATCTCATCTCCACCATATTCTAGCAATTTGCGGCACTAAAGATATTTCTGTTCTCTTTGTCTCTCCAACGGCGTTTGGCTAAATAAAGATTGTTCAATCATTAGAGGAGGGACTGGTAATGGGGGGCAGGGGTAAACTGACAAAAATAAAAGGAGGAAGTGTGGGTCTCATCGGGGGGGGGGGGTCAACATCCAGAGAGCCAGAAAAATTCAGGAAGGCCGTGGGCTTGGCACCATATATCAAAACAGCAGTATTTAGGAAAATGAAGGCACCCCCCCCCCCCAAGGTGGAACTCTTCTAAACACGTGACTGAAGCTTTCGCTAACCTTTCCATTTTGTGGCTGAAATACTTTAAATAGAAGGTCTACCTTCTGCTATCCGACCACTGCAGGCGATTCAAAACGCAACAGCAGGTCTAACATTCATTCAGCCTAAATATTCACATGTCACACCCCGGCCCGCCTCTCTTCACTGGCTCTGTATTGATCCTCACATCAATTTCAAGTCTCTGCTGCTGGCTTGCTGGTCCACCAATGGATAGGCACCCATCTCCACAAAAAGCCTCCTCACTCGCGTCCCATCTCGCCTCCTTTGGTCAGTAAACCAGCACCGCCTGGAACTCCAGCACATGAGAAGTGTCACTCCCCGCCGTGATTCCCTGACAGTGGAATGAACTGCCAAAGCACGTCTAATCAGACTCCCTCTCCACCTTCAAGAAATGCCTCAAGACCCCTCTGTCCCAGGAATTTCTCTACCAGCCTGATGCCTCTTTACATTCCCTGAATGTTCTTGTGTTGCACTTCTGGTCCTTGCTTTGTTAGATCTAGTTCTAGTGTAGCTTCTTTACATGGTTACATCTGTACCCAGTGTTGGGCATTTCAGGTCCAGAAACTGCAAATCCAGACCAGGATTTTGTTTCTACCAACCAGTTGAGCATAAAGAGTCAGTCACCGAGTATGCACTTGTAGTCTCTGAATCTAAAATGTCCAACACTGCTTGTACCTGGGTTTTCACTGGAAACTCAGCCTAGTTGCACTTATGCCTAGTTGACTCCTTGAGAGCATTTGTCTACAATGTGCTAATATGCCTAACAAGTATGTTGCTTTCGATAAAAGTGTCTGCTAAATATGTAAAACATAAAAAAAATAAAAAATTAAAATGTAGAACACAAGGACTAGTCCAACCACCTCGGCCATGCCTGCTCTCCCTACAGACTTCGAGGCTAAATTAAAACTACTGCTGCAAATGGAGCACTCACAGAGCAAGGGGAAAAATCCTGGCAACACAGAACGTTTCAGCGCATCCCCATTGTGGAACTTGTGGTTTGTGCCCCCCCCCCAGCAATTATGGATGAATGGATTTTGATTAACAGGAACAGTTAATGGAGAAGGGTGGCAGGGAGGGAACCAGTCATTTCTCAGAACGGTTTTCACAAAGGGCACATCTTAAAAAAAACCTCACCTGTGTGGGGGTCAGGCTTACTCACAACATCTGCTGAATCATGCCCCGTCATTTAAGTTACAATATCAGGTAAAGATCTGACAATTTTGGAAAAGCACCGAGAACAGTCCCCACAGATTGTGGAGGTGACTCCTGCTTCCAGAACGACTAAAAGATCAGCTGGAGAATGTGGGTCCTGAGAACGGCGCTGATGTTCGACCCCATGAGAGGCAGACAGAGCCCCCGCCTTCCTGACGGCAGCAAGATTTGCATGTGGTAAGAAACCAAATCAGGGGATTCTGCTTAAATGCCTCACAGCATCAGGACAGCAATTTACCCCCCCCCCCCCCCCCACCAAGGACCTACTGGCTGATGAGTTTCATGACGTTAACGTAGCCTGTTAACATAGATCTTGCCATTTTAAAAGATCCCCTACATAAATCACTGACTTGAAGTTAGGGGGATCATATTAAACTAGCTGCCATTTTTGTATTCCATAGAGCATGACACGTGCAATTCTGACATAGGGTAACACTGAGTTTCAGCAGTGATTCAGACATAGTGAGTCCATGGTTCCGATTCGATGGTCAGCATTAGCAATATTAGCATTAGTGATATTAGCGTTAGCGATATTAGCATTACAATACGGAAAGAACTCCGGGGCCTTCACTCCATCAACAGCTGGACACCCCGCCTAGCTGACCCACAATGTCTACATAGAGAGCAAGTGTCCCTGAGGGGTGGAGACATTACTGTTGCCCTTCGAACGACCCGACACACCTACCCACGCATTTGAATGGCACCACGGAGTGGGCGTGGCCTCTGCACTGCTTCCTCCCCAGCTTGCACCAGTTCTCGATCTTGATTGGCTGATTTGCTTCCACCACGTTTGTGATTTGCAGGTCTGGATACACCTTTGGGGAGGGGGGAGGTGGTCATACCGGGTAGGGGTTCCTGTCCTAACACTCCACCAGAATTCTCTCAGCTCTGCTATAAGACGTATATTCCCAAAATGACAAGAAGGCACAAAAATGGGAAAAAGGATGAAACTATCAAGGGGGACGGGGTGCTTGAAAATTCATAGCAAGGACGTAATGAGGCACATAATTCATTCTCGGGTGAATGGACAGAATGTTCTGTGCACGATTGGTGCCGTAAAAAACCACAACGTACCCGAATTTCTTATCAAGGGAACCACAGAATAGGATAGGGAAATTACACTTCCCAGCATGCTCGGACACCTCTGGGATTCTTTACCAGATTTAAGGTGCAGCCAGAACGCCGGCTGCATGGGCCGCTGCCCCCTGGTCTAATCGTAACAATGTTACACAGGATGGACGTGTCGAAAACACAAAGCGGCGTGGAGGGTCACACTGCAGAGGGCAGGTGTCAGGCACACTCACCTCCTGACAGTACTGCAGGACGGCTTCTTTGCTCCCCACGCAGCTCTGGCTCCCTGAGGGGTCGGGTTCCCAGCGGCCGCTCTGGACGTTGATGTGCATGTTCAGCTTCCCACAGAACATGGCTACCTGAGGTTCTGCCACGGCGAACCCTGAGCCAGCATTCGCTGCCAGAGCCTGTAGGACGAGGAAGGGAAAAAAAAAAAAAGACACCCCCGCCACCTCAATTCATGAGGATACTGATAGCAGACTGCAAGTTAAAAGGTAATCCTGCTCCGTTTATGTTCAGGAGGTCCAGGATATCAGCAGGTTACCACACCTCCACACCGAAGTTCACTAATCCCGAGTCAGTCAGGAAACTGCTCGAATGAGGTCTTATTTCATCAGAAGCCTCCCACCCATCCCCTCCACCCCCCCTTTGTCATCCCCCATCCAAGTCATTAATCCCATACAGTTAATCACTGAGGATGAAATATGCACGACACTCCAGATGAGAGCTTTTATTGAGCGTGTTTATGATGCTTCTGAAGTTCTGCAGAAGAGCTTAGCTAAGCTGCCATGGCAATTTTATTTGTAAACCTACCCGGATTTAAGCAAACTGAGACCTAAATGTCCTCTAATTAAAGTAACTGGGGGAGCTATTCAGAAGACAGGCGTCCACCATCAAAAGATCCTAACATTTGGGATTCAAGCGAAACACGAGTAGGTAACCAGACGCCGCGGAGAAGCAAAACCACAGTAATGCATTTGCGGCCGTGGTACCATAACACGAGCTTTCAAGTCTAGAAGGGACTGAACCAGATCTATTCCTAACCAGTCAGGGTAACTTATACCACCCCTACACCCCTGAGGAAAACTCACCACGCCATACATACACACCGGGGAGCAAAGTGCTCGGAACACTGCCCGCCTTACCAGCAGAGATCCAACCCCACCCCACCCTCTGAATTAGTGGTTCACTGATATGCTTCAGGAGAGAGAGGGAGAGACAGGGAAAAACAGACAGACAGGGACAAAAGAACTGGACACTGTATTGCTTAGCAGGTTGGGCCTCTGATCAGAAGGTTCCTGGTTCAAATCCCATATGCAGAAGTCACATCTTTGCACCTTAACCCCCCCCCCCCCCTCCCCGAAATGCTCTAGGAGAACCTGGAAAATAGCTGATCCCTGCACTCAGACTCCAAGTATCGCTGTCAACCGTATGTGGATGAGAGAGAGAGTGTGTGTGTCATTCTGTCTCAAAGGAGAGTAAGATGGGATATTCTGTATTCATACATGCAAATAAAACACCGTTTCATTCTCAGCAAACTGTACCCTGCAGAGGATGTCAGCAGGACAGGCAGAAACTTCCCTTGCATGCAGATTCTGCCGTGCGCTGCTCTCATCAGCATATTGACAGGCATCATCTCTCCCTGCGGTGAAAATGGAGACGGGCTGCAGCCTTGTGGAACACCCTCAGCCTGTCTGGAAGCTCTCCAACGTACCGACGGACGCCAAGAGAGAGCGAACCGTACAGCCGTAGCCTCCCAAACCGGTGTCCGACAATGCCATGGCAACGGTCCATGCTGGACCACGTCGGACACGAACGGCAGTCTGCTCACCCGCTGACGTCTCCATGGCAACCTGCCTCTGCCATGCCACACAGACCAGATCCTACAAGAATCAGGGGCCGCCAGCCCTTGCTCTCCGCCAGGCAGGACTCCATTCTGAGTGATGCACTTGTCTTCCTTGTCATGTTAATGTATGGTTGGTTTGGGAAGGTAACAGTGAGTGACAGGTTCCCCACCCTGCCTCCCCCGCACACTGCTGGGGTCACAGCTCCCACGAGGAGGGGACACTCACGTCACATGGGGGGTTTTGCTGTAGCGTCTGGGAGAGACCACCTCAGGCCTGCCGGGTGTGTGTGTGTCGGTCCCGATCAGGCTCCCTGCATACCCACCCCCCCACCCCTCCAAAGTAAACCCTGGGTCTGCTAGACCATGACGGTGCACTTTAGCCACCTGGCTCTCTGCCTGTCCAGGAGCCAGCAGGCCACCAGAGGATTACAACAGGCAGAGTTAGGGTCCCCATCACCTTGTACCCGAGACGCCCCGATTTATGGGAGAAGACGACCCACTCCAGCCTCTCCACTACCACCCGGCTTCTAGAAGATTACCCGCCTAGCATCACTGTACCAGATAGTAGTTGCCAGGGATACAGATGTCATCCATGAGAGGAGATACAAATCGCTACAGCCTCCCTCATTCCACACCGATCCCTCACCATTTCCTGCTGGTCCTTCATACAGAGCGCCTTCAACTCCATGAATTTCCCCTCAACCTTTTGTTCCAGTTCCACCCCCCCCCCCCTCAGCAGGTTATACACCAGGGGCTGGGCTACATCACAGGGAGGGTGGAGTCACGCATAGGTGCCAAGGCGACATTTGAGGCTTGACAGCTACGTGTGACCTCAGGAATGTTGGACCATACCATTCCACCAAGGAGGTCACCTGTCCAACGTGACCTGCTGCCTCCTGCTTACTTAAACACTCCACAGCCGTCTATGCAAAGTCCCAACCACATCTAGCCCCAAGCTCCATGCTGCTATGGAAACCACCACACCAAAAACAGAGCGGAGAAAAAGGGAGACAGGACAGCAAATGCTTCAATCTGCCTTGGGCCGTACACACAGGAACCATGGGAGACCATGGCGTCAAGGGCAGACAATGCCACCATTATTCCCTCAACAACTGAAATCGAAAATCAGAACAGCCATTAAGCCGCGCCCCATGAAATGGGGACTGGTTTGATGGACCAGAAAACAGCACAGTCATCCTCACATAAAGGTGCTGTAGAAGAAGCCACTCACATCAATCCAATTTTCTATGATAAGGGAGCCCGGTGAGCGAGGGGCTGACAGAACCAGTGAGCCGCACAGAAGTCCAAAGGCTCCAGCATCCCCGACAAACTGGTCACCCGCTCACACAGTGGGAGCCCCGTCGCCCAGCAGAAACCTGCATTTACACACCCCTGACTTGAAAGCTCCCGCTCGCAAATGCGTTTAACCATCCATGCGTCTTTCAACCACATCCTCAGCACATGGAAGTCGAGCACCAATAACGGGACAGAATGCGTCGTCTTCCCCCTACCAGACAGTTCTCACACTAGTGTGAAGAATCAAGAGCACTTTAAATGACCTACATCTACCCTCCACACTATTGAACAGTGACTTCCTCTGAGATTTCTCTGTAATATGTGGTCAGTTTTTTTTTAATGAGGAAAACTTCTCCCACTGCAACCTTCATAGCTAATAGCCTAATGTCATTCATTTACCCCACTGGTTCCCTAAAGCAATTCCGAGTTAAATTTCAAGGGTACATTAGGGGGTATGGAACAGTCAGAGGCAGTTCAACTTAATTATTCACAGTAAGGCTTAAAAAAAAAACAAACACACACACACACACACACAACAGTATGACTGTCACCTGCTAGCTGGTCACATCATACCTGACAGGTGAGGACACTAATGGGTTATGAGGACACTGATGGGCAATGGGTTACGAGGACACCATATTACGCCTGTCCTTTGCTATGCCCTTCACCACACAATGGAAACGTATAGTTGCCCCCCCCCCAGTAGGGCATAGAAATGTAAACAGCATTAAAAATGTGCATTGTCCCATTTCCTTGGGTTAATAAAAGCCTTTGTTTAATGTTCTATGCTCGTTAATGAGTTCTGGGACACTGGTATGACTGTTTATGCCTAGTTAATCTCACTGTTGGGGGGGTGGGGGTGGAATCATTCTAAGGTCAAAACCAAGACCTACACAAGGTGTGGTGGACATCCAACACTCATGTTGCCTGCAACCAACATCTTCTGTGGCTCTTTCACAGGATTTAAAGGGCATCAGACCACAGTGCTCCATGCTGGACTGGAAGCCCACCTGAAAGATGGATCTGTAATGTGTCAATGTAGACAAAGTTGTGGGCATTCAGATGCTGCCCAGAACACAGGGGACTCCTTGTATACTCTGGTGAAATAGCTCTGCTAGAGGCCAGTCTGTCAAACCATCAAATCCTGTTCCAATAAGGGAATTTCAAAAGTGAGGGAAAATGAATGTCAAAGTCCCATACCCACCCAGGGCTGGAGGAAATTCAAACATTTATTTTTGAATGTATTTAGTGAAGCATAAATGAGCTAGTGGGGTTTGCCACTGCCTGGAGCACTTATGGTTACAAGCCTTTCACAAGGGAACATCAATCACAGACACAGCACCCTAACCTGCCAAACCACACACACCGGCAAAGGGGCGCTACATCTTTTTAAGTAAGCAGATAGAGCAGAGTGTTTGGAAAGTGCAGCTTAAAAAAAAAAGAGCCTGCACTTAAAACATTAACATTCCTAAGGCAGTGATCACATACCTGCAGGCAACACACACACACACTTTTTGAACCTAAAGCATTCCAGAACATTAAAGTTTCCTGGGGGGGGGGGGTATCCAGGGTTATCCAAATCTCTGGGCACCACACAAATAACAACCATATCCCACAGAAAGTCAATCAAAACTTCCTCCTTTTCATGAGATGCACCAACAGAAAGCAGGGGTTTTGGTCTGATTAGCTCATATTACCCTGCTGTTGAGCTTGAGGCAAGACACGATCCAGAGTTAGACCGCGATTTGACTCAGACATAGGGAAAGCAGCACAATTCAAACAAAGCAGCGGCCAGACTCCACCCCCAACACCTCCCTATGGTAAAGTTCACAACAGATTTCTGGGTCAAACTTTAACACAGATGTCTGCCCCTAGCCCCCAGCTACACTGGGGACAGACAAATTCGGTGTTCCATTTACCTAGGAGGTCGGAATTTGGAGCTGGATATAACATCATATGCACTGGAACATGGTTACCTCGCCAGTTAAAAAAAAACATTTTGCATTTCCAGTTACAGCCGGGTTCATTGTTAGTCATTCTTAGCAATACTAGTTGATAATGCATTATATGGTTTTTTGCACAAACAGATCCTGTAGAAGCATGTCCACAGATAGCCGTTGGAAAGTTCTGTCTGTACAGCCAATTTAATGAGACACACAAGGCATAAATGCTAACAAACAATACATAGCTACAGCCATCGCTTGCATGAATAAAGGGTGCAGCCATCTTGAATTCTGAGGTCTGGGCTGTAGAAGGTCCTCTGACCTCAGTGGTGCTTCTATTTGACTATTTCCAACTAGAAACTCAGAAATTCAGACTTCCGAGTTCAAATGTAATGCAGCAAAAGACTACTTTATCACTGGTTTATCACCAGTCTAGTTAACATACTCCCTCTGTAGTTACTTCTGTGTTTCACACTGAATTCCAACGGCAGAAAGCCTACAAAGTTAATTATTGGTGTGCAAGGTCACCAGTACACCTGAGGGCTGACATGTAACTGGCAGCTGGCTATCTTCACCTGTAACCAGGCTAGGTGACGAACCCAGCAGGAGAGCACAGTCAGGCTGCTGTGGTCATTCCTCAAAGTCTCCAGAATGTCTGGGTCACTTAATTGTGACCACACTGCACATTTTGTCCCCACACCAGCAGAACAGGGCTGTACTAGGAATCATTTATCACTCACCCCCCTTTCAAGGTCACTAGGAGTTTAGCTCTGCTGTAAACAAACCGCCACGGCCATGAAGAAAGACCTCCACATTCAGCATGTTCTAATTACTCTGGAGACAGACACAGGAAGACCATCACGCCAGAGCCAACTCACTTCAATTAAACTGTGGGTGGGATGTGTGCCACTGAAGCGGTTAGTGCAAAGAGCCGTTCACAAGCACAAATTAAAAAGACTGTCTGCCTTAGAAACACCCAGCCCACATACATCTCCCGAAGGGTTGGCTCCTTCACACTTTTTCCCCCGTTTCCTTCCCAGTGACAAGCCCAGGTCATTAAGGGCACAAGACCGGGCGCAAGACCCTTTAAATACAGGCATCCAAGACTGCGGCAGTGTTAATTCTGTTGATAAAAACGAAGACAAATAATACCGGTCAACGACATTTTTTCTGTGACAAAAATGGAACAAAAACTAAATAAAATAGGCGCTTTTATTGACAAGAACCAAGTTGAATGCTTTTAAAATCATTGTTGATGGAAAAAAAAAAAAAAGTTAGACAACTGGACAATGAATGATGTGAAGCCATTTGCACATCCCTATTATACATGACATGGTCTACCAAGAAATAAAGAGTATAAATACAGTGGTGCAATTTTAAAAATTTGTATGTATGCTTGTAATTGATTAACACTAGCGAGGGGACCATCAGGAAATCATCACGAGAGGTAGAATCCTGCTCCACTCCGTGCCGCTATGTTGGCCAACATGATTCTGACTGTTATGCTTTGTCTTACCTCTCATCCTACCCCTGTGTGATTCACTCCAGCCGCCTCTCGTTTTACTCCCTCGCTAGTTCTTGTATTAAAGTGCTCCCCAGTCCTGGCATTAAGGCAAGTCCTGTGTGCGGCCCGTTCTGTTTTTAAGGTTCTGTGCCCCCAGTTTTGATGTCCCGTGATCCCGGGTTGCCAACTCTCACACATCTGATGTGACACTCGCTCTTTCAGACTCTTACTTTTACAGCAAATCTATGTTATTCAATTTTAAACCTAAAATTAGCTACATGAAAAGCACTGGGGTAGTTTGCAAACCCTACAGGACAATTTACAAGGTAATAAAACTCTTACATACACAGCAATGCATGTGTAGACTTGTCTCGCATTGAAAATCTCATACCAGCCATCTGACCCAGGTCTATTAGTTGAATAAAACCCTGTTAAATCTTCGTCCTTAAATATGGCATGTTCAAACCTAATGGCACGCTATAATGACAGATTTACAGATGTTTCCTTCAGGAATCCAAAGTGGATAGACGTAGACCAACCTGTGTGAGTTTTTGTACGTGTATGTATTAGACTACAGCTAAACCTGTCAGTTACATTTGACTACATGCACTGCAGGTTTAGTCCAATAAATACCCTGTAATTTTGATTGACTAAATTTTAAAAAAGAAATTGTCAAATTTATACACGACTAAAACCAAGCTGCATTTTCATCAAAGGACTAAACCTATACCAAAATGAACACTGTTTTACTGAAAGGGATTTTTAATTAAACATGCAAAAGCAGAAAGGCACGTAGACATGAAGAAAGCAATGTCAGCATCCAAACATCAAAGAGGGTCAGCCATGAGAAGCCTAAGGCTTACATAATTAGCAAGGCAGGAAATGAGTAATTAGGCGTTTTAACACATTAAGAACAGACCTCACATCACAGGACTGGCACTCAGGAGAACAGTGTGCAGAACTAACAGCCACCACCTCACAACCCAACACTGCATTTAACGGTTCACCGCAAGACTGGCTCCAGAACGTTCCGCCAGGACATCAAGGATAAAGATGACAATCAAAACAGGAACGAAGGGGAAAGACTGATCCGGTGGCTAGACTGGTTTTGGGTTTCCATTTCCTGCTCGGCTCCGTGAGCCACTAACTTTGTACTGCACTATCCAACGCGGCCCGCGGCACCGACCAAGAGAAGCTGCGGCCTCCTCATCACCCCATGTGAGCTTTACGATTTCACATGCAGGTCCCATGAACAAGTTCACACCGTGGGGCTGTGGAACAGGAGCCAACAGCCACATTTCAGGATGAAAGGCTGATATGAGCGACGCCATGAATAAATGCATTTTCCTGCGATTAACGGGACACGTTGATCCTGTTCTTTGTGCTGCCCGGGCTTCTGCATTCACATTTCAATGGCAACGAGGCTGCAGAAGTTGCAAGACAAAAGGCCCTCAAAGAAAATTATGGGCATAATCTCCACCCAGGTAAATAAACTTTTCATCTAAACAGTACTTCCCTTTCAAGTGCTTTGGTAAATAATTTATCACTGAATTAAATACGGATGATGGCACACACTTTATTGCCTACAATGTACTAGACAATAGTAAAAAAAAAAAAAAAGGGCCCGCTCCACCTTTCACGCATCAGTGTTTCACAGTTAAGTCTTCAAAAGGCACATTGTGAGCACTCTCTTCCACGAGACGCTGCCTTTGCACAAATGGGGCTGAATGTCGTGCGACAGTCACGCCGACCCTGTGTAAGGATGAACTGTGGGTGGATTTCGAGACACGCCACCGCCCCCCTGCTTAGCGCGTAATTATTGGTGCAGCAGACCAGCGCCCACATCGTGAGATCGCCGTGACGGCGTGGAAATTCACCAGCCGGAGGAACCGTGTGGCCCGGCTGCCAACGTGACTGGCAGATGCCAAGCCCATGCAGAAGTGCCCACACACAGCCGGTGGCAGAGCTGTAGGGAAGGACCAGTCATTAGATCATACAGGACCAAGCCAAGCACAAGTCCGAGCTTATTAGCAAGTAGACACTGTCCATAGGTTCCAGAAATGTCCATGTTCACTCCAGCCTGGCAGATCTGCTAATCAGTGAGTCACTAGGACATCTACGTGTGACTTTACTACATGATAATCTGCTGCAGATAAGTTCTACCAAGGTGGAGGCCAATTAGGGTCACACCGACAGAGAGAATGCCATCGAATACAAACACATTAAGGAGATGTCTTTGAAGTTCTCATAGGGTTTAGTCTAGAAGCAGCCTGTTTGTACCACTAAAACCTCAGCCCAGGCCATTTTTGGTGGGAAGTCATCAATTATAAAAGGTGGAAACAGTTATGGTTAATGATACCACAAAGGACACTCTACTTGCAAAGTCAACTATCTACAATTTGTGAGACATACAAGTCTTTGTTTAAGAAACCACACATGTGCTTAGCAACAACTTTGGACTTTGGCCCAAAAAGTATACAACGCATTATGTTTTTGATATGGTGTCGCAAGATTGAACACAAGATTACCACGATGGTATAAAGCCAGGTCTGGGCGCTTAAATACAGTAAGGCACTGAAAACAAAATTTCAAGGAAAAATGAACATGGAGGGTAAAGAAACCAGCCTGTGGGGCTGCCGAGGATGTAGACAGACTGAACGGCCGCAGACCTTCCCCTGTTCACTGGATAAACTGGAAGGGAACAGTAAAGGACATATTCTCCCGGTCTTATTTCTGAAACCTCCACATCCGACTTTTTGCGTTTTAAAGAGCTTGGGCTTTTGATATTTTAACCCCCCCCCCTCGGATAACCTCGTTTGTTCAAATATACCAATAAAACCTTATAATAAAATAGCAAAACATTACACACGTTGGAGCATAAAAATGCGCGTTTTCCAGGATAAATGATAAACGTGACAGTAATTTAATTTAAAGTCCGCAAGCAGGCGCTCATCGCGACAGAAAGCCTGGTTGTTGTCGCGGTTTTTCCCCAGCGTCATGCCCGCACCGCATCCCCGCAACGCCGCGCCGGGTGCGTGAAACATCCAGGGCCCCGCAGAGGCAGGCAAACGGGAAAGCGGTCAGAGCCACCAGACCGTCCGCCCGCCCGGGAAAAGGGACAGGGAGACAGGACAGAGGAAAAGGGTAACAGCGAAAAACGGCAGAAAAACTGATCGAGTTCAAATTTCAGGTAGTTTATGATCTCAAATGACAAGTACAGATTTAGTTAAGTCATTAAATTATTTTTAACAGTCTGCTTCATGTTTAACCTACAAGTAAATAACTTACTAGAAAAGGGACCGCAAATAGAAATCCGTACCTACCTCGGCATAGGCGGCCAAATCCTGGGCTGTGATGCAGAGAACAAGGACGCACAGGACTGGAAGCGAACCCATCTTTGCACCGCTTTCCGAGGTATTAATGCACCGATCCCCCGGCGTGTCTCTAAAAGTAAAACATCCAACGGGGGGGGGGGGAGGCGGCGCTGAAGCGGCTGCGCTGAATTACGAGGACTTTAAAGGCGGAGCCGCCTCCTCCGGGTGCGCTCCCACCGCCCGACTGCGCCTCCAGCTGCCCAGTAAAAGTCTCAGCGGAAACAGAGCAGTGATGCAGGCATCCAGAAATCACGCCCATTTCTGCGGTCCTGCGGGTGTCTAGCGTATAGGGAGGGGGGTCCTCGTCGTGATCGGGATTTTAGATTCTCACGGGTCTCTTCTGAGTGATCCTCATGCATGTACGTACCCAAACCGCCCTGCCATATATGGTCCGACTGCACTCCCACAACATTTGTATATAGTATTTTAGATTTCAATATATTATTTGTGCTAATACAAGAACAATTTCTGTTTATGAGAAATTTATGAGACTTCTCTTAGATATTCTTATTGGTGTCTAGGGTACTTGGGATATTGGCATTTATTTTACCTCAGCCCAGATGACTCTTTATTTCATGTTTTATTAATTTCCACAATTTATAAATATAATTGGGTCTAATGTTTGTGAGTTGCAAAATGTATCCTAAGGATTAGCGGTGTTTGGATTCAACATATAAAATGTTTAATCTGGTCACAGTCAAACTTTAAAAAATCCAATCATATCTTGTCATTCTCTTAACCGTTATCCTTTAGAGATACATTAAATTTCCCAAAATCTTCAGCAGTTGTACCAAGACAGAAAGTATTATACCACTCTTAGGAAAAGTTTAAAAACTTGGACCTTTGCTTGTCACTAGGGTGTTACCCTTGTAATTGTACCTTTTAAGGCACAGAAATTAACTCTGAGGAACATCCCAAAGGTACAAACAGCATTAATGTACCATAAGTGGTAGAGAGTGGTAATGTTCATCAGAGTACATTTCTGTACCTTAAAAGATATCATTACCTACAGCTAAGGGTACAATTGAGGATACCTTCCCAGAGATAAGCAAAAGTAGAAATTCTTACCCTTTTCTCTTACAGTGACTGCTACAGTCCCAGAGGCTTGGCATAGAGTCTGTGTGAGGTGGAACTAGGGATGGGAAGTGGTAGGATTTTATTCACTCCAATGGCATTATTGATTCAGCTTATTGATCGGGTTCTTTATCGAATTACGTTATCGATTTCTTACCCAAATTTCTATGAGGAAATAAGTACAGCTACACAACTGCTTTATTATCTGACATTTGAAACAGTATACTGCCTGCAGGTCAGTGACTTCAGTGCAGTAAGACCAGCATGTGTGAGTCTGTCTGCTGTTCCATCACTGCATGCTAAATTATAATACAGCTTTTCTTAAACTGTCTTAAAACAACTTGGAAAAAATACTGGCAACTCTGCTTCTTCCCATCTGCCATGATGACTCCTTTTTTATAGAAACACTAGACACATGTGTATGATGTTAACTTGCATTCAATGCGCACCTACCGGCATCGATAAAGTTATTGATAAGCTCAGAGGCATGCGATTCCCATGCTTTTGAAAATTTAGAACCGGTCCTCAAGTGGCACTGGTTCTCAGTTCCCCTCCCTAGGTGGAATTGAACCATTTGGGACTGAGAAAATGAGCAGACCGGAGTATTGGAACCCACAGCTAAGCAAAGAAACGGCCAAGATGCTCAGTATGCGGCATCCAAAAGATGAGGCAAGATGTGGAAGACCGTCAATCATTTTATATCTTCAACATTTTACAGTTTCCCCAGGTGAATACCACAGATTACAAACACAAGACAGATATGTTGTTCATGTCTGATCTGCTGGTTTGCCTCACCGTGGCTGGGGACTGTAAAAGATCTGTGAAGAGACATTTGCTTCAGAATGACAGCCAGTTTTCAGACGGTCGGAGGCAGTTGCTACGGCGTCATTACTGTCTCATAGACGCCTACAGGCAGAAGGATAAGAATAGACACAGCATGTACATCTTCCTCATAAACAGTCATGTTATTTGGCGTAACCATTAAAAACACATGCCATCCACATCCCATTTTACAATGAATAGCTACTATATAACAAAAGTTGTACTATTTGCTGTTACTTTGGCCATTTAACCGTGACCATGTATAGTAATTTAATAAAGAGAAACTTACTGTGAATGAATGTATTAGTGTTTCAACTCACATTTAATGCTTGTATAGCTAACTCATCCCTGATGTTTTTGCCAATCAAGTGACTTTGTTGGGGTAAGGTTCTGGAATACAGGCAGAAAGTGCTTTGATTAGAACTTCATGATGTTGTGCTGTGCTGGACATGGAGACGCGCGACTTTCAAGATAATGCTGAAACCATGCCTGTTTGGCATGCCCATCACTGTGGGAGCAACGGAGTAATGACGTGGCAAGCAGACTAATGTTCCAGCAAACTGCGGACCCTCTTGGTAGGTTACCCAAGCTTTCTGATACAGTTTTACTATTGGATTTTCAGAAAAATTGTATTGAACTTTATTGAACATAATAAATAATCAAGTCCAGTACAAACATATGAATACCGATCTTCAGTCATGTCATCAGTTCTTAGCATATAACATGCCCATCCTTATAACAGTCATACTTCTGTGTTGTAGAGCTGATAACTTGTCTGAATACTGAATATTTGTTCTTTGCAGACTCTCACTTTTCAACTTCCGCTGTTACTCGTGTCGGGTTCGGAGCAGGAGTCCGCCATTAAGAGAAAGGCCTGAGCTCTAGGGTGAAAGGTGACTGTGAAATATCCAGGTCGCTCAGGTAAATGTGTGTCAGACATACACAAATTCTGCACCAAATGAGTGGATAAGATCTCCCTTCATTCAAGGTGCCCGCATCCATATGTTGAAGCACCAGATGTATAAATGCCTCATTTATGCAGAGGTTGGTAGTGCTTGAGACCAAATAACCACTAAAAACTGAAAACTGTCATGCACATTGCATGTTTTCACAAAAGCTTCTTCCCAGCAGCAATCAGGTCAGTTGCTATGGACACCCACCCACCCAATGCCAGTCAAACTTGATTCAAAACTATTAAATCACCCCACCCCCTCAAACTATATGTATTTTATTATTGAAATATAATTATTAAATAATTATTTTCAATGGTAAAAAAAAAACTGAATGCAACTTTCTATGTGGCATAGTCTTGCCATTATGGGAACCATGCAATAATTCCAGTAAATGTGTATTTATGTACCTCTGCAAATGGGTATGTAAGTATCAATTCAGGGAATAGACATTCATTAGTAATCAAAACCAGACCTTTAAAAGCTGTAAAACTATCAACCTCAGCAAACCTGAGGTGTGTTACTTGCTCACCAAACCTACTACACTACACATAACCTAGAGGGGTGAAGTTGTATAAAATAGTACCAATTCGCTCGTTTGGCGGTACACACTCTAGATGGTAACCTGCTAGAAAGTATACTGAAATTTATAAATAAATCCGAATTGCAGTTCATTTTAATAAATGTCAGCAAATCGTCATAAAACACACAAACATAATTTCTACGTATTTGGCGCGCTCAGGTGGACAAAATTATGAAAACCTACATAGCAAGTGCAAAACAAATTCCATTAGTAATAGAATAACATCGTATAGGCACCATACTCAATGAGGTATTTAAAAAAAATCCTATTGGACGACTCAACTGATTTTTCCTATTGGCTAAGGCATAAAACGACGGGACGTTGTGATTGGTCCTTTCGTGGAAAGCGAGCTAGCGGCATATTTTTTAAAACGACAAACTAAACTTGTGTTTAAAATGACAGACACACAAAAACACAACAACGCACAACGACGCGCCGGCGGAACCCTATGTACGACCAAATTCCGCTCTTTCCTTCCGATTCGGTTCGTCAATTTGTTTTTTACCCTTTGCCGTCCGTCGCCAATCGACGCGCACATTCCCCCCTGTTGCCAGGCAGATTATGTTAATATATGCAATGCGGCCATCTCTGCAGCTACCATTCTGAGGTAAGGTCTACTTGTGCGTTTTCATTAAAATCGTCAAAAATCGAAGGCGCCGTCGCGCCAAACCCAAAGTTTCGCCGCCAAGGCTCGCCATTGTAAGTATCTATTTCATAGTGGTGGACGGCCCGCGTTTCTTTCTCGGTAATAATGTGCGCGTTTTCGCGGGTCCGTTCATCTGTGGTCGTTGTTGTTTTAGTCCCACCCAAAATGGAGGAGCCTCCTTCCTCGTTCTGCGGCAGAATCAGGGCTGGGCTCAACTATGGCGGGGGGACGGGTGGGTCTGTTCCAAATATTCGGGGCTCGCAGAGAATTTGGACGTCCGTGTGGACGAGGTGTCGCCGTGCGACCCCCGCCCACTAGGCCCCCGCCGGTAGGTGCTCGGGGCCGGCGTGGCATAAGCTCTGCACCCGGTGCAGTGGGCTTTGTGCGGCGCCCGGCTCCCGGGTTTCCGCGGCTCCGCTTTTTGTGGTATGGTCCGGTTGGAACTCAGAACCTGAGGGGTCAGAGCAGGGGGGGGCGCCGGCTGATAAATCCGCCGTCGCCCCGGTTTGTGCTCAAAACTCGGCCGATGTGTACTCGTTGCCTCCTGTGCGCTGTATCCCCGCGGCCGAGTGTTTTGGAGCGCCGCTCCCCCCGGCCGCTCGCCGGCTGCCTCCCCCAGTCTGCATCTTTCGTACCCCCACGCTGCGAGTAGACTGACCGCTCCGGGCGACGGCAGGCGAGCCGGCTGCCTGTCTGCCTCAACGCCGGGCCCGCCGCTTTGCGCACGCTGGGTTCTTGTGGTTTTTAACCAGAATCACAATAACCTGTCAGCTAGTGCTAATCGGCTATTTTGTTAGCCTAGCGGTATGTAGAGTTAATTTTACATCAATAATGAAAAAGTCCCACAGCCGCCCATTCAGCTGAGGTTTCTGAGTGAACTGTTACCAAATAAATACAAGGCACGATAGTGACAGGTCAAATAAAGCAAGCGATCTAATCATTTAATATAATAAACACCAGTTTAAATCAGTAATGACACAGGATCGTACCCCAAGAAGATGTGGTGAATTTATATTCCTTTAAGCCCTTCTGTTCTCCCACAACATACATCGTAAGAGGTGTTTGTGGCTTTTATTAAAGTCACAACTGTTTAACTGCCATTTTTTTGTGTGAACTGATGTATGGATGAAAGGATCAGGTCCAGTTGGAAGAGGTGGACCTTCAGCCTTCTAACCTGGCTTCCCCCCCCTCCCTGTCCAGCGAGCCCCTGGATTCCCGCCAGCTGCAGGTGTGGCGTGAGCGGCCGAGGCTTTAGGAACCCTTTCTGAGGGGAGGAGTAGGGTTGGCTCTTATGGAGACCAAACAAGAGGCATCCCCTGCGTGGAACCAGGGTGCCAGCGGCGAGCCTGGCAGTGCCACGCAGGTTTGTGCCCTGTCGTACTGAACATGTGAGAGGGGGCAGTGAGTCGCTGGGCCACTGGCCACTCCAGACACCCCCTCCGACTTGGGATTGTGGGGAAAGTCTGGTGTATGTCAGGATCCTGGTGCTGGGGGACGTGACGGAGCTTGCATGCTCCTCGCTGAGCTGAATGTTCCTTGGAATCCTCGAGCATCGGCCATGCCATTGCTCTAGGTCTTTGTGCTGGGTTGTTCCAGGTGCACTTTGAGGCCGGCGCCGTGGCCCAGATTGTATACAGCGGCGAGCAGTCGGACCGCGGGCAGCAGCAGGTAGTCTATGCGGCTGACGGCACGTCCTACGCTGCGGTGGAGCCGTCAGAGCACACGTTGGTATATATCCACCCAGCTGACGGCACACAGGTGGGTCTTGTCGGGCGGGCTGTGACTGTTTTGCCTTTGGCGCCGCGGCTGACTGCGTCACGCCTTCTCTTATAGGCTGTTTTCACTGACCAGCCCCAAGTGGCGTACATACAGCAGGATGGAACCACCCAACAGGTAAGAAGCGCCACCCTGGGCTGGGCCAGCAAACTGCATTTCAAGACAGCATGCTAACAAAGCTATTGTCTCTGGCTCAGGTGACCGTGTTGCTGCCCAGCGGGCAGAATATGAACGCCGCCAACCTGCATGTGCTGAGTAACGTTGCGGAGGCACCCTCTGCTATTCTGGAGCCTGTGTCTCAGGTATAGACAGTGCCCCCAACAGTACGTTTTTGGTACTGCACATTCATTACTATTGAGTTATTACTGGGAGATCTCAAAATGTGCTGCTAATGAAATTAGAGTGGGGGGTGTCCTCAGTTGTCATGCAAAAGCTACATTTACTGCAGATGACATTTTCAGGATGTTAGTTATTTAATTTACTGTCTTTCCACAGGGGGCACTGTCTGTTTCCAGTGCATCCCTTCCCACCCTGGCGAGTGTGGGGGATCCCTCAACCAGCCCTCTTGGGGCCACAGACTCGACAGTGGATTCTGAAGATGAGGAGGATGATGAGGAAGGGGACGACTCAGACCTGGATGATTGGGAGCCAGCCCCCCTCCAGCCATTTAACCCCCAAACGCTCTGTACGTCTGTCTCTCTGCAGTGACCGGGAGAACCTGGTTTTGCAGAGTTCAAGGTGTCCATGGGTCATCGGGGGAGGGGCCTGCGTTCTTTAACCAATCAGTCGTCATTATGACATCACTACATTTGTTAATTTTTTTTTTTTCTCCCATTTTCAAACTCATGACTTCCAGCCATGCCTCTGTGCTTGTGATCGTAAGGTTGCTGGTTCAAGCCTCTTTATTAATTTGCTATTTTTACTAACAAAATTGTTATCGTGAAATAGACGCACCTCTGTAGTGCTTTTGCAGGTGAGCATATTCTTGTGTTTTGTCTCTTAACAAAAGGCATACACAATGAAACGGCTACTTTACAAATCTGTGCGCCTCGCTGCTTAACATTAAACACTAGTTTTAATTCGGTTGTGCCATACAATGAAGACGTTGATTGGTTAAAGAAGTGAAACGCGAGCCCCTCCCTCGTCAACAGGGACACTTCGAACTCTGCAATATCAGGACACGCCAGTAACCACATGACGGTGACATCATCCGATGGCCTGTGGAATGTTATGCGTGGGAATTGAAACAGTATGCTAAAGGAAATGCCCCCCCCCCACCACAGGGTGTGAGGAATGTAATAACGCCAATCCCTCGGTGTGCCTGAAACACGGGCCGCTGCACCCCATCGCCAACCGGCCAGTGCTGTCCAAGGCCCGGGCCAGCCTGCCGCTGGTCCTCTACGTGGATCGCTTCCAGGGCGGAGTTTACTCCAAGCGTCGCATTCCCAAGCGCACACAGTTTGGTCCTGTGGAGGGCCCCCTGGTCCGGCAGGGCGAGCTGCAGGACGGGTACATCCACCTGAAGGCAAGTCGCCGTGTCTCAGTGTGGATGCTGTAGGACAGAACTGTGCACCTCCATGGCTCATGGGTTTGCGTTGAGGGACGTGCAGTTGTACCCTTGGTGAAAGTTTGGGGCTGTTTGTTAGCTGGTGCCAGAGATGGGAAATTTCAGTTCCAGAAAGTAAAAATCCGGATCGAGATTTTGTTTCAACCAGCCATTTGAGTACTCTGTGACTGTGACTCTTTATACTCGGCTGGTTGGTTGAAAACCATTTGAACTTTTTGCACTTGAAATGTCCACCTCTGGCTGCTGCAGCAGTCCCACCAAGGTGCTCTGCGCATGATCGCCCCCTGCAGGTCTGCATGTTGGACCTGGCCAAAGATGGAGAGAAGAAGGAGGACCTGTGGCTGGATCTCTCAGACGAGGAGCTCTGCAACTGGCTGATGTTTGTCAGGCCCGCGCAGAACCACTTGGAGCAGAACCTGGTCGCCTACCAGTATGGGCCAGATATCTTCTACACCACCATCAAGAACATCCAGCCCAAGCAGGAGCTGAAGGTGCACCCAGCAGGCTCCCACCACATCACTGCTGTTGGTCAGCATTGATAGTCGGTTACTGTAAGTAACCAAGTACTGTAACTTGGTGTTTCCTCTCCGGTGCAGGTGTGGTACGCAGCATCGTATGCAGAGTTTGTCAACCAGAAGATCTACAACGTTACAGATGAGGAGAGAAAAGGTGCTTATAGCAAGCATGGGGAAATGGCTGGACTTTCATTAGCGAGTGTCCCTGTGTGACCCCCTCCCCCCTATTTCTGTACCTTTCCGCCAACCACTACCCCCACCCCCCGAATTCTGTTCCTTTCTTCTACGTGGTACACCAACCCCCCGAATTCTGTTCCTTTCTTCTATGTGGTACACC
>JAABNY020000035.1:5337582-5353740 GCA_015164015.2 Brevimyrus niger
GGGGGGGGGGGGGGGGGAGGGGGGCGGGGGGGGTGGGGGGGGGGGGGGGGGGGGGGGGGGGGGGGGGGGGTCAGCGAGCCACGCACACTAGCAAATCAAAGAAGTGGGTCTGCAAAGGGCCATCAGCCTACCTGACATGATGTTAAGTGTCATGTACTGAGTAAGCTGATTGCAGAAAGTCATGTATTCAGTGGAGTGATCTTTACAACTGAGAGTCACATGTCAGCTGGAGCGGTCCGTACAGGGAGTCACAAGCTGAGTAGAGTGGTCTTTATTGCCGAGAGTCTCAAGCTAAGCCAGGTGGTTCTTACCGAGAGTCACATACTGAGCAGGGTGGTCTTTACTGATTAGAATGCTCTATATTAGTGAGTCACAGGCTGGATGGAGCAGTCTTCACTGAGAGTCATGTACAGAGTCATGCATGTACTGACTAGTCTTTTCTGAGAGTTACATGCTAAGTGCAGTGGGCCTTACTGAGAGTCACATACTGAGCAGAGTCGTGTGTCCAGGTATCTTCCACCATATATTTCACATATATTTCACCATTTATTTCTCAATTAACTGCTTCAGGTCACAATTGTATCCTGGAAGTATATGTGTCTCAGTGTGCAGAGCTAGACATTTACTGGAGTGGTTAAAGATGGGGTCTTGGGGGTAGGACTCATAAGCCGTATCCAAACCTTCCCTGTGGGGCAGGTAACTTACGACTGTCAGTCACAGGCAAACGGCGACTGATTTGCTGGACCTAAACATTTCAGGACAAAGCTGGCCGTGTTCTGTTGGTTTATAACATACATACACTGTTTCATAAACTACCCACAGAAAAAGAAAACAGCTCCTGACACAGGGACACTGACGATGATTCAGTCATATAATGAGCAATAATCAGTCGGAACAACTTGACCGACGGAGTTGCACCATACAATTAGGTTTGAGAACTACGTAACCCCCTAAGTAATCCTGGGGGAGGCCCAGAACTCTGGGCACCGCCCACAGTAAGAGGGCCAGGTGTTGTGATGTTAAGCACCCCCAACTGCCTGCATATTCGCTCACACCTCCCCCCCCCCAGTTGCGCTTGGCCAGGGTCCTTGGCATATCTGTACTGAAAGGAATCCTCTTTCAGCCTGTCTGAGAGGTGCGGCCCATTATGTGACACCCCCTCCGCTCACCCACTAGCAGCCGTCGTGAAAGAACAACATCTCCGTGACTCAGGGCATGACTTGGGTGGGGGTGATACACCCTGGACAGGATCTCAGGGCACATACACACTCAGTGAAAGCAATCATACTCCATATAAACGTACGTATGTTATCCACATCTACTGACTTTCTGTCTTTGGACTGTGAGAAGAGACCTAAGAACCCTGAGGATTCCTGCATGACACAGAGAGAACACGCAAGCTCTACGTACAGAAAGCAGAAGGGGGATTCAAACATGCGAGCTCCACACATGGAGAGCCGAAGGGAGATTTGAACATGCAAACTCCACACACACAGCACAGAGGTGGGATTCAAACAAGCAAACACCACAAAGAGAGCAGAGATGGAACTCAAACCCACAACCAAAGGTGGGAGGCACCGGTACTGCCCCCAAACCGCTATGCTGAACGCGTTGTTATTTATTCACTCTTATTTCCCCACATAAATGTACCTTCCATCATTTCTCAGCTGCCGTGTATTTTCTCATTCCTGTTATTTCTGGCCCAGCCTTCACCTTTGACCTCACAGCAACTTGCACATTATAAAATAAAATAAAGAGAATAAGTAATGGAAGGATGTTAAGTTGAGTCAGGACAATATTGCTGAGTACCAACAGGTGGCAGTGCTCTTTTGGGACACAGACCTACCCCGTCAGGGATAGGGGGGCTCTGCTGCTGTTTAACCTCAATGAGACGCCCCCCGCTGAAGCTCAAGGACAGGAGTCATCCTGCCAGGTACAGCAGGATCTCCATTCCGGCTGTGTGCACCTTCTACCACCTTTTACAGGGTGACGTTCCTCATAATTTCCCCCCTTTCTGGGTCCTTCTGGCTGGGGTCCCTGCTGCTGTGGTTTCTCTGCACTGATTCTGGTTTAACACCTCATTCAAAGGTATAACAGCAAAGACCATTCAGCAGAACCCAACACAGTAGATGGGAATTTCTGTCTTTATCACTGCCCCTACTCTCTGGGACATGTGAGGGGGGAGGTGTTGGAAAACAGACACATCAGTCCAATACCAGAAGCAGAGATGTCCACACACTGGTCCCTCTGGAACCAGTCCTGCCCCTCCTGATCTGCATGTGCTTCCTCTGGTGGCTCTGGACCGTTCTGCGATCTGACCTCGTCATGTCACTTCCTGTCACCTGCTCACCTTCTGCGGCGTGACTGAATGGGTTGGCAGGACAGACAGAGCCCCGCTGCTGCCGCCATATCTGCTGGGGTCAGCCTCTTCCACTTTGGTGACTCGTGACATTATGAGACATGTGTTCGAAGTCTGCTGGCGCTTTGGTGCTGAAGATGAGCCAGGCGGGCAGACGGGCAGGGAGACGTGGAAGTCTGACAGGCTTGTTCCCTGGCCACACACACACACACACACACACACACACACACACACGCTTTGCTTTCAAAATTATGGTAAATACACGCAAGGAGAGCCTGCTGGAATTGCGTGCAGCTCAGTGACTACAGCCAAAACGCACACCGAGACCCCAATGGGGAAAAGTCTTGAGAAATTCCTGTGCAGGACCACAGCAAGACGAAAGTCTCCCATTAGTCCCGTGCAGCACTAAGCCCCCTGTGCAGTACCCAGGGAGGGTGGGGGGAGTTAATGAGATGAAAGAGACACGGCGACAGCTGGGACTCAGGACTGACTTTAGTCTCTTAGGATAAAAAGATGGCCTGTTTCCATAGCAACAGCAGTGACCCAATCTTTCAATACAACTGCCCTTCTGATACCGCATACATGCACGCACACACACGCATGCTGGCTCGGACCGCCACAACTCTCTCTTCCCACAGTTTCCTGCTGATTGTGTAATCAATAAAATTAGGAAAGAAAACAAATGTATCCAATTCACAAAATATGTTGGTTTTGGAAATGATTATTCTTCTGGAGGTAATGTAATCATATACTGCTGATTATTGTAGGACAGCAGGGCACGCTGAGCAGCAGGTTACCTTGGGTAGTAGGTTGTGCTGGGCAGCAAATTGTGTGGGGAAGCAGGTCGTGTTGGGTAGCAGGTCATGTTGGGTAGCAGGTAGTGTTGGGTAGCGGGTCGTGTTGGGCAGCGGGTCGTGTTGGGTAGCGGGTCGTATTGGGTAGCAGGTCGTGTTGGGCATCGGGTCGTGTTGGGTAGCGGGTCGTGTTGGGTAGCGGGTCGTGTTGGGTAGCGGGTCGTGTTGGGTAGCGGGTCTTGTTGGGTAGCGGGTCGTGTTGGGTAGCAGGTCGTGTTGGGTAGCGGGTCGTGTTGGGTAGCAGGTCGTGTTGGGTAGCAGGTTGAGAAAGACTTTATTAATCAAACATGTGGTGCAATGAAGAGGTCCTGGTAACACTGATTCCCTGGTCGCACCGACCACTTGATGAATGGGGCAGACTGCCTTTCCACTGCCATTCAAGGGAAGAAGACATGAGAAAGAGAGGAAGAGAAGAAAGGAGGAGGGCTTTCCTGGCTCAGAGTGCATGTGTCTTCTGTTAGGATGTGGGGGCCCTAAAATAATGTTTTTCACCCGACAAGCATCTCCACGCCATAAATTACCCACCAGCCACTGTGCCTTCCTGACTGAAGTACTTTGGGCTCAGTCGGTTTCCATTTAACAGACCAGCCTACCCCCCACCCCCAAGGAGCTCAAAAGCAGCTGAAGCTGGATATTTTTTTTTTTTTGGGGGGGGGGGGGGTTCATCTTCCTCTGAGAAGGGGTTAACTGGGGGAGAGTCACGGGAGAAACTAGAAGGGGGCAAGGTCAGAGTCTCTTGACCAGTAAGACCAATTACATAAATTGGAAGTGATGGGGCAGGCTGGATAAAAAGTTGGTGGGCAGACTAACAAGTAGAATGGGGCAGTGATGTATGGGGGGGGGATGTGGGGGCTTTAAGCTCCCGTGTGACTGAGCAGCAGGCCACAAGCAACTACAAGTGATAAGCTCTTAGCCAATGAAACTAGACCAATAGGCAGGATGCAGCAAAGCACCACTTCGGATGAAAGGTACAACAGCTGGAACACCAAAGCTCTTCAGTGCCCATCCCGAGATCCTGTGAGGAGGAGGACAGCGCCGTGGGTTTGATGGAGAGGGAGGGGTGGTGCCCCGGTAAATATGGACCTTCGGCTTGTTCCCACTGACTGTTTCAAACAGGACTCCACACCCCCCACCCCAAAAAAAAAAAGAAAAAAAGAAAAAAAGAAAGATGATATGAAGCCAGGAAACCCTGCTGAGACGTCTGAGTGGTTCGTAATTTGATCCGGTCACGGCCCATCATTTGGACTGGGCGTAAGTCATTTCTGGGGGGGCACGCATTGTGTCACCGGGCTGCGAGCCATCAGCTCAGATGCCCCCGTCTCTCGTCTCAGCTCCAGTCTGTCACATCAGCCCGGTGGGGGGGGGGGGGTGCTGTTTGGTACCCCAAATCAATTCCGCTCCCCCCGGGGCTGCCAGATCGGTGGTATTCTCTGTGAGAGGCATGCCATGGCGAGGGGGGGAGTATGCAGGGTCCATGACATGTCTGACTGCAGGACCTCGCGCCCCAGGATGAAATGGCATCCGTCTGCCGGTCCTTTGCTCTCTTGCGACAAACAAAATAGCAGGGAGGTAAACGAACAGGCCGCAAGCTAAAGCGTGCCATCGCAATAAGGATGATGCAGGGGGGGATTCCCGATCCGCTACCCCAGCGCAGACAGAGAGCGCCGGCTGGCCCTGGGCATAAGTGGCAACATTCTGCCGCTTGTACCAATGGGATTATTTATATTCCTGGGAACGGCAGAGTGGAGGGCAGTTATTACCCCATGCATAGGTTTAAGATATCAAAGCCAAAGTGCGGTGGGAGGGGGCCAGCAGATTGGTCACACCTCCGCCTGGGCCCGTTCGCTATGCAGGCTAGCTCTCTCACTGCAGGGCGCTCTGGTCTCATTCGCCTTTGCTCTCTCAAGCCATCTCCACCATCACTGGGCCGTGTACCATGCAGCCGCTTGTCAGACACCCCTCCCACCCCTCAGAAGAGAAGAGCATGAGCCGAGACAGAGGACGAACAGACCCAGTAACAGGCTGGGCCAGGGGCCCACGGTGGGAAGCTCCAGGGTCGGACAGCGTTTAGAGGTTTAGGAGTAACATACTGCAGCCTACCCCCCCCCACCCCTGCATTGTCTGACAGGGATCCTGTTACTGCTCAGCCCTCGGAAAAGGAACAGCTGCACCTCAGAACAGCCAAAGTTCAGCGAGACACGAGGCTCTGCCGGGACAAATGGGTCAATATTCTGCAAAAAATGAGAGCTCAGCCAGACGCTCAGTAGATCCTGGTACTGTGATTGATTCAGAGGTTCCTCTAAAGAGTAGATCCCAGTTCTGTTGATTGGTGTAGAGGTTTCTCTGAAGCCATAGATCCTGGTTCTGTGATTAGTTTTAGAGGTTCCTCTAAACATTAGCTCCTGGCACTGTGATTGGTGCAGAGGTTCCTCTAAACATTAGCTCCTGGCACTGTGATTGGTGCAGAGGTTCCTCTAAACGTTGGATCTCGGTTTTAAGATTAGTGCAGAGGTTCCACTAAACATTAGATCCTGGTTCTGTATTTGGATGCAGAGATTCCTCTGTATATTAGGTCCCAGCTCTGTGATTGATGCAGTGGTTCCTCTGAAAGAGATCCCGGTTCTGTGATTGGTGCAGAGGTTCTGCTAAATAATAGGTCCCAGCTCTGTGATTATTACAGAGGTTCCTTTGAACATTAGGTCATGGTTCTGTGATTGGTGCAGAGGTTCCCCTAAATATTAAGTCCCGGTTCTGGGTGCAGAGGTTCTTCTAAACTTTAGATCCCGCTTTAGCCCTCTGCCACAGGCGGGGCTCACTTCCTCGTGCCCATGTGGCACCATATGGACGGGCAGGCTTCTTGCCGAGGGTTTGTTAATCGGCGGCATGTGCTGACACCCGCCACGTGACATAAAAATGGTGGCTCTTTGAGGAACCGCCGTCTGCCCCCCCACCAGACCACGGAAGGCAGAGGTGTAGGCCGGTGAGGAACATCTGGCCTGAATTTAATCGTTGCTCGCTTTTTAGGGTGACAAACAAGGAGCAGACCCATTCATTCCCATGATTCCCGGCTGCCCGTTGCCCTCCGCCGGCCCAGAATGCAGTAGAGTAATCCTCGCGGTGAAATGAAATTCTGGAGTTGCCCCGCTGTGCAGACAACAGGGTTTATTTAAAAGAACGGGGGGCCCTGAAGTCTGCAGAGGATATTAAACAAGTTTGTTGAAAAAATGCCTCCCTCTGGCAAGATTTTTTTTTCAGAAGTACAGGAACCATTTTTTACCTTCGGAGCACAAAAGGGTGTTCTGTTGTGGGGGGGTGTGGGGGGGCCAAGAGGCCTCTGAGTTTGAAGTGCCAGGCACCTAATAAGAACCAACTGCCAAGCCGTCACTATCTATCTGCTCGGGGGCGGTGGTGCGTGGACACAGTGAGCCAAAACAGCCCCCTCCTCCAACGGCCGCTCACCCGCCCCGCTGGCCCTGAGATGGAAAACATGAATTTTAATGGCAGGAACAATTTTCAAATAATTTTCCTGCGGATGTTAGGCAACAAAGCAGGACTGTTGTGCTGCTTCAAACTGTAGCTGTTTTTTTTTCAGCATCCAAACTGGCTGAAGCCTCACTCCCAACCTCAGAAAGTCCTTTATTTTTTTTCCAAATGGTAAAAGCAGCACAGGCATGTTTGGAGATGAGCGTGCTCCTGGACGGCTCCTGCCCATATAAATCTCTGAATAATCTGTCTAAACGATCGTTTTGCTTTACATCAGCGAGATTTTCAGTCCCGATCTGTTAGCCGGTTCGCCGCGCGCTGCCCAAACGGAAGGGATTCGAATCGGCGTGCCTTTATCTGCGATGCTTTTTTTTGTTTTCAAGAAGCTACACGCTGATGCTGGTGAGCAGAAGAATGGAGGCGGGGCGGCGCCACCGTGACCAGAGAGTCAAGGGCGTGAGGTACCGGCTGGAGGGCCCCCCTTCGCGGTGAATGTGGTCTTTCTGGTGCCCGGTGCCCTTCAGGTCGAGGTACAGCGGAGATAAACCCCAAAGAGTGGACTCTTTCTTCCAGCCCGTCCGCTAATCCCAAGCTGCCCGGCCTCTGCTGGGCCCCACGGCCAAGCCCAATATTAGCATTCCTGCGGCTAGCCAGCACGCTAATAAATATGAGTGTGTTTGTCTGAGCGTGTGTGTGGCATACCAGCTGCCTGCCCGCTGGTGCTGCGGCCGCCGGACACAGCATGTGCCCCCCGCTGTCCGACTGCGCTTCCCGCACTCGGCTATGGTCCTTTCGGGTCTGTCCCTCCGGATGCCCGCTTTACCTGTGCCACGTAACCACCAACCCTCTCTTCCCTTTATCTGCCCCCCTCATGGTTTCCTGTGGTTACCTCGGCCTGGTCTTACACATCCACCTGATGTCCCTCACCCAGGACACCCAGAAGCTCTCCTGTGTGGGCAGCCGTGAAAGCCAGGTGGGGAACAATCAGGCCCCGTTGTTTTGGGTTGGGGGTCAGGATCGTGGGTGTGGATGATGCATAATGACTCAGGACTCGTCTACATTACTGGTACTGTGAACCTGTCATCTACAGTACCGTGCAAAAGTCAAACAAAATGTTTAAAGGTACTTATCTGGGTAGTATGTTAAGATTTACTAGGGTATGTTACATGGCTACTGCAAATTCTGGGGTGACTTTAGGAGAGGTTTTGATATGGCTAAGCTGACACTCTTTGACACGTAATATGGTTTTTATGCCAACATGAGGACCATTTAGTTAAACATGATTTTCTTTGGCTGCTGAAGACTTTCGTACAGTGCCATATGTCACATGTCTGCAGCCATAGACAGGCTGAGCACACGGTTATCTGTACGTCTGTGAAAACTGATGTTATACTTTTACGCTCCCAGGATTATTTACATTTGGGTCCTGGTTCTGGACTGAATTCACACCCCCCTTGACTGAGACCAACTAGTATTAGTCTTTGACCCTCTTCGCTCTCATAAGGTGGGACCACTGGTCCCTCCCACGGGCACCATAAATCTGCCAGGGTCCCCATGTCCCACTGGGTTTTGACATCTTCATGCCCTTTTTGCACAATTTGTCCCGCATGTTCAGTTTCAACCCGTGTATTACCACGCCAGCGACAACGGGGTCATGCCAACCCCGTACAGTCACCTGCTCTGCATCCAGATTCCAGGGATGGGTATCACCGTGGCAGACCTGCAGGAACCGATCCGAACTGTCATTCTTACAGAGTGACAGTAGCGTATGGAGTGCGGGGGGAAGTGGGGGTGGGGGGCGGATTCAGTTTTTTGCTAAAGCCGTAACGAGAGATAGACCCTGGAATACGCGCTTCTGTTCTTGCTTGTTTTGGGCCAGTTTAACGAGCCATAAAGCTCAGGCTGAGCGTGGATCCTGAGAAGCGTGCGTGTCTCAGGGCCGCGGCGTCTCCCTCCTCTCAGGGAGGAACGCGGGCGGCTGTGCTGCCCGTTCGAGGAACCTGAGCCAGGAGCGCAGCAGATTGTTTTGGGGGTTTCAGGGCTGTTGCATGTCTTCCAGGGATCTTCGTCAAGCGTATCTAATGCGAAACAGAAGCCCCTGCGAACATCCCGCTTGCTCGCTGAGCTCCAGCATCAAGATCCCGCTCCATCTCCCCGGGGGGGGGCTACGATTTATGCCCCAGCAGGAGGCTTGGTGGAGACGGAGCAGCATGCATGAGGCTGGGCGTCCGAGCCGCGAGCGAGGGGCTTCCACATCGAGGGGAGAACAGCTCTAATGAACACATCAGCGTATCAGAGGAGGGCTGGCGTCTTCCTGGAATTTATGTGGACCTTCCTGGCCCAGCGCCTGACGTTCGGGGCTCCCTGCTCAGGCCTTGTGTTTCGTCGCCTGATAAGTTACATCCTGTAGGACACGGTCCAGCTGATATGTTTACGTCTGACACTCTGCCCCAGAGATAAATACACGGCAACGGTGGATGGAGATCAGCGTGGTGCCAGGAAGATCTGAGGAGCAAAGAGGTGTGAAGTGTGTGTAACAGAGCCATAAAAATCACGCAGATGACACGTGCAGTGACACTGTGCCATTTAGGAATTTCTGGGCCATCCTCGGTGTGAGACGGCAGGTCGGTGTGCCTTTCTGCTCGTGCCCTGTGCCTCAGAAGCGGAAGAAGGCATGATGGTATCTCGACACGGAGCACTGGATCAGGCATGCTACTGGCCAACCATGAGGGTCCTGGCGGCTGCATGCTGAGAGCAAGATAGGGGCTCCAGAGTCTATCACAGTCTTACATCCTGTCCCGCAGATCTGCATCCTGGATTTTGGAGAGTCTGTGTTCACATCATGCCGCTCAAAACATAAACAAACACCACATAATTTGAGGACGCTTCTGAAATCAGTGTTTATTTCCGTGAAAAAATTGGGGGCTGGGGTTAGCTGCTATCAAATGAAAAAATGGTTCTTTTGCACAAGTACTGGTACAGTGGAATGTTTCTTTTCACATATCCCATCTTGCTCTCCTTTCAGACAGACACACACATTTTATATACAGCTGAGAACAAAGTTTGGGGTCCAAGCTCATTGAAGGCCATTATCTCGTGACTCTGGAACATTTTGGGGGTTAAGGTCCAAACGACACACAGGCAGTCTATTAAAGATGGGATTCAAGCCAACAACCTGTCTATTCATTGTAACAGAGGCCTAACTCACTGAACCACACACACACATCCTATCATACCTGAATGAAATGCCAGGTTACTGTCACACAGCTGAAAAATGTAATGTTTTTTGGAGGCTTTGTGTCTGTGAACAGGGCGGCCATACATGGCCACACACTCTCCCCTCCTCTGACCTTTGCTGCTTATGCTCTGCATGCCTGTCACCTCTCACATAGACTCACACACTCCACCGCAACACCATGCTGTCGACTCCAGCACCTTGCTCCGTGTCCTGTGTTCCTCCAGAGCTGCCGTTATCTTCCCCTCAGCCAAAACCCTCTCTGTTTATTTACTGCCCCCTTGTTCCAGCCAGAGTACACAGGGAATCGGCTCTACTTTGGAACAAAACAGAACATCATGACTGCCGCTGCACCAGGACAACCACAACACAGCGTGAGCTACTGCAGCTCAGCAAATATAGCATTGTGCCACTTTGCTAACACAGAGGGTTGTGGGTGCAAATCCCAGAGAGCACTTGAAACTCATAACCCTTCCCTCTAGTGTAATTTGCTTTGGACGACAAAACAAATGTAGAGACTGGTGGTAACAATCCATTTGTACTGGTCAGGATTGCTCTGAGGGGTTTTTCACAAAGCAGGATTTTCCAGTTAGCTGGATAAGCTAAATATGAAAGCTGTCCAATAGGAAGAGTGGTAAGTGACATTGACTTAAGTCATCGGGCTAATGAAGAAGTCCCGCCTTGTAGAATACTGCCCTGGTTGACCTCACTTGCCATAACACTGGAATCTCTAACAAGAAAACCTGGCGAGAGAAAGTTCCAGAAACCAGCACCTCTCCGTGAAGGTCCTTTTGGAGTAGCAGCCCGCTGCCCTGCTGAGGAATGCAACCCGCGGACAGGGTGCCAATCCTGGGGGGCCCTGCCACTCACTTCCTGTTTCCATAGTGACGGCCAACCAGAGGAAAACCTTTGGAGGAGAGGTGGAGAAAGGCAGGGAAGTTTGGGGTAACGGTGCAGCGTCCACCAGACAGCATGGCTGAGTCATCAGAGGGATGCTTTGGATGAAACCAGGGACAATACAGATGGCCCCTCCCCTTTCACCTAGAAGATCCATGCATTCCCATTATGAAAATTACCAGTATAAAAAGATTACAATAATAATTTCACAGAATATGAATATTGTAGTTTTCAGACAAACCCTTTGGGTAGCGAGTCAGTTCATCTGCCCTGGTTGAGAGTCACATGGTAAAGGAGTGAGAGCTGTATTTAGAGGGAGTAATAAAAATATCATACTAATTATCATCATTAGGCTGGGAGGGGGATTAGGGAAATGAGTGACTTCACTGTGTAAATTATATGGCACAAAACTAAGAAGCCCTTTTTGGGGGGGGGGGGTCAGGCAGGCGTGACAAAGAGCAAAATAAAAATGGAGACCCCAGGGTGGATGTTTGCCCCCTGCAGTTCTCAGTCACTAGATCTTCTGTGCCCCCCCCGTAAGCGGAGAACACCTCCGTTCAAAATCGTACACACCATGGGCAGAAGCCGACGTTTTCCCCTCCATCAGACATGGGCTTTGGACCGGACGTGTCTCCGTCGGCAGCTTACGGCCACATCACGATGTCGCGTCACCCGCTAAAGCGTCGTTGAGGTACAAATGGGGTCTGTGATTCTGCTCACGGCTGGGCCAGCTTATGCGCGGTTCTGATTACGAGGAACCCAGCCCAGTTACAGGCCGCGATCGGATCAGCATGAACGCCGGGCTGTCAGCTGATCCTGGTGGTCCCCCCTCCTCACCCATATCCCGAGCCTTTTGTGTCTGCGCTCTGCTTCCCCCAGACAGCCCCCTTCGCTGGCCTTTTTCTGTGAACTGTGTCCAATCACCCTTTAACCCCCCCTGAGCCCGGGGTCTGAGAAAGGCTCCTCCCGAAAGGAATGGCAGCACTACTCCTGACCTGAAAGGACTTGGCGAGTCCCCAGAAAGAGGCAGGTGTAGGCGTGACGACTGTGACAGGGACACGCCGCTCCATTCGCTCAGTGGGAGTGACATCACAGCGTCTCGCGCAGATTTTCCGTGCAGAGATTTCTGCTGGAAACTATGTTTGGATGAACTTTAAAAATGATCTCAGCTTGACGAGGGGCAGAGCTAGGAGGGGGAAAGTAAGCAGATGGACATGCATTGATAAATCCCAGCATTGCCTGGGGGGGGCGGTCAGCCATGGAACATAACATGGAAGCCTCATCCAGACCATATACAGACCCCTTCATGGCTGTTATCACCATCAACGCCCCTCCAGGGACCCAAAAATAATCCAGCCAGGAAAATCACCACACTCCTTTCGCATCCTTGACCCATTTAGAACCGCTGGCCTAAATGGATTTACAGGGTCCCAGTGGTTCATATTGTGGCAAGAAGAAAGTGACTGGAGATTTAAGGATTCAAACTTCACGACGCATTCCCCGTTTATCGTCTGGCGATGTAATTAGGGCCGGCCGTGGTGCGGTCGATCCAGGTGAGTTGTTTCCAGTAGCAACGTAAGACAAGATGGGAAAGCCCTTATTCTCAGGCTAGTTTGGGGACGTGAGGCTTGGATTTAAGGGAGGTTTCATGTAACAAGCCCAAACACGGTGCCTCTCTCCGGACACTCCTTCCGGAAGTCTCCCTGAGCTGCAGGACTTTCTCAAGTCATTATCAGCATTGCGGTGGACAGCTGGTTCCCTGGGTGAACACTGGCGGTGTGGTCTGGCTCACTGCACACTGCTCATCTAATTACTGCAGCCAGTGGGACTACATCTTCCAGAAAGCAGGTCTGCATCTGCTGCATGAAGCCCTCCCTGGGGCGGACACCAGTTAGGGCAAGCTGGACAGGATCGTCACGGCTGGGTGGGGGCCACTGTCGACAATAAACTCCGATAATCTCAGAGGGGGTGCAAAATCAGCTCACTGAGCGGGCAAAAGAAAATAAATATATCAGGGAAAGCTAGTGATGATATCATTCTGCAGTGGAGTGCTGCTGTACTGTTTGAATTCACTTGGATGAGACTCGCAGTGCGTGGGAGACCCTCGATTTAAAAGCCACTTGGGCAGCAACTGAATATAATTACAAATACACAAAAGAGGTTCAGGTGAAAAAACACTGAACAGGTTGTTTGTAGTATACTGAGTAACCGGATGTACCAAATTTACTTATGAAGGAGATTAATCGAACTGAATTGCGGAGGAGCTACGCTGAATTAGAGGACTTGCTTGTAGTTCAGGCAGTGCTCCCCCTCTCCTCTCCCCCCAGCGAGCTGCCGCCTTCCCGGCTCTGACGATCAGCCTCCCGGCCGCCACCGTGATTTGCTGAGCAACCCGATCCTGGGCAGCGGGACGTGTATTCTGGAAGAGAGAGAGGGAGGGAAAGGCAGAGGGAAGGAGAGACGGAGGGGGAAAGAGAAAGTGAGAGGGAGAAGGAGAGAAGGAGGGAAAGAAGGAAAGTGTGTGTGTGACAGAGAGAGAGAGAGAGAGAGAGACGGGGAGGAGGACTGGAGGGGGCGGACTCAGTTCGCATTTGCAGCGGGATATCCCGTTTACCTGCGTGCCTCCGAGTCTGCTCTTCTCCGCTTATTGCCGGCGGACCCCCAGTAGGTGTTGGGCGGCGGGGTGGCGTCTCTGTCCTTTTCAACACGCTTTCCGTGCTCTTCAGATCCGCGTTTCATGGAAGCTCCCGTTCGGATCCGGCAGCGTTATGAGCCGCTGCTCTAATCCGCCCTGCTGGCTGAGACTCGTACCCTCCGGCGATAGAGGTAGGAGCGGCGAGGGGGCGACCGGCGGCCGGGGAGGGTGTCGGGAACTGGGGCTGCGGACTCGGGGAAACCGCGCAGGGGATTTTATATATGCTGAAGACCTTATTAATGTGCAACACTGTACTCCTGTTTGGTGCTTTACTGATGCGCGTTTCGCTGTGATCATGAGAGAAACGTGCTGCAGACCGGAGTCACTGTGCTGCCCTTTCTCTTTAAAAGTAATATATGGATAACAAAAAACCTTAAAAGTTATCCAACCTTTAAACAAGCAATAAAAACGGAAACTAAAAACTAAAAAAAAAAACAGAACCTCGTTTTGTTTTGTAGGATGTGATTATGTAGCTGTTTGTGTCATTTCATAACTATCCGTGAGTACTGTAAACGCACGCATTCATCAGTTAATTAAGTCTCATTTAGCTGTGAAATTCCAAAAAAGACGGAAAAATGCTGCCCCACTGTCTGCGGTTAAAACTTTTGTTACAGATAAGATTAATCAGATCTAATTACTCGTTTTCGCGTTAGAATTTATGCGCCAAAAAGCTGCTTTTAAATGCGTTTTGCCCTGGTCAGTTATAAACAATTCTCACACGTCTGCAACAGCACGGCGATTGCATGTGATGGTGACATGCACGTCTGCGGAGGGTCCCAGATGCGAGCAGTGCTCGTGTCAAACACGGTGACATGCAGATAGTATTTCATACGTGAGATGTAGCTGTACATGGCAGTCTGTCTTTGGAGTCTGACACACCTACATTACATTACGGGTTACATGTAGAAGACTTGCCTTGTTACAGACAGATTAAGCAGTGATGGTATACTTAATGTCCGATACGGTACAGCGGATCGTCCTGGGTCAGAATGGGCTTATAACGAACTAAAGCAATTTCTCTAATTATATCTACCTCGAACTCCAACGTAAAGATTTTATGGCATCACTCTCCTATCACATTTTGAAAGCATGCTTCATATTTGCTTTATAGTAATGTTTATTTTGTGTTTCTTACTTTAACATACATCTAAACACACATTGTATAGATGTATTTTCTGGATGATTAATTTGCCCTGAGAAGGGTACAGGCAGATGTAGAGATTAAACATTCAGTCCCCACTGTATTATACCTGTAGCCTTGTATTTGTGGTTAGTGGTGTTAATCCCGTTTAGGTCCAGATGTTAACGGGCGTAGTTGTGACCATCGCCTTAACAAAGCTGACCGGAAGGTTCCTGGATAAGAGGTTTGAGTCTAAGCGGGCCTGATTTATAATTATAAATCTTCCCATTAGGGAGATTAAAAACCCAGATATCCTCCCATAAGTCAGCAAATCAAACAAAACCGGTAAAATAAAATAAAATAAAATAAAAAACATACTAGTTGTATTAATTAGTCCCTTTATGAAAAGTCTCTCTATTAAATGTGTTACTTTGGGGCTCGGTAAGCCTGAAAAGTGAGGTGGTGTCTGTCCTTAGCTCTGCCCCTAGGGCACCTCTAGGGTTACCGAAGCCCTTATTTAAAACCTAGCAGAGATTCCGCGCCTTGGAGCAGGAGGGCGATGCCGTACGCCTTGGTGCGCTCATCAGATTGGCAAAGCACTTGATGTACACAAACACGGTGTGCGTTGAACTCCCCACAGATAAACGAGAGCTGTGATCTGTACACTGGTTAATTCCTGGGTAGAGCTGTGATCTGTACACTGGTTAATTCCTGGGTAGAGCTGTGATCTGTACTCTGGGTAATTCCTGGGTAGAGCTGTGATCTGTACTCTGGGTAATTCCTGGGTAGAGCTGTGATCTGTACACTGGGTACTTCCTGGGTAGAGCTGTGATCTGTACTCTGGGTAATTCCTGGGTAGAGCTGTGATCTGTACACTGGGTACTTCCTGGGTAGAGCTTTGATCTGTACTCTGGGTACTTCCTGGGTAGAGCTTTGATCTGTACTCTGGGTAATTCCTGGGTAGAGCTGTGATCTGTACTCTGGGTACTTCCTGGGTAGAGCTGTGATCTGTACTCTGGGTATGTCCTGCCCTACGTTAGCATCTTTGGGAAGTGGCTTGTTTCATCACGGCCTTTTAGAAATGTCTCCACTGGCAGCTGCTCAGTGCCAAACCGTGGTTTGAGGGAATCCCGTGTTTCACAGCCTTAAAAACAAAAGTAAAGATGTGGTGACTAGACCGTCTCACCAGGGTTGCTTAAGAAGGACAGCCGTGCTGGACATCTCCTACAGTGGGGACATGTTTTGTTTATCTCGGGGTGGGAAACCCCAGCTTAGTTGGAGAACTTTGGTTGTAGCTCAAAGCTGTTGTTTTCTTGTTGTTTTTATTGTTGTTTTTTCTTTAAAAAAAAAAAAAAATCCATAATGTCAACATGTGTGTGTGATTGCGATGTTTTCAAATGGGCAGGAAAATTCCGAAATAATCTGTCTAAATGCAGGGGGAGGGTGTGTACGTGTGTGTGTGTGTGTGTGTGTGTGTGTGGGGGGGGGGGGGGGGGGTGGTGCCTGAGAATTGTA
>JAABNY020000035.1:5369312-5385210 GCA_015164015.2 Brevimyrus niger
AGAGAGCGTGTTTGTGTAGTGTTTGTGGAGTTAGATTATAGTAGTGAGAGAGCGTGTTTGTGTAGTGTTTGTGGAGTTAGATTATAGTAGTGAGAGAGCGTGTTTGTGTAGTGTTTGTGGAGTGAGAGAGCATAATTCCGGAGAACAGTTCATATCTGCCTAGGAGCAGTGTTTGGAGTGCATGTGTGTTTAATCTGTGTTTGTGTTATGCACATGTATACATGTGTGCAGTGTAACTACGCTGGTCGCAGTTTCCGTGTATGAGAGTGTGAAATGCACGCGTGTGCTGGTATAGCGTGTTAGCGCATTTTCTTTTTTCTCTCTGTGCCTGGGAGCAGGTCCTGAGAAAACATTTAGCTGCCTTAAAAGGAGCCTGTTTGGTCTAGAGCTGACTGGAGTGGGGGGGGGGGGATGGAGCAGTGGAAGGTGAAAGCGATCATGCTTCTGGGGATGGTGGGGTTTTCAGCCAACACATCAAAGCTGCTACTAATCTTTCCCCCCCCCTCAGGCAACAAAGAGTCGCACCTGATTGGCCAGCTTCAGCCTGAGACATCGTATGATATCAAGATGCAGTGTTTCAATGACGGGGGGGAGAGTGAATACAGTAACGTCATGATCTGCGAGACTAAAGGTGGGGCTCTGTCATCCCGTGATGCACGTGGGCAGCGGAGCACCAGCCGACTACAGCCAATGCTGTGTTTCACTCACTTTTTTGGTTTATGCTGCTGTGTTCATGACCTCCCTCCCCCACCCCGCCTGCAGCCCGCCAGGCCTCAGGCATACCCCCCGAACACCCCATCACCCCATCGGGCCCGTACCTGCCGGCGGCCTCCATGCCAGCAGGGGGCCTGCTCTACCTGATTGTGGGCGGCGTTCTGGCCATCATGGTCTTCATCCTGCTGGTCTTCATCGTCATGTGTCTGTGGAGGAACCGGCAACAGAGAGCCGTCCACAGTGAGTGTGTTCAGTGTCCCCTGTTTGTTGATGCTCACTGGCTTAAGTACTCTAGTGTTCAGTGTCCCCTTCTATTTCATTGTTCTGTCTTAGTTCTTGTGTGTTCAGTGTCCCCTGTTCATTTATACTCATCTTAAGTACTTTTGTGTTCAGTATAATCTGTTCAGCTTTAGTAATGTTTAGTTTACTTGTTTAGCTTCAGTACCTGTGAGTTCAGTATCCTTTGTTCAGATTCAATACTTGTGTGTCCAGTATCCTCTTGTCACTTGTGCTCTGCTCAGTGTCTTAAATACTCCTGTACTCAGAATCCTCCAACTTCAGTACTTGTGTGTTCACTATCCTTTGTTCAGCTCCAGTACTTGTCTGTACAGTAGCTTCCATTTGTGCTTAGTGTCTTAAGTACTCTTGTGCTTATAATCGTCTGTTTAGCCTGATGCAGACCCTTTCCCCCTACAGAGTTCGACCCCAATGGGTACCTGTACCAGCCCCCGGAGATGAATGGTCACATGATGGAGTACACCACCCTGGCCAACGGGGGCCACTCCAATGGATATGGACATGGTGGCTCTCTGCCGCCCCCTGCCTGCCACCACTTGCACCACAAGCTGCCCAATGGTGTGACTCTGCTGAATGGCCAGCCGGCCCACTACCCTCACGACCACGCCCACTCTCGCCAGCCACCGAGTGTGAGTCCTGCCCCCAAATGACCCGAGTGTCCTTGTGCGGAGAGGGCTGTCACTAACTGTCACTAACTGTTTCCAGGGAGGCAGAGTCTACGCGCCATCACAGTCGGAGTCTGTGGACTGCACGAACTGCCAGAACTTCTGTAACAACAACAGGTAAGCGCCGGCTGCAGTCCGGAAGAGGAGGGGGGCTCCGCATTGCTTTGAAGCAAAGTGTCGACATGCATCCGGCCCCCTGGCCCCTTCACGCGCTCCTCTGTATCCCACGGGACGCCCTCCCCAGGAGCGCTACCCCCATCACGCTTGTTTATGTACTGTAGTGGGTCCAGAACTAACAATTTATACTGACTGCACTGAGCCAGCAACCCTAATGAGACTTGTGTTTATTTACCTCTTGGCATGGGGGGTGGGGGGTTTGCAGATGTCTGAATACACCAAAGGGATTTTGGGGGGCGGGTGGTGTAACCTGCTGCTGTGCTTTTGCTTTTTCTGTTTATGAATGGAAAAATTTTCAGGGCTGTTCTTGTAAAGTTCGTGACAGCAAAGGAGCCATTTGCGTGGAGTTTAGTCAAGCCGGAGGGGGGGGGAGGTTTGAGAGCAGGGGGTGCCCTTCTGTTCTGCTCGAAAGAGAGCGGGGGTGTTACCTGCTGTTTCTGCGATTGTGCTCATCTTTGTGTGCCGAGTTACACTCGTGCACGTTCCCTGCAGTTCATGACTATTGTGAGGTTATTTTAGATAAATGTGCGGAGTGTAACCCTGTATTCCCTCCCCCACCCAGGTGTTACACCAAAGCCAACGGAGCGTTCCCTGGGGGCACTCACCCCATCGTTCACCGTGCCTCGCCGTGCCCACAGGACGGCCTGGAGCTACTTCCCCTGGCTCACATGTACCCGCCCACCAACGGCCCCGACAGCCAATGGCGTGCCGGGGAGGGCGATCGAGAGAGTGTGGGGGAGCCAGACGAAGCCCAGGCGACTCTACCCTCTTACCAGAATTCCTGCTGTCAGTCATCAAAGGAGGGAGGTGGGTGGAAAGAGATCCGCGGTTAAATGCCCTTTGATCTGCGGTCTCAGACGAAGCGCCCCCTGGTGGGTGATTTTTGCTAAATATACAAACAAAATAGGGTTCAAAATGATGCATGTGTGAGGGGTTGGCCAGTTTCACTGAGGGAAAGCCTAAAGTGAGCAGAGGTCGTGCTTCTGCTGCAACGTGACCCTCAGTGCTATTACTTAGTTAGGAAAGTTGAGATGCTCCAGTGTAAGACTGGAGTTGTGGTACTAAGGAGGCATGGCCGTGAGCTGCTCGGGGTCCCGTGTTTGCCGACATGAACGAGCGCTTCTCTCTGGCCGGCAGAGCGGGGCAGTCGCTGCGGGGGAGCGAACGACCCTGCGCATTGCTGGGAGAGCCGGGATCTGCCCAAGCTGGACCAGAGTGGCTGCGTGGGGCGCCACCTGCAGGCCACTGAGTGACACAGCGGGAGCCAGGGGACCAAGGAAGGAGAGCTCCCTGGCCATGCGGGATCGGAGGCGGAGACACGGACTGTGAGCTCAGGACAGGGAGGAATGGGACGTGGTAGCCTACCAGGACCGGAACCCACAGATGGGGGAGGGGATTTTTTTAAAAGAACAAAAACCTTTTAGATGCCCTATTTATTTTTTTGTAGTAGTAAAATATAATTTCATATGAATGTATCTGTTTTAAGAAAAAAAGTTTCTTTTATATTATTTATGCTTTTTGATGAAAAATCCTTTTATTTTTTTGTTTTTCACTGTGTTTTACATAAAGTGTGGATTTTAGCCCTCGTGTAAAGTTTTGTAATAATACAAAGATAAACTATGGAAGAGAGAGACTTTCTATTTTTGTTTTATCCTGACACAAAAAGGACGGTGAAATTCCGGCCCCCACCCGCCGTGTGTCACATTTTCACATCTCGTTCTATATGATGCGATCGTTCCTGTGTAAATGTCGAGATCCAGTGTCGTCTTAATGTTTCACTCTGACTGTGGGCGTCGACAATCGGGTCTCGGAGGGAAAGCATGGGGCTAACACAAATGACGGCAGACACAAGTGGGATGTGGGTCTGATCCCAGGCTGTGAAATCAAAACAGTTACCCGGGTCTGTGATTGGCTGCAGGCTGCTGGTTGCCTTTTGGGTCAATGACCGTGTAACAAATAGATTCGCTTAGGTCAGTATGTGTGCATTACCATGCCCAGACCCTTAGGGCATAATCGCGACTCGAACATGCTTGTCACTGCAGAACATTCTCCTTCCTTCGACTCTTTTACAGCAGCCGAAAGTCATTTGTGTAACTCGACTGTTTATCTGTTTTTCTTCCTAGTCTGGCTTCAAGGATCTGTGACCACACAATTTGTAAAATTCCATTATGTGACCAAACAGTGAAAACAAGGCAAATTCCACAATGTCATTTCAGTCAAATGGCTTCCTGACTGCAGAAGAATGACTCATCGTAATAAATGTATTGCTGAAATTGTTTGTCCTGGACTGAAACTTGATATGGCTACGGCCGACAAACGTGTTTGTTCTCTGATGGAAACAGTCCAAGGTGAGGAGAGGAAAGATGTGGTCAATGCTGAAACTATTGTAATACGAGGCTGTATCGCAACACAATGGACAACCCAAACTCGTAGCTTCTTTAATGGGTTCCAGACGCGTTTGAGAACTTGCGGCTTTTATTTTTGTTTTTTTATGGTAAAGTCATCAGGATAAGTGATGCACTGAAGATTCATAGCCTGCAAATGTCAAATAAAGCAAAGGAGAAGAAGAGGATTGTGTAAATGGAGGCAGACAGGCATGAATATGAAGGCACACAGATCGTTTTAATAACGGGAAAGTCCCATAGCCTCGGCTTTTGCTGACGACCTGTAGGACGTCTGAAACCAGAGCGGGTAATGTTCGAGATTTCATTATTTGCCCCATTTCTTGGGCTACCGTATTCCTCTGCTCTCCTCATGGGCACCACCTTGGTCAGTGTGTCTGGAAAGGTTGGAAGTTAGTCTTAATCTTCAAGTCAAGTTATCTCTGGTGGATGGTCTGGTCCATGGGGATGTGTTGGATTTCCTCGCCTCATTGAGCCTCCTTCTCATTCAGAACGTCCAGCTGGACAGAGTAGAAGCTCACCTTGGCTCCCTTGTCTGTGTCGTACAGAGCCTGGCAGGTGTAGAGCCCTTGTGCCTTCTGGGGCAGACCCTTGATGGTCAGGGATGAGGTGTTGGGGGTGATGCTCAGTTCTCCGAGGTCCTCAGCCAGTGGTTGTACCTTGGGGCCCTGGCCGTAGTTGTAGACCACGGCTCGATTGCTCTCCGTTCCTGGCCTGCTATAGCCCCAGATGTAGACATCTGGGAGGGTGGAGCCACAACCCAGCACCACCGATCGGCCCACCACACCTTTGGTCTTGGACCTGAAGTATTTCACCTCCTCTGGCTCAGGGATTTCAAGGCCTAGAGGTGGTTAAGAAATGAGCAGCATCAGCCCGTGAACAGCACACTCTGAGAAAGGCAACGCCTATTCCGAAGCTCGATCCTTATGGAGGAGCTGGGACTCCCTCCAGCTTTATCGAAACGAGACATCTATCACACTTCAGAAGGACATGCACATCCTCTTACCATGCAGGAAGACAGGAATAAGGCAGACAATCAGCCACAAATGGGTCCTTCTCTCCAGTCCAGTTCCCATGGCCTGTTGAGATGCGGGAAACTCTTAAGGGTTCTGTAAAAATTTAAAAAAAAAACAGAATTTGGAAAGGACAGTGCAGTTGGTATCAGTGTGGCGAGCCCCTGCCTCTGGTCCAAAGCGCGTCCTCGGAGCAGCCGCTGCAGAAGGCTGGGGTTCTGAATGTTTTATCGGTGACCTTGGAAACAGGGTATAGAATATCCGTGTCAAGTACCACTCTATAATTCATTATTGACTCTGATACACCAGTACCATGCACACCTTCAACACTCAATGGGACATTCCCACTTGCCATTCCCATCTTCATACCTAGGAGGGGCTCAGAATCCATGAAATCAGCTCATCCATGCAACAAATCCCTCACTGAGCCGTCCCATCCTGACCGCTGAAACCTCCCCCTGGTTGGTGGATCCAAACGAAGGCCCTCGTTAGTCAGTTTGTCTGACGTTATATTTATGTCCCCCCCGCAGCACGAGTGACAGATCCAGCAAACATCTAATTCAAACAACATGGTTTGTGAGTGACGGATCAAGGCGGGGTTGGGATCCAAAAATTTGCCAAGTGATCTCGGGGTAGCAAGAAAACAAAAATTCCTAATAGCATCTGACCACATTTTTTTTTGGTTAACGAATGTGTTTACTTAAGGTATTTGCTTGTTTACGGAGAGTGGGCTAAATACTTTCTGGGTACTGCGAATGCTGAAAGGCATGTTTAAAGTCTGCAGCTCCCCGCGTGAGAAATCTCACTATGCTTCATTTGAGAAATCCACTTCATAACACAAAAACTAAACATGAGATGGGCATTTGATGAGGGGAAACTAATAAACAACACTACATTCTAAATACCTAACAGCAGAGAAGCAAACGAGGTGGGGGGAAGCCTTGGACCCGTTCAGCCTGGGAGGCTCCCTTTGTCCTGCGAACTGACCCACACAATGCCGGACCCAAAGAGGGGCGAGTAAACGCCTATTGTAATTAGCTGAAGGCCGGACTGAATCGCCAGCCTAAAGTCCTTCACAGAGAAGTACATCCCTTATTGAAACCATCTGACTTTGGGTGGGGGGAGGGGGTGCTGTTGCTGTTCAGGGGAGTAATCACATCTGCATGGAGGGGGGGGGTAAGAGGTGGTGCCAGGGGGGGTTGGAAAGTTTGAGTGAGGATGTTTTTGATGTGTCTGGTGGGTCGGGGCGGAGAGGGAGGTTATCGCAATCGTCTCTGTAAGAGCTTTCACGTGCGGCGGGGACCTAGAGGCCCAGGTCTGGTCTAGCTGAAGCTGGCAGGGCATCAGAGCTTCAGGGGCCTGATAGCAAAGCCTGCCCTCCCCCCGTACCTCATTGGGAAAAGCTTCCTACCCCCGTGACCTAGAAGCGGCGGCAGGGCAGTCCTCCACGTAGACTTCTTTGGCGTGAGTGTCGGGGGGCCTCGCTGCTCTGTGCAGTGTTTCTCAGTGTGGCTCGCTGCACTGCATCATGGGTAAGCCAGTGGGTGGAGCTCCCCGTGCTGCCAGACCTCACACTGGCTGCAGCTGTGGGCTCCCTGCCCCCCCTCCCTGCACCCTGATCCAACTTCAGTTGGTGGTTCTGTCGCAGACCACACAGCGAGATTGTAGGGGGTGGGGTGCAGGGCCGGGGGTGGGTGTAGGAGGGGCCAGTGGGCCTGCAGAGATATTTCTGCTCTCTCTTACTGTTCATCGCAGACCCAATTTTCAGGACCCCCTCTCACTCTGTCACACAGCCCCTGTCCCCTCAGTCTGACCTTCCCCCCGAAAGCCGATCCCTGCCCCGGTGGCCACTGACCGCTTCCGAGGAGGGAGAGCCCGTCACCCCACAGAGAGTGACGCCATTCGTCCCGGGAAAGGCGGCTTGTCTGGACTGCCAGAGACCAGCAGAGACCAGGAAAGGATTTCCCGGCACTAAACTGAATGTAAACAGAAGCCCTGTGACTCTAAAGCAAAGACATGGCGAGGAAGACAAACACAGACAGACTTAGATGCCACCAGAGCGGATTCTTGTGCCTAGCGGCCTCTGAATAATTAAAGAGGGCCTGTCATGACAGCGTCCTGCTTTGTGGGGTTCCCCCCCCCCCCCACCGCAGACGTGCCATGGACAAAAAGAGAGCGAGAACCGGAGCCATAAAAGAATCATGAATCTCTCAAATTACCCCGCCAACACCCCCCCACCTCACGAATACACAGTAAACATAAACACACAGCAATGTGTTGCGTGTTGCCCAGGCCCCAGAAAGCGTCCCTGCTGGTGGCGGAGAGGACCTGAGCTACAGACGCTGCAGAGCGAGCCAGACTGGCTGAGCGGCGTATAAATAGCACGTTAATGGTGGCGTGGCGGCCGACCTTCTGCTGGGTACTCCAGGCCCTGTGGGATACTCTGGGCCTTGTGGGATACTCTGGGCCCTGTTGGACACTCTGGGCCCTGCTGGATACTCCGAGCCCTGCTGAGGAGTTTTAGGTCCGATGGACATTAGTGATGGGATCAGGTGTACAGTGCTGCTGACATGATTTGACTCTGTCATGCCCTTGGGTGCTGATTTCACCTTTTGCCTGGACACGGTCTGGACCAACTGACCACATGCCATGACCCAGACAGACCTGTTCCTACCACATGTGGTGGGGGGGTGGGGGGAGTTATATCCAAAAGGACCCTCCAGAGGCTCCTGGACTCCATTATGCCCCCTTTTGGTCTTCTTTATAAATGCTAATTTTTTTGCATTTTAATATTTCCCAGATGCCAAAATGCGGGATCGACTTAAGCTGTCCGATCAACACCGTAGGACACTAAGGGTCGAGAAGACTTTGAATCAGGGTGTGCTGTTTCACCTAGGTTTCAGCTTCTCCTGAGTCCACAAAAGAAAAGGTCATTCTTGGTGAGAAGCTAAATCCTACATGGTTCTCAGGAGGAAATGTTTCCTCTCTGAAAAGACTTTTTTGTTTTTGAGAAGCGTCCCTTAGTTCCAGAGAGGCGAGAGGATCGCGGCCTTCGCTGGGCAGGGTGCATCGCCGTGCCGTGGCTGCTGTTTCAGCGCAGGGTGACCAGCGGAACGGGATGCTAAGCCACACTGAGGCCTTTAACGTTCCTCAGTAGGGAGAAGCCTAAGAACTGCCCACGGACAGGAGCCGCACCAAATCCCCCGTTCGGGTTCCACACGCCCAGCTGCATACTCTGGCACCGCCGATGTCCCAGCCAGTTCAAAATTGTGGGTAATTATCCCTGAAATTTTGCTCTGATCCCACTGATTCCCTAGATAAACAGTGCTGGGACATGGAGGCGACCGCTCTGCTTCCGTCTGAAATCTGCAAGAGATCTGGAGCCGTTCAGTGGGAACACTGGCCATTTCCCCACGATTGTGCCTGGCTGATGGCTGTCCCCAGCGCTTCCAGAAGAATGTGGGCCAGCTTTTGTGTGGGAAAGTCTGCGTATTTATTTTGAGGTGGGTGTGATGCGGTGAGAGTTTGGGCAGTGCAGTGCTCTACCTGTTCCTTATGGAGCCTTGAAAACTGGCTCCTCGCTATGGTTTAGGGAACATATCACACATTTTGTACTGGTTGGTGTCGTCTGTTGACTGACTCTCACTGGAATCTGCAAAGGTCTGACCTGTCGTGCTTTGGAAGCTTGGTGTGCAGCCTTTCGAAGGATGAGAATGTTCTGGTAGAAATGCTGCAATGTGCTTATGTGGATGACACCATAGCACAGAGATTGCCTGAAGAGTGCCTTTGTTTAAAGGGGTCTTATAGTACCAGAGGTGAGTAATCCGGATATAGATTAAAAGCCCAGACCAAGATTTTATTTTATAAAATCAACTGTGTACTTTGTGACTTTGCCTATTTATGGTCAGCTGATTGGTTAAAACAAAATCTTGGTCTGGACTTTTACTCTCTGGACCAGAATTACCCACCTCTGGGTCTGGGGTAGGAAGGTCATCGGTTCGAGCCATGGCAGAATAGTCACATGTCTGTGGACCGTTGAGCAAGACCATTACCCTCAGCCTTTGGGGATGCTGCACATTGGCTGACCCTGCACTGTGACCCCCAAAGATGCTCTCACCCGCATGTGTCTCATGGAGAGCAAGATGGGGTAGGCAAAGAGAGAATTTCCCCAGGGGGGTTGAATTAAGTACTACAATACTGTTCTATTCTACTAAAGACTGTGAGAATCCACATGTAATCAAAAAGAGGCAACTGTAATTACAGTTATTTTAAGTCATCCTCAACCAGATAAATATGATGAACCCACAGGCATAAAATCAAATAGATGATTGGGGGGGGGGGTGTCCTGTTTATCCAATTTCACACCTCTAACACACGCGTATTTCTGCTCGCCCATGACGGAAAAACCCGCCTTTGCCATGCCACGCTGTGCTCAGCTGCGGCTGGACATCATGACATCACATTCTTCAAGACAAACTCGAACCCTGAGCTGATTCCTCCATCTGGAAGCGGTACTGAGCTGGACTGAGAGATAAAAATGATACAGATTGCTCCTGGCGAGCCCACAATCCTGTCTGGAATCAATTACAGGAATGGGATTCTTTGAGGGGAGTCGGGGCTGCGCCGTGTGCTTGACTCGCGCTTGGAGACGGTTCTGTAAACAAACATGGGCACAAACACGCATAATCCCACCCCCTGAAAACAAACTCGGTGCCGTGATCTATGGCTGGTAAACCGTGTTATACGGCATCTGCCCGCGCCCGCGTCACGCACAGCGGCCCAGGGCATTCTGCTCCAGCGGGTCGCTGATGGCTCTCCCAGACGAGGCTACTTCAGGAGGGAAAGCTCGTCTTGCGGCTTTCAGGGAGTCGATTGAAGGGTCAGTAGAATAGCGGCCACCCGGTCACACGCGCGGCAGCAGGCGTGTGGAAGGACTGCAGCGCATCCAGAAGGCCACACGCCGTCTGAGAGGAGGGGAAACGCAGCCGAGCCAGTCACTCTGCACCTGGCTGCGGACACACACAGGTGTCTGTTAGCCGGCCGTATGCAGGGCGGGACGCAAACTCAATACAAACTACCTTAAAACTTCGAATGTTTTTAAGCCCTGTTACTCAACTGGGACCATTTTGTTGTGGAGCATGTCCCTGAAAAACATCACCATCAGCACCCGGCCCCCCGCCCTGTTTATGCATGTGTTGTTTTTCTTTAGGGTTCATTTTGTGGTGGGGGTGTCCTCATTCACCTCCCAAAAGTTAAAATGCTTCAGCTGGGACGCCTGATACCCTATTTACTATCACCGCACTGTGTTTTGTAAAATTAATTTGTTTATAATTCTTAAACATTTGGGTCGTGACTTAATGACCCAATGAGTCCTAAATGGGTCCTGGGGATGGATTGGCTGAGAACCGCTGTTGTAGCGGAATGAGAGAAGAGCAGGGAGCTTCTGAGAACGCAGTCCCCTCCCCAGAGCGGCCCGGCCTCCAGAGGGAGCAGCTTTCCTCCGCGCTCTCAGCATGCCCCACGGCTGGCGTCCCCGGACCTGGGCTCTCGCCCCAGCGCCGCACGCTGCACCGTTGCTGCTAAAGCTCATTACTCCCGCAGGGCTACCAAACACAATTTATAACTGATAATGATCGGCAAATCATAACGTACGTGAACACAATCATTGCACAGCTCGGGACTTTATGACAGGCTACATGAGGTCACATTGTTTGAACATGTCTAGACATTCCCAGGAAATGAAACGCGGTGAAATAAAGACGGAACACATTACAGCTCAGAGAGGGACATCTTATGCTTATACCGCTCACAGGGGGTCTTTTCCCAGGCTGTGATACACCCTCAACTGGGTGCCAATCTATTGTGCATTTCCGCCCTGTGAGAGGGTCCCGACATGAAAACTCCACACAGTCACGCGATTCAAACCCCTAACTCTCGATGCATGAGAAAAAAGTGCTGCCCTCTGAGCCCCCCATCACTTTAAAGAAATCTATAATGAAATGATACCCCTGAATAGTTAATGGACGCAAACCCCTCAGCGACACAATCCTGCCCCCTAGTGCTTACATTCATTAATACGCCCATTTCAAGCAGCAAAAATATACTTGGGAGCTCATATGGCTCAATCTGTACATATTTGAGATGCGATGCAGTTAAGTCGCCGCCACAGTGCCTCCACGGAAGACGAAACTCGAACCCCCAGCTGTTCGAGATTACTTTAGGCCTCTGATTATTTTCATTTGCGGAAGCAATCTGTGCCAAGATTGGTGAGAGAACTCGAAGATAACTAAGATCAGCAAAGAGATCGACCAGTTTGTGGCACTGTGTAAACACAGATAAAGACGTCCAAGGCACACAAACATGCTCCTCCAAGACAACAGAAAAGCTTCAGCCAATGAGAGCCAGAAGCAACCCAGCTTAATGTTCACTAGGAGCCCCTGCCCATTCCCAAGGCCACCTTCTTTACGATGACGTCACTGATTCAGCCATTTGAATTTAATTATAAAATTTTATTCGCAATTACTTCAGGCTGCAGACAAAGACTTATCACTGATGTTATAGCATGGATTAGTTCTTCCAGTGCTAGCCGTTAAATAGCCTTGTCCACCCATCCATCCATTATCGTGACCGCTTAATCCCCACTGGGGTCGCGGGGGGCCCAGAGCCTATCCTGGATACAATGGGCGCAGGCGGGAACCAGCCCTGGGGGGGGCGCCAACACACCGCAGTGAATGAGTTTGTTGGTGTGTTTATTCTGTTGTGTTTTTACAAAGACAGGGGTACAGAAAACACATTCACTGCTCATTCCCTCCTGTTCCAAGGCTCCTTGTTAAGTGGCTTCTGTCCATCGAGTTCTTTGCGGTCCTATGAAATAAAACTCTATGCTAATTCTATGCTCACATTGTATAACCATGGGAAATCTAGGGTCATTCCATCCATCCATCCATCCATCCATCCATCCATCCATCCACCCATTTTATCTAACTGCTTCTCCTACTGCACACACACAATTTGTTAGTTCAATTAATCTCATGTTTCTGGACTGTGGTGGGGGGAACAGGAGTATTCAGAGGAAACCCCACAACGACATGGGGAGAACATACAGCCCCCACACACACAGAACTCTGGCAGAGACTTGAACCCAGGTCCCAGAGGTGTGAGGCGACAGGGCTTACCACTGCAATGTCGCCCCCTATAGTAAGCCCTTAATCTTTATTGATAAAGCTGGCATCTCCTTAACATGTATCTGTAAGTGCTTTGTTCAGTGACAGAACATGGCAGGTCGCTGTGCTTATCGGACACGGTGTGCAAGAGATACGGTGTGAAATGCACTCCTGGAGGAATCCTACGAGAGAGTGCTCTGCCGAGGCTGGATCTGGTGTTATTAACTCCGATTTATTGTGCAAATACTACTGGGTGGCTGAGGAATGTCTCTATGTGCTTTTTTTTCTTGCAGGCTGTGGTAGTGTCTGGGAAATACGTGCCCAAGCCATGGTGAGTAGCAGCTTCATGTGAACGTCTGCGTCTCTGTTCTGAGCCTGCATGACATCCGCTGGTGGCCTCATATTGGACCGACTCCTCACTTACTCAACCAATGGCTGAATATTGCCGTCACTATGGAAACCATTAGTTTCCAGGCAACCGGCCCATCATCTGCAGCAGTCTATGAGTCGCATCTAATTATGGGATTCAGACATCTCGCAGTGTTACCGTATGACAGTCTAGTGAAGGACTTGTTAGTAGGAGGTGGGGGGGGGGGGGCGTGAGACACATATTAAACGGAATATCAGGATGTGGAAGAGTGGCCCAGGAAATTGGGAAGGTGGAGCCATGAGAAAGAGTTTGTTAAATATAAAATGAAACAGATGAGATCATGGCGTCTCTCTGTTATCCTCATTTAGCCCCCAGACCCCCATTCTGGCAAGGGTCTGTGTGATTATTTTATTTCACCCTCTTACCTGCAAGAGTCTCCGTGTTTATGAAGCTTCAATGGAGAGATGTGATTCATGGGCTTTTACTCTCAGTGCAGTGGGTAGCGAGTAGCGAGCGTCACGGGCGGTTTAATAACCTACCTAGAGGGAGCTGCCAGGATATATAAGGTATAAAGAGAGCAGATCAGCCAGTGCCTGGCTGGTGTCTGTAGCTACAATCCCATAATTGCCTTGCGAGAAACAGGCACATTTCCAAACAAGCCCGTAACCCAGGGCAGGGGACACAGATGCTGATTTTTGTTTGATTGTATGCAGAGATAAAACATTACAGTACAATAAAACAATGCAATCAGCGACAACAAATAAATATGACATTTCCTTCTTAAATAAAACACACATTTTATTTCCTGTTTAACTTCCTTCTTTTGTGCAGTGGTTTTTAAAGCAGCGTGTGTTCGTGAGGATGACATGCATTGGTCAAACATAATGACGTTTGAATGTTAATCGGCATAAGAAAATCCAGGGACAGGACGGCAGGACAGGATAGAGACGGGAAGCCACTGCTGAAGGGATGTAGAAAATCTCTGACAACAGGTCACGAGAATGAGCAAGAGCAGAGCACAGGGCAAAGGGACGCGTGTGCTGGGCTGGAAACGTGAGCCGCATGTGAAACAAGCAAGGAGGCGTCTGCTTGTGTGTTTGTCAACTGACTGTGCTGGGAGGCTGTGCTAAAGGGCTGTGTTGAGAGCCTGTGCTAAGGGGCTGTGCTGAGAGGCTGTTATGAGAGGCTGTGCTAAAGGGCGGTGTTGAGAGGCTGTTATGAGAGGCTGTGCTAAAGGGCTGTGTTGAGAGGCTGTTGTGAGAGGCTGTGCTAAAGGGCTGTGTTGATAGTCTATGATGAGAGGCTGTGCAGAGCTCCTGTGTATTGGATAGAATGATTCCAGCAGACAGGCATGATTCTGTCATGCAGGGGTATAACTTTGGCTTGAGCATTGGGGGGCAGTGTCTCTGCTCTAACTGAACTCCCATTTTAATTGGGCAGGCATGGAAAGCCCAACTTCGGCTTGGCACTTAGTGGCTCCTTCTTTGCTCCCTGATGTTCTTGCAGAAATCATCTGGCTCTGCAATGATTATAAACGTGCTTACTTAAGATTTAGTCGTTTGCTCCAAGAGTCAGAAGGAGCATGGTCGGGTTCTGCCGGTCTCACTCCCCAGATGCATTCATACCCCTCACCTTCCTCTCTGTCTGCGTAGTTATCAAATTCCGTCACACTCTCTCCGAGGGTAAACCAATTTACATTCTTGTTTTGGCCTTCAAACCCTTTCCAGTTGCCATGACAACCCTGCTTTCTCCATCTCTCCTTCCGTCTCTCCCTCTATGTGTCTTTTATTCACTCGTCTTTAGTGCTCCTCTCCCGTTGACCCCCTCCTCCGCCATATTTTCTTTCTTTTGAATGATTTCCGGCACCTTCTGCTCCGTTGTACTCCTCTAATCGATCCAAGGCGGGGCAAAATTAAGATTCTGAGATCTTAAGCTCAGGGATAGCCGATGATAGCATGTCTGTGTCCAGTATGCGTCCAACTGTCCTTCCCGAGGCAGAATGCAAGCTGGCGCGACTGGGCTGTAACGAGTAACACCACATCCAGGCGAAGGTTGAGACTTGCGGAGACACAGCCAGACGGTACCACAGCCGCCTGACAGCCGCCTCTTTCTGTCACTGGATTTTCCTACATTTTTCTCTTTCTTTCGCATTGTTCGTTATCAAACCAGCTTTGCATACAGTGCGAAACAATGGGCATTTAATGGAAAAGACACGAAAAAAATGGCACACTCTTTACACTATAGTTCAGAACATTCCGTGTGGGGTATCTGAAATTTTAATTAATGATGCAACAACTTTTAATATACTCTATTATAAGTTATTCCAGAAAAATATAAACTATTTTGTTTTTGGGCTTGCAGTGTCTTGAGTGAATATTTGACTCAGCTTTCCTGTTAGAAATGGATTTAAAAAAAAAACAAAAAAAACAAGGCTCATTACCTCAATAAAATAATCTCTCTCTCTCTCTCTTGCCTCTAATTCCATTTACTCGTTATTGGTTTCACTTGGTTACATCATGCTATGGGGAGTCTAATGAACGTCCTGAAAGTGTAAACACCACTTCTGGGGCTGAAGTGAAGCCGACCGCTTGACGTCTGTCTTTGTGTGTCTCCAACCCAGAAGCCATCTGTTTATTTATTTCCCTGATATGTCAGTGTTTATGGCGTACGTGTGGGCCTGCCACCGGGAAAAGGAGAGCTTCCAAAAGGTCAGATTTTGGCTTGGGCTATGCCAGCAGGGGGGGTCATACTCTCAGAAATTGTTTTGGGATCCACGATATATGGGCTAAACCCAAAGGAAACCCTGGTGTATAAGATTCCCAGCTTTGTGCTTATATGAGCTGTCGGGACTGACCATCAGCAGATCGTTGAGCTGTGGCACCACAGTCTGGTACACCTATCCAGCCCAGTACACCTATCCAGCCCAGTACACCTATCCAGCCCAGAACACCTATCCAGCCCAGTACACCTATCCAGCCCAGTACACCTATCCAGCCCAGTATACCTATCCAGCCCAGTACACCTATCCAGCCCAGTACACCTATCCAGCCCAGAACACCTATCCAGCCCAGTACACCTATCCAGCCCAGTACACCTA
>JAABNY020000035.1:5392418-5413182 GCA_015164015.2 Brevimyrus niger
CTACCTCCCTGGCCCTTTCCTTCCTCCCCCCCCCCCTCTGGCCCCTTCCTGCCCTTTTTTTTTAAAACAACCCGCTCTCCCCTAATTGAACCCCCCCCCCCCCCAGATCTGCAGTGTTAAATGGCGTGTCGGTCAGTGGGGGCCCTGTTTGTGCCTCAGGCTGCACACCCATACAGCCATGCACACTCTCAGCTCTCAGATATAATGACAGTCCCATTTAAAGGGTCTGCCGCTCTAACCCGTTGTTTCGCTTTGTCTCTGTCCTGGCTGGTTGCCCTTTCCTCTCTGTGTTCTTTTTCGTTCTTCTTAGGCTGGTCTCCCTAACCCCCCCTACTCTGTACACCCCCTAGAATGCGCAGATATGTCTCATTTTCTTCCTCGGCGTTGGTCCGTGACGCAGACGGCCACTGTTCTGCCTCCGTGCCTCCGTGCCCCCGTAACGTGACTGTTTATCCCGCTTCTTCATTTTCTCTGCAGCCCTATCCCCCCCCCCCCACACACACAGCGCTTCTGCTATTCACAGGCCCCTGACCCTCTGTTTCTATTTGCTCAGAAACTTGTGAGTCCTCCCCCCCCCACCCCCCCCACCACATCTGTCTCCGCCAATTGACAGGCTGTGAGCCTCATACTGCACAGTGCCACCTTGAGGACAGATGGCTGTAATGCGCACTGTTCACAATTTCACTGTTAGCAGAGAAATACCTACGTGTGTCATATGCTCATCTTAAAAAATTTCAAGTGTTGTTGTTCCATGGAGCATGACTCTGATAGGTGCATCTGGGCATCCCGGTGTGCCTGTTCCTGAGCTGGGGAGCATGTGACCCTGTGATGCCTTCATTTACGGTTTCATTTCGATTTTGCACATCTACACCTCCTGCTGGCTCGCGGTCTGGCAGGCTCACCCGCAGTGACCTTTTGATAACTTTATCCATGACAGAAAAGGAAAGTGGGCCGAAGCAACAGATTACAGACTGAGAGCGAGCAGGAAAGTGAGCGCTGTTATAAGGGTCTTGCTTTGTCAACGTTTAGTTTCTGTAGAAAGCTGGTAGTGTGTAGTGTGAAGGACGTGGACCTCAAGGTTGCTGGCTCAGATCCCAGGAGTAACTCCACTGTGCTGCCCTTGAGCTAGCAGTTTAACCTGGTGTAGTGGTGAAGGATGTGGTGCGGGCCATCTATGGGGCTTAAACAAACCAGCTGTAAGAGCAGGTCATATGAGGAGGCTGCTTTTGAGACGTGCATGCGAACATGTGGTCCACATAATGTAAAGTAAATGACATACATAATAACGCAGTAGTCCACAGTTTTATTTATTCACGTGTTTAAACTGAGGTTTTGGTTCCTGTGATAACAATGTGATCCTCTTTCTGGTTTTTGTGTGAATGATTCTGTTTTCAGTCCCTGTGGTAATGTTACGATCCAATTTTTTTCTGTGAAGGATCCTGCTTTTGTTTCTCGGCAATATTGTGATCCTCTTTTTGATTTTTGTGTGAAGGATTCCAGTTTTGGTCCCCATGATGCTATGATCGTATTTATAGGTTTTGTGTGAATGATTCTGCCTTTGGTCCCTATGGTAACGATGTGATCGTATTTCTGTTTTTTGTGTGAATGATTCCGATTTTGGTCTCTGGTAATGATGCAATCTTTTACCCGTTTTTCCTGTGAAGGATTCTGCTTTTTGTCACCGTAATAATAATGTGATCCTCTTTCTCTTTTTTTTTTTTTGGTGAATGATTCCGGTTTTGATCTCTGTGATAATGATGCGATTATCTTTCTGGTTTTTGTGCGAATGATTCTGATTGGTCTATGTGGCAATGATATGATCCTCCTTCTTCTTTTTCTGTGAAGGATCCTGCTTTTGGAATAATTTTTTTCATTGTTCTCATGGTAACAATGCAGTCCTCTTTCCGGGTTTTGGCAGACGTCGGTCACAGCGTGTTGAGTTTATTCCAATGACTCTGCTATTTCTTTATCTTTTTGTTTTGGTCTGGAATGGACTGTTTGTCTTCTGGCGACCACAAGGCCTGGCGGCACATGCTTCGTGCGTTTCATCTGTGAAGGCCACGGCCCACTCGCCCTTTGTGAGGCGGACGAGCACCATCTCTTTGATGCTTTTGCGCTCTTCCTCTCTGTTTCTTCCAGTCTTTCTGTCTCTCTTTCTCTCTCTCTCTCTTCCCTTCAAGTGAGTGATTATGCCGGAAGCGGGCAGAGAGCTGTGCAGCCCAGGTTAATGACTGATAGCTGTTCGCTCGTTATCACTCGGTGAGGTGAGCGGCCTGGTCGGCTTTGTCGCAGATGAGACGGGCAGCGGGGGCGTTTCTCGGCCTGTGCGTCACCGTGCGAGATAAAAATCGCCTCGGGGTCTGCTCGATTTTGCAAGAGGTGCCGTTTAATACCAGAGGAATTTCCAGCCCGTGCCGGAAGGGGGGCCTGTTTGAACTGGCAGCTTGCTGATTGTGTCATTGCTGGAGTTTCACATGTCATGCTTTGTCTCCGCGTCGTGTTGAAACTCATAAGCAGGGAGAGCGTCCGCCGACGCCTTCACAGTGCTGCTGGGTAGGGGATCCCTGCGTTTATGGCTCACCTGGTTTTGCTTGTGTCGCCTGCGTTGAAGCCACTTCGCACGTTTGCAGTTTAGTCCTCGCGGCCTCAGCATTAGAATGAAACACTTGACTGTTTTCCTCGCATGCCTGGATGGATGTGCACCCCCATCCCATGGCACCACCACAAATGCAGCCTGCTGTGGTTAGAACGGTGCACTGATGAAGGCTTCTGTGGGATGGTTCTCTCCGTACTTTTTGAGTCCCGCCGATTATGGGGCCTCCATCCCACGGCGTCTTGATGTTTTTGTTATTAGTATCGGTCATAGATTTCATGCAGCCTTAACCTCAGTGCTTTAACATGTGGAAAGAGTGAGCTCTTCTCATTTTGCTATTTTAATCATGTTTAGTACACTTTGCATTCACTCTGTGTTGCTATCTCCCTCCCCGACACTGTTTCCCCCCTGACTGTGCCTCTCTCCCTGACTGTGCCTCTCTCCCTGACTGTGCCTCTCTCCCTGACCGCGCCAGTCTTCAGACTATGCCTCCCTCTCGACTGTGCCTCTCTCCTAACTGTGTATCTCTCAACCTAATGGTGCTCCTGTTGACCACCTCTCCCCCCTTGACCGTGCCTCCCCCCGTGATGGTGTTCCCGCTGACCATGTCTCCCCCCCCCCCTGACGGCTCCTCCTCCTGCCACACAGGAAGGCCCATGTTACATGAAGACTCCATGGACATCATGTCCGCCGGCTCCCTGGCTCTGTCTCAGCGAGGCGTCTGAGTGAGGTGAGACTCCTTGAATAAGGCCGTGACCGAAGCAGTGCTGACTTATTTACAGGTAAAAAGGAGTCTTGGAGAAACATCATGCCTCCATATTTTCATATGATAACTTTTTCTTTATGAGTCACATTTAATAATCAATAATTAGCCGATAAAGTTTATTTGTAATAGTGGAGAGCTTGCCAAGCCTTCTGACGAGACTCAGAAAGGGGAAGATATCTGCTGTGGGGCTTTCTGCTGGAAATGTCACCACTGTCATCTGCCTCCCTGTCTGGGGGATTGTATTAATAGCCATGACCTTTGACCTTTCGCTGAGGCTGGGGGGTGGGGGCGGGGACAGGCCACACTGCGCGGTTGCTCACGAGAGAGGAAGCATAGTGAGCTGTCCTTGCGGCCTGTGTTTATATGCATCTCACGGCGACTGGTCGGGTGGCGTCTTTTTTTTTTTTTGTCCCCCCCCCCCTCGAAGATTTTCTCATGGCCGGAGGGAAAGAAAGATGAGGCCAATGCTATTGCAGACGGACATGCTGCAGTGTGGCGGCCCCCCCCTCCCCCGTAACTCCCTCTGCCCTGTGTTTGCTTTCTCAGCTGCGTCCCTAAGCAGAGAAGGCCACACAGCGGGGCTCAGTCCTCGACAACCCCTGCAGCCACCGGCTTGACTCTTGGTCCCGGCCAATCAGATGCACCCCGACAATAAGTTGACCAGTCATGGCAAGCAGGTGAACAGCAGTGCCCAGCCCCTGATCCCCAATGTAAATCAGCAGCAGCAGCAGGGGCCTGCCGGGGCCCTGGGGTCAAAGGGCGTGGCGGCGGGCGGCCATGGAGCCAAGGCCAGTCAGATCTCCCCGGGGAATTCTGGGCTGAAGAGTGCCGGTACAGGGGGGACCACGAAGGGCAAGGCTAAACGAGACAGAAGCATGTGTATGGACACGGGGGAGCAGAGAGACGGCCTGGCGCCCATCCTGGAGCCTGACGCCAAAGGTAGGCGCCCGTGCCATGCCACTCCATGCCCACGGCTCCTCGCTGGCGAGGGGGCGTCGAATCAGACGCCCGAATGGGGTTTTTTGCTGAGAGGCTTTATGCGCGTGCGGGGGGGTGGCTGCCATCGCGCTCGTCGTTGCTGCCGCCCGCCCTCAAACACCCCTGGCGGACATTGTTTGAGTTCGGCGAACCTGACTCATCATGGGCTTCCTGTAGCCCCCCCCCCCACTGCCACCCAGTTTCTGCTGCCTACACGCGTGAGCACACTGAAGGAGCCACCCAGGCCTTCCCGTTATAGATGGACAGATACATAGAAACATGGTGTTTATGTAAACACAGAGAGCAAAAATGGTGTTTTTCCCTAAATCATCTGTATTGATTGGTTACACACACCAAGATGAACCCCTCCCCCCCCTCGATTAACACCCCCTCACAAATGGAGAGATGAAAAGCAACTTGAGAGGGAAGTAGTCTGGAGCAGACCCCTCTTGTATATACCTGATATATATACTTCATGCATACATTATATGGACATCTGGTCATCACACCTACAGGAACTTGTATGACACCCCATTCTAAATCCATAGGCATCAATATGGAGCTGGTCCCCCTTTGCAGCTATAACAGCTGCCACTGTTCTGGGGAGGCTTTCCGTAAGATTTTGGAGTGTGTCTGTGGAAATTGTAGAAAAGCATTCGTCAGCTCAGGCACTGATGTTTCTACATGGAGGCCTGGCTGACGATCTCCATTCTAGTTCATCCCGAAGATGTTTGATGGAGGTGAGGACGGGGCTCTCTGGTGCCCGTCAAGTTCTTCCACACCAAACTCACCCAATCATGTCTTTATGGACCTGGCACTGTGCACTGGGGCACAGTCATGCGGGAACAGAAAAGGGGCCTTCCCCAAACTGTTCCCACAAAGCTGGAAGCATAGAATGGGCCGAAATTACTTGGTTTGTTGAAGCATTAGGAGTTGCCTTCACTGGAACTAAGGGGCTTAGCCCAACCCCTGAAGAACAACCCAGTGTTGGGCATTTCAGGTCCAGAAGCTACAAATCCAGACCAAGATTTTGTTTCTTCCAACCAGTTAAGCAACTGGATCTAAAATGCCCAACATTGCCTACCTCATTGCCCTCCCCCACCAAGCCATCCAGTGGGCACAGTGCAGTCAGGCAGGTAAAGTTCTCCTGCCATTTTCCAAACCCAGAATCGTCCATCAGACTGCCAGAGTCCAGTGGCAGCCTGCTTTACACCATTCCATCCAACGCTTGGCATTACACTTAGTGATGTGAGGCTTGCATGCAGCTGCTCCGCCAAGGAATCTCATTCCATGAGGCTCCCAGTGCACAGTTTTTATACTGGGGCTAATGCCAGAGGAAGTTTGGAACTCTGCAGTTATTGAGTCAACAGAGCGTTGGCGACTTTTATGCACTATGCTCCCCTGCACTCAGCGACCCCACGCTTCCTTTACATGGTCTGCCACCTCATGGTTGTTTCTAAACACTTCCACTTTGCAATAAACCACTTACAGTTGACTATGGAATATTCAGCAAGGAAGAAATTTAACTGACTTATTGCAAAGGTGGCATCCTTTCACAATGCCATACCTGAATTCACTGAGCTCTTCAGAAATGCTCTTCATTCTTTCACAAATTTTTGTAAACCTGCCTGCATGGTTATAAGTGCTTATTATACACCTGTGGCAATGGGTCTGAATGAAACACCTGAATTCAGTGTTTGAATTCTTTTGCCAATATAGTGTATGTGATGTATAGGGATATCAGATATATGTCTCATGTATGTGTGATATACTTGATACTGTATATACCTCGGACATACGTGGGATATACCTCATGTTGAATGTACCTCGCACATGCCTGATATATACCTGATACATACCTCACACATATGTGATTATATACCTGATACATACCTCACACATATGTGATTATATACCTGATATATACCTCACACACATGTGATTATATACCTCAAATATACCTCACACGCGTGATTATATACCTGATATATACCTCACACGCGTGATTATATACCTGATATATACCTCACACATACATGATTATATACCTGATATACCTCAGACACGTGATTATATACCTAATATATACCTGACACATATGTGATTATATACATGTTATATGCCTTCTGATCTCTCTGCTTCCTGCATGCTGGTCAGTCTCCTCAGGTATGGCCTCCTGTTCTGTATGGTGTCTCACCCCTTGATCTGAAGGCCTAGGATGGTGGGAAAGGGACACTCCTGTTTTTTCTGTGCATGTTGTAATGAAATATTACAACATGAAACCAATGGAATGAATCTCAGTCCAGGGTGATATGATGTCATGCTTTGGCTTATTTGTAAATGCTGACCTCATTTACTTAGCTGTCAGCTAGTTTAAATTGGAACGTAACACCTGTCTTCTTATGTTTGTTTCAAAGGGAAAAAAATTACAGTATATCTGTAATCTGTAAATGAACCTTGTGCCATATCTGTCCATTAACAACCTGTCCAGTAGAGGGCGCCATGCGCAGCAAGCGGCGGTGCGTCCTGGTGAAGAAGCAGCCATACAGCGGGGACGAGTGGTGCTCCGGGCCCGACACAGAGGATGACGAGGACAAAGCGCTCGTTGGTGCTCACCGTGAGTGCTGGCTTTTGGGGACTGAGCTGGTGCATGGTGCTTAAAGCCTATGGTGTGGTGGCTCCCGGGGGGGTTGGGGAGGCTCTGCACAGCGACATTCCCCTATTGGTGGTGCCAGACGGCTATCTTCCTGCTCTGTGTTAGCCATGCTGCTGTATCCTCAATCCTCTGCATGGATGTCATGGTCACATGGTTATAACAGCCAGCCATTCGTAATGCATTCGCGCTGCCAGACTCGGTGACAGCGTGACAGAGATGACAGCAGAGTGGATTCTCACCATTCAGCTCTCTAATCTCACGGGGGGCTTCCCTTGCAATTCAGCTGCAGGGGTTTCCTGTGGAGGGAACTACCGGATATAACCGCGAGGTTAATGACAGGATTATCTGTGGCAGTGTAAACAGAGTTTGGGCTGTTAATTCTCATTAACTAGCCCCCTTCTCATTAGTCAAAACAGATCAAATAGAAATTGTCTAGTTTTATGAGTTTTGGCTCCATCTAGTGACGAGTTATGGAAATGCATAGTCACAGCCCTAAATCAAGCTGAACATTGAGGTATCCATAATGCTCAGAAATAAAAGCTGGTTTGTAGAGCGAATTAAACTATAAAAGTTAAAATATTAAATTAAAATATTCAGTCTGTATTGAGAGGGAAAGTGATGTCATCAAGCCTGTGTTTTACTGAAAGTGTAGTACAGCGTTCTTCAACTCTGGACCTCCATTCCAAATCCAGGCCTTGTTTTCAGTTCTCCCAGGTAGTTATTTAATAAATACTGATTCTGATTGGTCAGAGGCTGACAGGTAAAGGAAAGCTGGAAAACCAGCAGTGCTCGGACCTCGAGGACCGTGAGTTGAATACCCCTGGTGTAGTATATGTAGAGTGCAATGCTGTTGGACCTTTGAGTGATGGCTGAGCCTACTTTGGGTAAAACATCTGACACATGAATTGATGTAAATGTTAAATATAAATATAATTACTTTAAAACTTTTTTTTTTCCAGGAGAGCCTTCAGTGGCAGGCCCCACTCATTCCATGACTGGACCCCCCCCTCCAATGGGCTCCATCAGCGAGTCAGGGTGCTCTGCTTTGGGGCGGGGACTGGGGACAGGACCCGCCCAGCAGGTGGTGTATGTTTTCACCACCAGCCTGGCTAACAGGTAAGAACGCTCTCTCTGGAAGAGCTGACTCCAGCCCCTCTGTCCTGTGGTCACCGTGCGGCTCTGTGTCCCTCAGTGCGGCGGACGCCGTCATGCACGGCCATGTCGACTCCATCGTTACATTTCACCAGCAGAACGTCCCGCACGCCAAACTGGACAAGGTAAGTCCCACTAAGGAGCAGGTACATGTTAATCATGCATGAACACACAGACCGGTACTAATGGCGACCCTGCCCCCCCCCCACTCTCTCTCTCTCCCCCTCCCTCTTGCTTTCCCTCCCTCCTTTTCCTCTTTCTTGCTCTCTCCCTTCCTCCCCCCCACTCTCTCTCTCCCTCTTTCTCTCTCCCTCCCTTTCCCTTCCTCTCTTTCCCTCCCTCATTTTTTTCTTTCTCTCTCCCTCCCTCTTTCTCTCTCCCTCCATTCCTCTTGCTTTCCCTCCCTCCTTTTCCCCTTTCTCGCTCTCTCTCTCTCCCTTCCTCCCCCCACTCTCTCTCTGTCCTTCTTTCTCTCTCCCTCCCTCTCCATTCCTCTCCCTTTACCTCCCTCCTTTTACATTCTCGCTCCCTCCCTCCGTCTCCATTCCTCTCACTTTCCCTCCCTCCTTTTCCTCTTTCTTGCTCTCTCTCTCCCTTTCTCCCCCCCACTCTCTCTCTTTCTCTTTTGCTCTCTCTCCCTCTCCCTCCCTCCCTCTCTATTTCTCTCGCTTTGCCTCCCTCCTTTTCCTCTTTTTCTCACCCTCCCTCCCTCTCCCTCCCTCCCTTTCCCTTCCTCTCCATTCCTCTCCCTTTCCCTTCCTCTCCATTCCTCTCCCTTTCCTTCCCTCCTATTCCTCTTTCTCACTCTCTCTCAGTGTCCCCCACCTGTGAAACTCCCCACCCTTCCGGAGCAGATGAACTCCAGCACCCCCCCGACCGGCACGCCCAAATCGCAGAGCGGCACGCCCCGGCCGGCCTCCGTGGGAGGTGGAGCGGGGGGTCACCTGCTGTCAGGGAGCACCCCCACCTCCTCTGGCAATGCCGAGGAGGACCTCCCTCAGGGCCGGCCTGCCGGGATCTACGGTGGCCCGGGGACACACCAGCCAGGGCCGGGTGCCGCTGCTACCACCAGGCCCGGGGACCCCGAAGGGCCGGCCCTGCTGCCCCACGCCGCCACTGGTGTCTCCCCTTCGCCCAGTCCGGTAGCGTCCCTCCTGCAGCGGGAGCCGGGCCCAGTGGGGGTGCCTAGTGGCGCTGACAGGCTCTCCAAAGAGCAGCTGGAGCATCGCGAGCGGTCACTGCAGACGCTGCGCGACATCGAGCGGCTGCTCCTGCGCAGTGGGGCTGGGCCAGGGGAGCCCTCGGGGCCGGATGGAAACACCGGCGACGTCCCCGGGGGGCCCAACGACGGCGTTAACAACCCCGCTAACTGCAGCAGCAATAACGGCGGCCTGCCCCCCCTAGGGCCCCTGCGCAAGTATGAGGAGCCCCTGCAGTCCATCATCTCGCAGACGCAGAGCCTGGAGCCCTCTGGCCTGGACGAGCCGCCCATGGGACCCCACGCCGGCCTGCTGTCCCTGCATCATCAGGCCCCCTCGCCCACTGGCATGGACGTAGGCGGCCTGATGGGCCCTGATGGCCTCACCCCCGAGCAGGTGGCCTGGAGGAAGCTGCAAGAGGAGTACTACCAGGAGAAGCGGAGGCAGCAGGAGATGCACCCCCACCACTACAGGATGATGCCCGAAGCGGGCATGGGGGGGCCCATGATGCGAGGGCCCCTGCCGCCCTATCACAGCAAGCCGGGGGAACAGCAATGGCCACCGGCGGCCATGATGGCAGGCGGGATGGGGCCGGGAGGCGGCGGCCGCATGATGGACATGCACCAGGAAGGGCCGAGGGCACAGCGCTTCCTGGGGCAGATGCACAGAGTGCCACCTGGTGGTGGGGGTGGGGGTGTCTACCCAGGTGGTGCTGGAGGAGTGCTGCCTATCGAGGCGATGGGGCATCAGAGGCCTTCCAGGCCAGGCATGGGCTGGACCGAAGACATGCCCCCCAACGTGGGAGCCGGGGGCCCTTTCCCAGGGTGCTACCCTCCCGGGGGCCTCAGTGGGCCTCCGCCCCACCTTCAGGCCAATTCGGAGAGGTTCTTGACCCGGGAGGAGATGTTCCGCATGCTGGAGAAGAGGCAGCTGCAAGGGCTGCATAGGATGGAGTTGGAGAGGCTGGGCAAGCAGCAGGTAGGCCTGGGGGGGCCCAGAATACTGGACAGCATGGGTGGGGGGGGTTTCCCGGGTCCCGGCATGGGCGGGGGCCCGGCTCCTCGAGGCGACCCCATGGACTTTGTGAGCTCAAGGGCAATGTTGGGCTCTCCCTTGGGGGGTGGGGGTGCTGGTGCCGGAGGGGGGCCCCCCCTCAGAGACTTGGTGGATGCACCGATGGGCAGCGTGAACATGAACCCCCAGATGCAGCAGATGATCCTGGCGCAGAAGCTGCGGGCTGGTCCTGGACCTGGTCCCAGTACTCTGGGGGAGATGCTGAGCTCGGAGGAAATGTCCCGAATCAGAGCGTCGCAGAACGGCCGGGAGCTGGGCAGCGGTATGCAGGTTAACAAAGGCATGGCTCCTGGGAGAGGGGGCCCCCTTCAGTATCCCAATCAGGGGCCCTTCCCAGGTGGCCCAGGAGCAGGCGGATACCTCCACCAGGAAGCGGGTCCAGACATGTTTGGGTCTGAGCACCAGGGTCCGCCTCTCATGGGGGGCTCCAGGCTCAGCCACATGCCCATGAATTCAGGCCCCCGGGGCCCTGAGCTCGGCCAGCGCCACCCCTCAGACCTGTCCATCGGCGCCAATCCCATGGGCTCCCCAGCCACTCCTCTGCCCCATCAGCTGAAATCGCCCTCCCTCAGCCAGGAGGCCTCGCCTCTCATGCCCTCCCCCTCTGCCCCCAGCCTGAAGTCTTCCCCCCCTCAGATGTCTGCCACAGGGCCCCCTCCTCCACCGCTGCCAGCTACGAGTGGAGTGGGAACCCCGTCTTCCTCCATGAAGTCCCCCCAGGTGATGGGCCCCTCCTCTTTGGGTCTGCGCTCCCCCACCGGCTCCCCCGGCCGTCTGAAATCACCAGCCATGCCCGTGGCCTCCCCCGCTTGGGTGGCCTCCCCCAAGACGACGATGCCTAGTCCAGGGGGGCCGCCCAGTGGCAAGGGCATTGGAAATGGAGGGAGCAGCTCGACCGAAACCGGTAAGGACCCCGTGGGGGTCAGATGTGACCGGGCACCAAAAGCCCCAATGGTTAAATCGATCCCGTGTGAGATAACGCTGCGGTGTCTGACACTGTGCGTCCTCCTGTCTCGCAGGGCCTTCCCTCCCTCCCAGAAGCACCAGCTCCACCCCCATCAGTCAGCCCGGCTCCATGAATCCCAGCATGCCGTTCACCTCTTCCCCTGACGGGGTTCCCACTTCCCAAAATCCTCTGTCCCTCATGTCCCAGATGTCTAAGTATGCGATGCCCAGCTCCACGCCACTTTACCATGACGCCATCAAGACCATCGCCACCTCCGATGACGAGATGCTTCCGGATCGCCCCCTGCTGCCTGGCGTCAACATGACAGGTATGCCGATCACACATTCGGAAAAGGAGCTTTATTTTTCCCTGAAACACTGTAATCGTTGACTGTGAGTAGATGGCTGCTCAGTGCATTCAGAGTTACCAACCCTTACCTCTCCTGCACCCCCCTTTTCCCCAGGAAACATGGGAAGCCACCAGTCCTCCCAGATGATGCTCGCCTCCCAGGGCTCCATGGGCCCCTCCAGTGGAGCCCAGAGTCCCATGGGGATGGTCCTGCAGGGACAGCCCCCACTGTCCCACGAGCCCCCCGGGCCAATGCTTCACTCGCCGGGCTCCATGGGCATGCCTGGCATGACCCCGGGCATGATGGGAGGCCCCCCAGACGGGATGGAGCCCTGCAGCGTCTCACCAATGCTCCAGCAGAACCTGATGGGGGGCTTCTCCCGCATGCAGCCGCCCCCCCAGGGGCCGCTGCACTCCCCCGGGCCCGGCATGCCTCAGCAGTACCCTCAGCCGTCAGACGAGGTGCTGCCCCACCACCAGCTGCAGCTGCTAGGCAAGGGGCTGCCCCAGCAGAGGCCCCCGCACCCCGTGGATGCCTTCCACCCCGTTTCAGCGGGGGACAGCCCCGACCTGAGCGACGTCATCCGGCCGACTCCCACAGGGATCCCCGAGTTCGACCTTTCGCGCATCATCCCGGCCGACAAGCCCAGCAGCACCCTGCAGTACTTCCCCAAGAGCGAGGCCCAGTCGCACCAGGGGCCAGTCCCAGGCCCCCAGCTCCTGAAGCCACACCCCCCTGGCGGCCCCGCCTTGGCCGGCGCCCCCTCGTCCAACCCCCACATCGCCAGCCTGCAGAATATGATGGCAGACCAGCAGCTGCAGCCGCCCCACCCGTCACACCCGGGCATGCGCATGGGCATGGGCATGCCCCCCGGCGGGCCGCGGGGCCTAGCGCCAGGGCCGGGCATGGGCCCTGCCTGTCACCCGGGGCACGGCATGGGCAGGACAGCCATGATGCCCCAGCCGCAGCAGCACCATCACCACCATCAGCAGCAGGCCATGATGGCTGACAGCATCCTACACCAAGCGCCGCATCCCCACCCCGGCGTGATGTCGCCCCAGCAGCATCAGCAGAACCTCATGATGATGCAGGCCAAGCAGCGGGCCTTGTCCGTCCCCGGAGACCCTTATGGACCCCAGGGGCTGCTGATGTCCCCCCAGGGCCCCGTGATGATGGGCCCCCAGCCCCTGAGACAGCGCGGCATATCCCTGGACAGTCCCTTGGGCTACGGGCACGGTGGCATGGCCAACATGCCCTTCTGAATCACCTCCTCCAATCTGTAAAAACTGCTCTCTATTATGTCCTTATGGTATTATCAATGTTACTATGGCAACTTGTGTCATTAGTATTGCTGTCCTTAAATGCTCTTTTAATTTGGATAAAAACTGAAAAACAATGGTTCATCTTAAATGGGTCATCTTAAAAAAAAAAAAAAGTTTAAAAAAAGAAAAAAAATTTGTAATATCAAAGATCGCCTTTGACATGGTACTAAACAATAAATCAGATCATTGTGAAGCCATTTTTATACCTGTAAAATATGTACATTTCACAGATCAGTAAATTTGGTGGGGAAGCTAGTTAGGAGAGGGCTGCAGATAGTAATTTTTATCTATTTTCACTTTATTTGGATTTTTTCCTCTGGCTACCAAACTGTTGTGAATGAGAATACATAAATATATATATCGGTGCTGTATATATGATGCAATTTGTGGTTGTTTGCAACTGTTCTGTATAACTGTGTTTTAATAGAAGCCTAAAAATCTGGGGAGGGGGGAGAAAAGGCTGTTAAAGCAGTTTTTGTCCTCTGCTCATTGACGCCGTGTGAGTTTGTGTGTGTGTGTGTGCATTCGTGCTCTCGTGCATGCGTGTGTGTGTGTGTGTGCGCGTGCGCATACGTGCCCTGCATTTTGTTATGACAAAACAGCCTGCCCAGTGTCACATGAATACACATTATAGCAAACAGTGGTTACGTTTTAATACTGCTGCTGATCTATGTCCTGGTGTACAGTATACACATCTGGCAACACTTTTCTTTCCGTATATTGAGTCTTTTAATGGCCATGGAATGTAGATGGCCCTGTCAGGTTAATCTTCAAAGCAAACACTGCCATGTTCAGAAATGCCCTCTTGGTGTGATACGACTCCTGTTCCCTTGCACTGAAGTACAGTTCACGTTGATTAACATGATTGAAATGATAATTAGATGTCAGGCTAATTATATTCTATAACCACATACAGAATTTCTCGTGTCATTGCACAATGTGACACCTTTTGGACCATGTCAAACATTTTGATCACTTTTTTTTCCTCAAATATTTGTCACTACCTTGAATTTTTGGAAGAAAAAGCCATCCTATGTCAGGAGAGATGATGGAGGGGTAAGAGATTTGAACAAATGGTTAGTGACTTTAAAAAAACAGATGTCCACTGTAATAAAAGGTATTCTGAACATCTTAGGAAAAGTTCTTATGAAAAGTCACACTTCTGAAATGACATTTAAAAACAAGCACAATGAAAGCCACAATATGAGCACTTAATACTCAAATGAGCTAGTACAAGATATACTTTATTACAATATTAATGAAATGTGCATATAAATTTCCAAACACAAATCATCAAAGGACAAGCCATTGGTCAGACCACGTTTTTTTTTTAAATGGAGAAAACATCTTGACCGAGATTCGTCCCGAAGCGACTTCAGAACAAGCAATCCTCATCACAATAACATGCGGCAACCCACTCACGCGAAAACATCAACCCGAGGAAGACCGAGTATGTACGAATATTTCCGAATTTGACCGAGTGAGTCCGAACAGTTCCGCATATACTCGAACGTTTTACGACTGTGTCCGACCGAATCCGTTAATTGTCGGTCTCCGTCAGCTGACGAGATGGGCAGGGTTTAAGAAGAAGGGAAGCCATCTTAGAGCTTCTGCTTAAAGAGAGTAAAGCTGACGAGCTACAGCAGACCAAATAAGACATACAGCCAAAAGCGTAGCGGTAATCTCCGCCATCCGCGGTAAATACGCCTCGGCTTCACTGCTTGCGAACTTCTGTTTTGTCCTTTTCCGTTAACAGGCTAGTATTTCAAAGCCTCCTTCGATAATTTGTTGATTTATGGCTATTATTTTTTGTTTATGCTTGTGACGTTTTTAACGACTGTGACTTTTTGTCACATTTAACCCGTTAAGAAATTAAGTTACTTTCGACGTAGCCTGGGCGGTTATTGCAAATGAAGTATTTTGGTATATTTAACGCCATTTCGTTATTTCAAATATCTACGCTTTTGCCCTGTTCAGCTAGCCTGTTAGCCACAGGGTGCTAGTTAGCAGCTTAGCTTGCAGTCGAATGTGTGGACGTTTCGTCGCTAACGTCACTAAAAGTCCAGTTCGTGTGGGGTTAACCGGTTTTGGTTTTGGTTAGTTGTCGAGGTTACGGCCTTCGGGATATTCGATTTCGGTTCAGCAGTGCAAGTTAACCTACTGGCCGACTGGTAATCGTTAGCATACGTGTCCGGCCCAGAGGCTCTCCACCTGGCTGTTTTACCACGGTTTAACGCCATAACTAACTTTACCCCTGGTTAGTGACCGTGTAGGGAACTGGTTAGAAGTCAGGAGCTACTGAGTGGGGTTTGGGCCGCTGTCGATTAACTAGTCGCGGTTATCAGCCCCCCGTGCCTTGTTGGTAAGGTCCGGCTTAGTAGAGCCAGCTGTGAAATGTTTGATCCAGTCCTATTGTTAACCAATTAGATGTGAAGTGTTCTTACGAAGGTTGGATTTGTCCGGGCCTTTGGCCAGCCGCCCGCTCTCTTCCCCAGCTGGGCTGGTTGAAATGCCACATAACCGGCTCGGACGATAGAGACTTTCACTTTGCCCGAGTTAAACTGTTGCGTGTTGCTGTTGATCTACTCAAGTGTAGGAGGTTCGCTTTGGGGCTGATTATTGGTTACTTACTAATATAACGTGTATTACTGCTGTACACAGCCTTACTCTGGGCCTCCTGCCACTAGCTCCTGAACGTCTGTCCACGTTTTGCATCCACGCTGATGCCTGTTTAATCTCTCAAACACTCTTAAACTGAACAGTTTCTTATGCGCCTCTTATTTGTGCTACAGGAAGCACCTGAGGAAATGAAGTAAACGTATTGAAGATACATTGGAGCAAGAGTGGATTTAAAAAAGAGAAGAAAAACACAGTAATAAAATGACTGACACTGGCTTGCTGACCACTGGATTGTCTTAGGGGAGACCCGAACCACAGAGTTGGGGTGTGGCAGCACTGTGCCAGTGTCTCATGCTTTGCAATATTGACTCATTTACTGAGCAAGACATAAAAACATTAAACGAAGGATTAAAATATTGATGAACAAGACTGACTCAAGGAAGAAGCTCTTTCTATTAACCAGAGACTGAGTCCGGGATTTTTCGGATTCTCTCAAACATTTGAGAAGAGACGTTTCTCTATATTAAGACTTGGATTGATTTGAAATATTCGTTGAACTGAGTAGCCATGAGCACCGCTAGAACAGAGAACCCAGTGATCCTGGGATTGTCCAGTCAGAATGGTCAGCTACGAGGATCAGTGAAGCCAGCCGGGGGCCCCAGTGGGGGTGGGGGTGGGGCCCAACTGCAGCCGACCAGTCAGGTAAAGTCATCCAGCACAATCAACAACGGCAGCTCCCAGCCCATGCCCACAGCCAACACCGTCATCAAGTAAGTCCCTCCTATAGAACTGTGAAGTCCGAGTGTAAATGCTCCAGCCAATTGCAGATCTGGACCCAGAGCCATGAGCTCATGTTCTGTCGTGCTGCTAGTTCTGTTCATATCCTCACCAACCAGTGTTGTCTGGAGTTCTACAAAATCGACTATCTTTTTGTTCTTCCTCTCTCCCCTTAGTGACTTGGGGAAGGGGGACAGATTTTGTTGTGATGCTTTTTTTGATTACTCGCTGCTCTTGGTTATCCTTAAAGTTAATTGAAATAAACATTGTTCTGTATGTTATGTATAATTATTCTTCAGATATCCATAGTCTTTTTTTTTATGCAAAGTAACTTGCAAATTGGCTCCTTTTGTCCCATTCCTCTTTGTAAAATGAACATGGTTTCTGATGACTAAATGAATTAATTCTCCCTTTGACAGGCCTGGAGATGACTGGAAGAAGAATCTAAAACTTCCTCCTAAAGATATGAGAATGAAAACTTCGGTAAGAAGCACAGATTGACATGAATGAAGAACAAACTAACTTGACACTGCTACTCAGTAATGTCATCACTTTGGTTGTGTCCTGTTCTATGCGGGCGCCTGTAATGTTTCAACTTTAGCAGATCACAAACGCGTACCGATACTCCTCTTTGCCTGCATTAGTTTGTCATGTGGTATATCTGTGCTGTCTCATTGTTATTGCTTTGCTGTTTGTTGTTCTTAGTAATTTGTGAGTCAGGTTTTGCTTTGGGACCTTGCAGGATGTGACGGCCACAAAAGGCAATGAGTTTGAAGATTATTGCCTGAAGAGGGAGCTCCTGATGGGGATCTTTGAGATGGGTTGGGAGAAACCCTCACCCATCCAGGTACGTGACCAGTATTTGCTCTGGGAACAAGGTCGTCGCATATCTGGGCCTGTGGACACTTGTGTCAATGTTTGTGCATCTGTATCACTTTCCAGGAGGAAAGCATTCCCATTGCGTTGTCTGGGAGGGACATCCTGGCCAGAGCCAAGAACGGCACTGGCAAAAGTGGCGCCTACCTCATTCCCTTACTTGAACGCATTGACCTGAAGAAGGACTGCATACAGGGTATGGCAGAATGCTCCTGCCTTGGAGCTTCAGCTGTGTATTTATGGTGGCTAGATTTGCTGGTGACTGACTAGCTTATAGTAACACAGCTCTTATAAACCAGTTGCTCAGTAGTATGTGCTTTTGGTGGTGTCTGTAGCTAGTGTAATTGGTGTTTTTTGCGTGGGGCAAATGTTCTTGTCTCTTGGCTGCAGCCCTGGTCATTGTGCCCACCCGGGAACTGGCTCTGCAGGTGAGCCAGATCTGCATCCAGGTCAGCAAACACATGGGTGGGGTAAAAGTCATGGCTACCACAGGGGGCACCAACCTTCGCGATGACATCATGAGGCTCGACGAGACGGGTGAGTTGTTGTGGAGATGTGCATCGGAGTGGATGGGCACAGGAAGAGAGAACTGAATGTGTCTTTCTGCACACAGTGCATGTTGTCATTGCTACCCCTGGAAGGATTCTGGATCTCATCAAAAAGGGAGTGGCCAAAGTGGATCAGGTGCAGATGATTGTGTTGGATGAGGTGAGTCTGCTTGGTGTGTGTGAGCTTCGGCTCGTGATGGATGCGGTGCTGACGAGTACGCTTATCCCTCGCTAAATCTCCCGTATCGCTGAACAGGCGGACAAGCTCCTCTCCCAGGACTTTGTGCAGATGATGGAGGAGATTCTGAGTTTCTTGTCGAAACAGAGGCAGATCTTGCTGTATTCAGCCACGTTTCCACTTAGCGTGCAGAAATTCATGGTAAGTTCTCTTGCAGCTCTTGGCTCCATATGTTTATTCTTCTTGTTACTTGGCTAGTAGCTGATTGCTCATTTTTGATACTTCAAGGGTCAGTGGCGAATGGTCAGGTGAGATGGGACGGTCTTGTGACCTCACTCATGTCAAAAATGTCAGTTGGCAGTCTGCTAGCAATAATGGTTTAGTTAAAACGATGCTGTTTACCTTGCGCAGCTGTGATGTCGTTTGGTGTTTGCCTAAAGGGAGGTCCTTTCGTACTGGAGGGTAATTGAACTGTCCTGTAATTAAAAAAAATAAGAACGGCAGAATCGCAGGCATGACACGCCACACTAATTTGAGGTGAAAGAGGCCTGTTTCCGTGCTCTTTGGGGCTCCCGCAAAGCCCCCAGCCGCAGTGCTGGCACTCCAGTGTCCTTGGATGATGTTGTACTCCCTCCCCTGCAGGGCTCCCATCTGCAGAAGCCGTATGAGATTAACCTGATGGAGGAGCTGACTCTGAAGGGAGTGACCCAGTATTACGCCTATGTGACTGAGAGACAGAAAGTCCACTGCCTTAACACGCTTTTCTCCCGGGTGAGCATTTGTAAGACCCGTGTGCATGTGCGGTTGCGTACTGTCAAGGTACCTGGGTGACTGACTTTTTTTTTTTTTTTCCTGTATCCTCTCCAGCTCCAGATTAATCAGTCTATAATCTTCTGCAACTCATCCCAACGTGTTGAGTTGCTGGCCAAGAAGATCTCCCAGCTGGGCTACTCCTGCTTCTATATTCACGCCAAGATGAGACAGGTGTGGCTCGAGCGCTGCTCCAGTAGGCAGGCAGCCGTTCTCCCTGCTCGCGTCTCTCAACGTGTGATGTTTTGTCTTTTTTTTAGGAGCACCGTAACCGCGTGTTCCACGACTTCAGAAACGGCCTTTGTCGGAATCTCGTCTGCACTGGTAGGTGACGCGCGAATGCCTGGCTTTGGCGGGGGAGCACAGTGCCTAGGCTGTAGCTCCATCAGGAGATGTGCTCTGACCTTGGAGGGCATTAGGGTTCATGTGAAGCGAAGTGAGGCTCGGTTATGTGATGGGGTAGGTAAAGTGTTCTGGTTTCATGAACGTCGGGGCGAAATCATTCGCAGGTCAGTAGTATGTGGGTGTGGTTCTGGTATCTAAGGGCACTTTTCCACTGACTTGACACAGTACTTTCGGTATAGTCCCTTTGCCATTAATTTCTGGTCGAATACAAGTACAAAATTCCATTACTCGAAGTACCACTCTAGCTAGAGTAGGTTTAAGGTACTTTGGGACTTGAATTGTGAGTCCCCCCCCCTCCAGTGCTATGTCTGTATAATATGTGGGTATGAAAAAGCCTGATCTCTACCTAGCGATCAATGTGATGTAGAACTGCATCCACATAAAATACAATGATGGTATCAGTATCATGTATTGCTCACCCCTGTAATGTAATGGTGGTTTATTGCAAAATACCCCATCTTGCATTGTGATATTTAGTGGTGGTAGCAGTTCATACTCTAGTGGAAAGCTAACGGATAATGCAATGGAATAGTCACTTATTGTCATTCGGAAATACATGGGTTAGTGCACAGCAGAATGAAATTTTGTTGCACTTTTTTTTTTTTTTGCTCACCATCGGCCTGGCAGTGTGAGAGACCATATTTTTCAGACCCTAACCCCCACTTTTTTCCCCCAGAAGTGGGGGGAAAAAGTCACTGCGTCTTATGGTCCGAATATTGCTCTGCTCACATGCTTTTGCCGCCTTTTTGCGTTTAATTCAGTTTATACCTCGCTGAAATCTTAATGTAGAATCAATGTAGACAATGTAGAGTCCCAGTGGCAGGTCTGCCGTAAATTCCGGCCTTGGGAAGCTCACAGCATGTTGCTCTTGCGTGGGTCACCGGTTTGCTGATTCGACGACGTATTCTTATGGTGTTTAGTGACTGCTGTTTGTGTCTTGGTCTGTCATCACTGTTGCTTTGCAGTTTGTGCTCCTCACATGCTGTCAGTTGAGTCTGTTCCTCTTGATGCATTAAATCTGTAACTTGTCTGCTGCACCTGTATTTCATATACAGGCTCTGGCATTCAGTCAGCTACTTTATATTACCTTCACATTGCCTATCAAAGGGCTGATCTTCAGAGTACTTGTAGCTGACACATGCTGCTAGTTACCTTTTGTGGCGTATGTGTGGGGGTTCTTATTTCTGGGGATTATTGCTTCAAAGTTGTTTGCCCCCCTGGTCTTATTTGCCGCCTTTCATTTTTAGACCTCTTCACCAGAGGAATTGACATTCAAGCTGTGAATGTGGTGATCAACTTCGATTTTCCCAAGCTGGGAGAAACGTACCTGCATCGCATTGGCCGGTCCGGTACGTGACGTTCTTCCTCGGACCTGGTTCCCCCACGGGGGGGGGGGGGGGGGTACACCCCCTGTCTTCCACGTTTGGATCTTCCTGCTAATGGAGCGCGGGCTATTTCCCTGGGGTGCATACCCTCCCCGCTCGACAACCTTTTAACAGCTCTGTGGTACTAGTTG
>JAABNY020000035.1:5416735-5440045 GCA_015164015.2 Brevimyrus niger
CCCCTTGGGAGCGGCCGGGGGCAATAAGGGGGCCTCCGGGTTGAGGGCGCGTGTTTTCATTTGGGGGTGGGTTTTTTTTTTGGGGGGGGGGGGGGGGGGGAGGTGCTAGGAAACAGGTTTCTGGAGGATTTTTTTTTTTTTTGTCGGTTCCTTCAATCTTAAGGAAGGTATGAAACCTAAATTTAGTAAATTTTTGCCCGTTAACAGATTTCTTAATTTGGACCCAAGTTAACATGGGGGGAAAATGTGACCAGTTTCGTTTTGAGATTCGCTTTCTTTTGAATTGGCAATTTTTGTCAGTGATGCTTCAAAGTAGTACTGTGGACAAAGTGGTATTTGGTTCATCTGAAGTGACTGGATGGAAGTTTTGTGTTTTGAAAGAAAATAAAAGCTCACTGAAATTCTGTCTGCTGCTGTTATTTTGATAGCTGCACAAAGTACCGTGTGGTGCTTGTAAGCAGTGGGATGACCTTCGTTGATCTTCTTGCTCTTGGAACCCTGAAGGAAACCATCAGCGCCGCACATCCGAGGAGGTCTTTCTTGGATTCTGCATGGCCAACTCGAGCACAACCATCAGTAACAATCAGTCTGTAACAATGTCTGTTCCTTACAAGAAAACCCTGTTTACAGGTAGTGGCTGGACCCTGGGTTACATGCAGTACTGCAGCTTTTGGTAGATTACAAACCAGAGATCTTCATTTGATGACAGTGATGTACTGCTGCTGGAATATCCATGGTAGGTACTGAGATCTCTGCCGTGGAGCCGCTCTGAATCTAGCTACGCCACTTCTCATCGGCCAGTTTCAGCAGTAAGGAAGCAGTGCAGGAAAGCAGCCATCGGCATGGTCTGACGAGGCAGAAATCGGGGTTTAGTTTTTAAACGGATACAAATGCGGAAATGAGTTTTGGTCTGCTCATGCGTCGGGGTAGGTCCGGCCTGGATGGCGTGGGCCATAATAGCTGGTGGGTGGAGCTTGGAGACTCTCGCCATGATTTCCTGGCTATAAAAAGGACCAAAAGCCCGCTCCTGCTGTGCTTCTCTGCATGTGTGGGGTCGGATGTCATGGCGCTACTCTGGAGCTGCTTATTCCTATTCATGCCTGCGGTCGTATGCGAGTTTTACAGCTCCTGTGACAGGTGGGGTTTGGCGCGGCCGCCAGTGCTCCCATGGCTCTGCTTCATTAAGGAAATATTCTACGTAATAGTAACAGATTCCAGAACTTGTGTATAGCGGGTTAGGGTTAGCAGGAGTTGTAGTTCTGCATCTATAAATATATAATCATAAACTAGGAGCAACGTAGACATCACATGCTTTGCACTGACAATACGTTAAATAACCCGATGCTACGCTGCGTTATTTTAAGTTTAGTTATTTTTAGTTTAATTTTGCGTTATTCGCTCCTTCCTTTTCTGAACTAACCGCCCAAGTTGTATCATTTATGTGAAGTATACAGGGGATCCTAGTACAAAAGTTATTTTGCATCAAATCTGTCATTTTCAGTAAACGAATTCCAATCTGTTAACTATTTTGCGACATGTATTCGGAGAAACACTAGATAATAATACGAAAACGATTGTTTATGAAGGTCATGTAGTTGCAATAAATCAGCAAATAAAGGCATCAACAATTTGTTTACTTTTTTTAGTTAAAGGTTAGGGAGAACGAAACTATTCCATAAAAACAAATCAATCAAATCTTTGGCAGGCATAAATTGACCGTCGGTAGAAATAAGTCCTATTATAAGCCTATTGATAGATATGTAGAATAAATTATTGTTTTCCAAATCTACAGAATTGTTCCCATATATTTCTGTGGGTGTTTTTTTATTATTTAAAAATAAAGAAAAACTTTCTAGAGATTTCTCTATCTATCTAGTGAGATATACTGCACGGGGGAAATCCTAAAGCAGGTGCAAATGACCGGACTGTTTGACGACGACAAACACTTTGTGGATATGAAGCTGCAGAAGGATCCTAGTAAGTCTGACGGGGCTCCTGAGGGTTCCGCTCTGCTGGGGCGCGTCCTGCAGCTGCATTTCTGCCGTCTTCCCCAGGTGAGGTTCTGGATGCCTTCCGCAATCTGACGTCCGTGTCGCCGGGTGGGTCTGTTCACCCCGCCGTCCTGCGGGATTTTATTACCGAGTATTTTGAGCCTCCGGGGCAGGAGTTCGAACCATGGACTCCGACTGACTGGCATGACGGGTAAGTAGGCCTATCAAGCTGTCCACAGCTAACTGCGTAAACTGACATGGCGATCTGCCTCCATGTGACTGAAAGTTTGATTAGGGTGATTAGTTTGTATCTTCCCAAGTTCTAATATATTGGCATTATGCTGTAACCGAAACTGACTGGCAGGAGTGTAGCTATGGACATTAAATATTGGGCTGGGGGAGAGTGGTGATATGTAACCCGGGCTAACCCCCCCCAATAATCAAATCCAGCCAATACAACCCCCTGGGCTTTCAAATGCTCAACCCAAAGTTATGCTCTTAGCTAACTTTGACGCAATTCGAACACTGGTGTCCACCCCAGCATGGCATACTGGTAATGCCACTGATGACTGGACTCTCAGCTGGCCGACCTACAACTGAGCCTCATAGAGCGGATGGGACCCTGTGGGTGGCCATTCCTTGTTGACGCCGGAGCTCTTCGCTTGGGTTCTTCCTGCCTTGCAGGCCGCAGTTCCTCTCTAAGATAGCGAACGCAGAGCTGCGCAGCTGGGCAGGAAAGCTGCACCAACTGTGGAAGTCTCTGGGCCGGAAGGTGAGACGCTCCTTACGCTACAGGGTCTGCTGCCCCCATACTGACCTGGCCCTCTCACCACAGGCCATATCTGTCTGGTATTACTTCACTGTTACCGTGGTAATCCCTCAGCTTCTGCTTAAACGCCCCTTCTGGTTCTGATGGATGGGGTTTGTGCTGGAGGTGGGAAAGCTCTCTCACCTCTGTGTGTGCGGGCAGATCCGTTTGGACGTGAGGGACCGCCCCGAGCTGTACTCCCTGATCTACACTCCCCACCCCTTCATCGTGCCTGGGGGGCGCTTCCGAGAAATATACTACTGGTGAGCAGTGTCCCAAACTGCCTGCCTCCCATCCCCCCATCCCCACCATCCTCAATCATGAAAACTTCACATGAGACCGTGTGTCCCAGGGACTCCTACTGGGTCATCAACGGGCTGCTCCTCTCTGAGATGCAGGACACGGCTAAAGGGATGATCCAGAACTTTCTGTACCTGGTTGATCGGTAAGACCCCCAAGCGCCTGGATAACGTCTGAGGTCCCGCACCTGGAACAGGGCAGTTTCCTCTCTTCTTCCATCAGGTACGGCTTCGTCCCAAACGGTGGGCGTCTGTACTACGAGCGACGCAGCCAGCCGCCCTTCATTGCGCTCATGGTAGAGAGCTACTATCAGGCCACGGGCGATGAGGAACTGCTCAGGTACGTCGACGGCGGAGTCGGGTGCGAGGGAGACCTCAGCCAAGGCCACCACCTGATGGTAATTGGGGTGTCGATCCACTTAGGAACGCTCTGCCAGTTCTGGAGCGCGAGTACCAGTTCTGGATGAGTAACCGGTCACTTGACGTGGCTGCAGGAGGACGCCGGAACATCCTGAACCGTTACGCTGTGCCAGTGGGCCAGCCGAGGTACGAAGCACCCCTCCCCCCCCCCTTCTGAAACACACTCTGCACGCTCTGTGTGTTAAAGTGATGGAGATCTCTGTATTACAGGCCAGAGTCCTACTCAGATGACGCAGATCTGGCCAAAGGCTTATCTGCAGGTAAAGCATTAATTTCTGAATGTGGTTAAGGGAGAGGGCAAAATCCCTCAGCTTTTAATGATTGTAAATGTCCTGAATTATGTTCCAGTAGGAACCAAGGTGAACCAAGGATGACCTGTGTGTGTGTGTGTGTCAGCCCCCATCTTCTGTATCTCCTCCTCACATAGATGCACAGCAGCAGCTGTACATGGAGCTGAACTCGGGTGCTGAGTCTGGCTGGGACTTCTCGTCCCGCTGGTACCTGGCTGACCCCGGGCAGGCCTCCCTGAGGGACATCGGCACCAGCCGCATCATCCCCGTGGACCTGAACTCCGTGCTGTGCCGCGTTGAGGGGCTCCTGGCGAACTTCCACCGGGCTGTGGGTGAGGGGTGGGATGGGCGGAGACTGGAGGGGGCGGAGTTGTGTGGGGAAGGGCAAGTGTGTAACACTGCTGCTCGGCACAGGCAATGGGACATCGGCGAGCTACTATGACAAGGCCCGTGAGCGCCGGGTGGGGGCCATGGAGGCGCTGTTGTGGGACCCGCAGAGGGGCTGCTGGTTTGACTACGAGCTGCCAAGCGGCACCCGCCGGCCTGCATTCTACCCCAGCAGCCTGGCCCCCCTCTGGGCTCAGTGCTACTCCAGGCCCGGCGTGGCGGAGGAGGCGCTCCGCTATTTGGAGGTCGGTGTGCCTTTGCCTCTGACGCGCAGTTGGCCAGCCCCAAATCGCACTTGGCTGCATTCACTCCCCCCCGATCTGCCTGCTTCGCTGCTGTCGCCGCATTATCTGATTCAGTCACTCTTGACTTTTGGCCCCTGATAACTCCTAATAAATGACTATGCACTCTGCTGTATTCATTCCTCTTGTGATGGTTCGTAGAGAACAGCTGGCCATTCTGCCACCTGGCAGCCAGGGGGAGCTCTTCCTCCATTCTGGCAGGGTCCCCTGTCATTTCCTGTCCTCTCCCCGTCTCACCAGGACAGCGGTGCACTTCTCTTCCCAAACGGCGTTCCGACGTCCCTGGTGAACAGCGGGCAGCAGTGGGACCTTCCTAACGCTTGGCCCCCGCTACAACACATGCTCATTGAGGGTGGGGCTTTAAGCCGTGTGACCCCTGCATGCTGGTGGTGCCCGGGCAGTCCGGCGAGGCTGATGTGGTCGGCTCTCCTTCCCATTCCCATCTTTCTTTTTCTCCCCTTCTGTTATGTCAGGACTGTTAAACATGAACGTATCCAAGGCTCAGGATTTGGCGTTTGATCTGGCGCAGAGATGGATAAAGACTAACTGGGTGGTGTACAAGAAGTATGACGCAATGTTTGAGAAGGTGAGTGAAGGTGGGGGGAGGTTAGATGATATTTCTGCCATGTGTACGTGTTTGGTTTCTCTCTGGACAGCAGGGGGCGCAGTGATTGAGGTCAAGGCCTGCCAGCTGCCTGTTCCTGGGAGGGCTTTTTGTACCTTTAATAAAGGTAGTGACCCTGTATCACTGCCCCCTGCGTTTTGGTAGGTTTGTTTGGCTGAACAGCTGCTTGTAAATGTGCCCTCTAGTACAACATTGATGGAGATGGCCAGCCAGGGGGTGGAGGAGAGTATGAGGTCCAGGTAGGTGCTGCATCTGTTCCATTTCTCACTGCAGTATGCTATTGTTTCCCAACCTGATCCTCAGGGAACCCAAGATAGTCCACGTTTTTTTTTTTGCTCCTTACCGAGAGCTGAGGAGGGAGCAAAAATGTGGACTGTCTGAGGGTCTGTGTGGACCAGGTTGGGTAACACACACCACGACTCTCTGTGGTCCCTGATTATGAGTGGTACATCTTATCACTGTCTGGTCGCACCTGTTAGTAACGTGAAGGTTCATTCCTTTCCCGCTCTGTGTGCTGCTGTGGTTCTGTGAAGGTCCTTACCTCCCTCTTGGTCTCCTGCAGCTGGGTTTTGGATGGACCAATGGCGTGGCTCTGCAGCTGCTGGATCGCTATGGTGACAGGCTCTCTGGAAGTCCTTCTTTGAGGCCTTCTTTCTCCTTGGGGCTCTTCTTTGTGACCTTGGTAATGGCGACGTGAGCTTCTGCCAAACAGAATGGTGGGGCGGGGCCTTCAGCGTATCCCCCCAGGGGCTGCCTGCCTCTGACGGCTTTAATCAGCCATTTTGGTGAGTTAATAGAGCATTACGTTTAATTCGAGCCGCTCGACTTCTGTCATTTTTAATAAAGGATTTAAAGATTTGGTATAACCCGTCAGTGCAATTTTTCTCGATGACCTCACATGTCCAGAAAGTTTTAAGAGACGCCCAAAGATGGATAGAGCTCTGTGTTTGGGTGACGGCGCCTTTAAATGGAGTTCTGCAAGGTTCATTTGCTGAGCACCTTGCATTTATGAATAGATGCGATCTCCATTTCTGCTCCGGCTGTACGTTTCCCTCCACCATTAAAAGATTATCATTTTGATTATTAAGAAGTAGTTTGAGGAGGTCCAGAAATGTCTGAATTGTACGTGTATCGAAGATACCAATGAATTTTGAAAATCCAGAACAAATAAGATAATCAGACAGACATTGAGTGAATGTGGATTTTTTTGTAATTCATCTTCATTTATACAATCTTAGTTATGTAATTTTTCATAATTGTTTTTTACAAATAGTTTCATTTAATAAAAGCTCAATTTGCGGTTCAGCTTCAGCCTGTCCCTTTATGGTAATCCAGCTTGTATGTTTCTTCAGAGCACAAGGGTTTAATTGAAATTGTCCAATATATCTTTACAAATAGCAGACTGTGCAGTTCATGAATAATTATGTGTACCACTTACTAGTGTCTATCAAAAGACATGTAAACCTCCCCCGTCCCGAATGCAATAAAGGTTTTCCAGTAGATTTAGGATGGTTTGTGTCGCAGTCTGAATTCTGTTTGTCTGCTAAAAGCAAGTAGATGTTTGTCCTGTTCCTCTGTTGTGAGAGGAAAACAGCCCAGATGGAATATCTCCCTGTACTTCTAACACATGAATGAATGAATACATTGCAATTAGGCTGCACATGAATACTGCAAGTGGTACTTTCTGAATGACTGGCTGCTCGTCTGATTTGTATTCCCCCTGGATGCCAGATCGGGCCCTAAGGGGGCATCGATCCAGGTCTCTGTGCCAGAGGGTGATGGTGGTACACAGAAATAGCGCTCTATAAGGTGAAATCGATGTGGGTGATATGGCTGGACTGTGGGGATGCAGTGACAGCATGCAGATGGATTGGAGCAGCTGATTGGCAAGAAGTTTCACCACACATGCGTGCATGTAAATACACACACACACACACACACACACACACACACACACACACACACACACACACACACACACAGGTTTGTAATTTTATCTTTGTGGGGACTCTCCATTCACTTCTATGGGGAAAACTCTAATCCCAACATGACGACCTTAACCCCTACCCAGCCCTAATCATAAGTAACCAAACAAAAAATGTGTAAATTTTTGATTGCATTCACATATTTTTTTATAGATTCTGTGGGTACCTGAAAAATGTCCCTACAAGCTAAAAAGAAACAGATTTTATCATATTGTGGGGATATTTGGTCCCCGCAATGTTATATATATACCTCACACATACACAGCTCTACTGCCCTTTTCCAGCTGCCCCCCCGTGGTGACTGTTCAGCTGCCCCAGTGGATGGTGGCTTCTCAGGATGCGTCTGAACAGCTGACCTTGCCGGACGCAAAGGCTGCCCGTCGATACTGTCACCTGGGAAGCTTCTTATCGGTATCCCGAAGTCTAACGTCTTGCCAGGCTCTGCTGACAGCCCCTGCTATGATCTTCTCCAGAGCTGAGAGCTGATATTGATTGAGAGAAAAAGTCATTTTCTGCAGAGTGCAAGACGCGCTTTAAATTGCCGAAGTGAATCGCGAACTGGATCCCCTGAACCCCGAGGCATCAGTGCGGCATCTCAGTCAGGGGTGGTGAGGTTCCTGCTGTCATGGGTCTGGCAGTGTTGAGGGAGGTGGTGCCAGGGGCCTTCATGTGTTTGTGTCAATGCTGTGCTCCTCAGATCTGAAGTTATTGCCCCCCCACTCCTGGCTCTGCAGGCTATATGTGCATCATGCTTCTCTAGGTACTCAGGACTGTGCTTGTGATTCAGTATCATTGCATGACTCCAAAATCAAATCGAATCTTTAGAAAAACACTTCACTGCTTCAGGACTCCTGATTATTGAATTTCCTGCCTCCGTACAGAGGGAGAAGGAGAAAATGTATGCATTGGACACGTACAGAAATGTCCTCGCTTGCTTGTTTTTGGAAACGGGTCACATGACTGCTGAAAGTGTGGACTCGTAACTTCGAGTTGCTGGTTTGAATGCTGTTGTACTCTTGGGTGAAGACCTTAACCTCAATCCCTTCAATAGGAGATCCAGCTGTGTAAATATTTTCCACTGCTTCAGATAAAGAAGCTCAGGACCTTCGTGTGTGTTTCTTTGTCTGTACCAGGCCTCGTTCAACCTCCTGGGCTGTTTTATCCAGCCCTGTAGCTGCTGAGATGTAGCACAAACTGCTATTAGTGTGTGATTTTCTTCTTGCTTGCTTGTAATTGCCTGGGGAAAATAACTAATGATTTCAGAATAAAGCAGGAGTATCTAAGTCTACAGGTTGAGTTAAAAAAAAAAATAACAGACTCGCCAAGAGGAATGTAAAAAGGAAGATTGCATTTGAGGCTAAGAAAGATATTAAAAGTTCCTTCCAATATTTTAACTCCAAAAGAACTCTAAAAGCTGGAATGACTCATGTGCCTTATAATTGAAAATTAAATTGATATAGTAAATGAGTTTAATGATTATTTGGCATGGGTGTTCACAGTAGAGACAAGTAACTTTCCACCATTGAGTACAAATACAGCGTAGCCTATGACTAATTTATGTATAACTGAGGCTGATGTGCCTAACTAAGCTCAAAATAAATAAATTGCGGGGCCCTGATGGCATCTTACCTATAGTTTTAAGAAATGAAAGATATTATTAGCCAACCTTTACTATTCCAGAAATTATCTGCTGGTGTGGTACCTTCTGATTGGAAGCATGCTAATATAATGCCCATATTCAAAATGGGGATAAAAGTAATCCAGCAAACTATAGGCCAATCAGTTTAACTTGCATATATGGAAATGTAATGGAAGCTATAATCCAAGTGAAAATGGCAGATTACCTGAATTCTAATAACATTCTGATGGATAGCCAACGTGGATTTAGGAGAGGTAGTTCCTTTTTAACTAATTTACTTGAGTTCTTTGAGGAATCTACAAGAGAAATTGATCACAAAAAGGCATATGATGTGATCTACTTACAATTCCAGAAGGCCTTTAATGTTGTCCCCTGCAAACGACTCTTGCTTAAGCTCAAAACTGCGGGGCCTGCGTTCAGAGTGGGGTACTGCAGGGTTCAATTTTACTACTGTTCCTAATTTACATTAATGATATTGACACCACGACATACAGTAAACTGGTTAAATTTGCAGACAACACCAAGGTGTTTATGGATTCCACTGAAATAAAGGTAGCTGATTATTAGAAAAATCTCGGTGTGTATGTTGATGCTTCCATGTCCCACTTTCACCAGTGTGGGGAAGTAATAAAAACAGCAATAGCATGTTGGGTTACATCTCTAGGTTTGTGAAGTTTAAGTCAAGGGAGGTGATGCTATGATTGTATAATTCCTTGGTGAGACCCCATCTAGAATATTGTGTGCAGGTTTGGTCATCATACCTTAAGAAGGACATTGCTTCCTTGGAAAAGGTGCCATGGAGGAGTACGAGAATGATTCCTGGTCTTAGAGGAGTGTCTTATGAACACAGGTTAGCTGAGTTTTTTTTTTGCAGTCAATTTTTTTTTGGGGGGGGGGGGTTTAGTACAATACACACAAAAGTGACACATCAAAAACTGTTCAACATACAAAACAAAGAACAACAGAACCAACCCCCCCACCCCAAGACATTAAAGGAGACAAAAGAAAAAATGATAGTTTTATATCTATATACATACACAGTAATATACATACAGCAATAATAAATAAAACACATACACAGATAAATGCAAATGCATGCACACCCCCATACATCCACATAGATATACAACACACACACCAAATATATTTGCATACAGACAGATATATATACACATACATATGCATATCTACATAACTATACCAGAATTAGCCAGACGTGATAGGTGATGTACTCTCCTCGGTGGACCCTTCTACGAGTGAAGCATTACATTCCCAATTGTTGATAGTGACGTCTGAGGCACCATTTTTTCGAGCACAGGTTAGATGAGTTGAATCTGTTTAGCCTCGAGCAAAGGAGACTAAGGGGGGAACATGATCCAGGTACAAGATTCTAACAGGTCTGGATGCTGTTCATCCGAATAGTTACTTCAGTATTGGTTTAAATACTAGAACTCGTGGCCATAAGTGGAAATTAGCAGGAATTTCAATTAACATTTTAAAATGTATTTGAGGAAGCGTTTCTTTACACAGTGTGTAGTTAGGGTATGGAATAGTCTTCCTGCCAATGAAGCGTAATCTAGAACCATGAACTCATTTTAATCAGAGCTAGGTAAAATTTTAACAACTCTGAGCTAATAGTTAAGTTCTCCCCAAACGAGCTTGATGGGCCAAATGGCCTCCTCGCGTTTGTAAACACAGGATGATGGTGGCGGTCGAGATCTAGTGGTCAGGATGCTTGCCTCTGGCCCAAGAGATCACAGGTTTGAGTCCCACCTCTGAAACTACAGAGACAGACACCATCATTGGGTCCTTGAGCAAGACCCTTAAACCCAACTTGCTCCAGGGGGACTGTCCCTGAATTTAGAATGATGGACGTCACTCTGGATAAGAGTGTCTGCTAAATGATGTAAATGTAAATTTCTTATGAGGAAAATGCAGCTATATGGATGCTTGTGCTGGTTACAGTTTAGGTTCTCCATGCCAGGATTGAAGCAGCCCCTTCTCCTCATCTTAGAGGGATGTGGGTTTCTGAGTAAGTACCTGTGTGCTGGTATGATGCAGTGGCTGAAATTTTGTGCGAGATTAAGTGCATCTCTCGTATGGACGTTATCCTGCTGGACTTCCTTCGTCATTCATCTGAAATGTCGGGGTTGAGCAGATTCAGAAATCACTCCCGCAGCCAGCAGGTAACACTTCTGTCCACTAGGTGGCAGCAGTGCTCCGTGTTTACTATATTTTCCACTATAAATGGAAATAATGTGGGGGGGGGGGGGGTGTCAGGTCCATAATTCACCCCTCCTTTGGCCTTCCCCTGATACACTGGGCATAATCGGTTGATAGGTACTTATCGGAAGGGGGGTGTTCCGCACTTTTCATTCATGCCGCTTTTTGAAATGTATGGGAACGTGATGCCCTGTTATGTGTATTTCTGTGTTGTATCCCTCATGTCAGCATGAGAACACTGTTTTTTTAAACCTCTGGAGGCGAGGAAAGCCTCGTGGGTCCCATGATAATGCTGTGAGGGGGCGGGACTGGGGGGGCCACTTCACATGACACGCACCGCACTCAGGCATGAACAGCAGCCCATAACACGCGTGTCACGTGGAGGTGGGGCTGTTTGCAGGACCGGTGCCTTGCCACAGATGAGTAGATGGCACCATTGGTGAGATGGCGAGGGGGGCAAAGTCACGTCATTGAAGCACGGGTGTCAGGAAGAATGTTCCGGAGCTCCGCCAGCAATAAATATTAATCATCCTGGAGCCAGTTGGAAATGTGCTATCTCCAGGCCATCAACGGGGACGATGGCCGCCGAGACGGTCGTGAAACATTAAATGTCTTCTGGGGAGTTTTTGGGTAGGATGTGAGGGTATTGGAGGGCCGGGTGGATGGAAGCATATGGAGTCGGCCCTGAGGGAGGGAGACAGGAGTTCATGGTGGGGGTAGCAGTAGCGGGGAGCGAACAGAGGGGCCAGGGAAGCCGGCGATTCAAAGACGGCTTGTCTGTACTGAGTTGGATCGTCTGTCAGCTGAGAGGGAGAAAAATGGGCCTGTTAGCGCCGCAGCTTGGAGGCGAGTTTCACATGCGTGTGAGGCGCTCATGGCCTGGTCTGCTCCTGCTAATTATTCTCAATTGAAGGGTCATTCAGCTGGTCATTCATCCTAACGTCTAGGCCCCTGTCTGGTAATTCAAGTCCTGCTCCATATAATAATATAAACATTTTAATTAGCAGATTAAAAATAATTGATATTTGAACATTAGAATCAGTTCTCTATACAAATCAGTCAGCGTTGATCCTTATAGGAGAGGTGGGGGTGTCACTTAAACAGCAAAGTGAGGAAACTGGACTGTTCCTGCTTTGGAACTGGGAGCAACTGATTGTTCTGTGGCTTAATGGCAGGCATGGTGGTTTTGGGAAGTTCCCAGCAAGCAAAACGGTGGCTGAGCTTCTGGAAGGGTGAAAGTCGCGCAGCGTTCTTCTTCATAGCTGTGTGTGTGTGTGTCTGCGTGTCTGTATGTGTGTGTGAGTGCGTGTCTCTGTAAGTGTGTGTGTGTGTGTGTTTTAGAAGAATGCCACAGGATTGCTGCTTCCCCCGGAGCTTCTGCTTCCATGACGGACTGTGATCATCAGTGGAGGACATTTCAGGCCACTTACGGCTGCTGGTATGTCCAGTTAAATTCCGGCTCTCTCTCAGCACAGAACTGGGTCCACGTTTCACTGTACAGTTACTCCCACCGCGGTCACTGGGTGTCTTGGTAACTGCATTACAAAATGTATAAAACGATCAATGTATTTAACGGCTGGGAAATTCGACAGCTGATACTTTTGTTTGGTTTCTTCGATGGTTTTCTGCTTGCAGGGAGGTTTGATTATGGCATCGTCTTATTTTTGCGAATTCTCCTTCGGGACCGTTGGCTCTCCTGTGTGTGTGTGTGTGTGTGTGTGTGTGTGTGTGTGTGTGTGTGTGCGGTGACCTCACATGACTGCCCGCTGACTCTCCTCTCCCTGTGTTCTGGCTTCCCGGGTCCCTCGAGCACCTGCCCAGCTCTGCTAAGGGGTGTCCTGGGGTGTCGTGGGAATCAGCCAGGTGACCCCACCTATTAGAATAGGACTAAGTTTTAAAATCTCTCTGTTTCATTTTGCAATGTGCCAACTGCGGGGAGGGCAGGACAGTGACACTCATCTAATTCCTGTCCTGTGTCTTTAAGAGCTGGTCAGCCTTTCAGGAACGTTCAACACGGACCCCACATGTCAGTTTGTTTTGTTGTTGGGGCTGAGGATGTGCTGTCGAGAACTGAGTCCAACTGCAAACTGGCGGTTTTCCGTACCGGAGCCATATTAGCACTTAGCTGGGCCGAAAGCTTGACCGAACTGAGCTGGTTGCGTCACTGCCATCTGATTGGACGAAAAGCACTGAACTGCGCACGGATTATCTGTAGGAAAAAGCATATATTTTATAGATTATTCGCCGTTAATGGTATCACACATCGCAACGTATTTATGCATTTCCAATAACATGGATCTTGTACATTTCCAACCTTCCGGTTAAAGTACTACAGAACAGCGGAACAGAATGGATTCGTAATGCAAATTTACGCAAGGGGATGCTAATTCCCCTAGAGTTTGATGCTAAAATAAGAAGGGAATTCTCACAGACATACTGGCGGGAATTAGCAAACAGAAAAAAAAAAAAAAAAAAAACTGTACACGGAAAATCATGATGTTCCGATTGTACATCGTATGAACTGTCTTGATTGTCTCTGCAGTTTCACGCAGCTCTTTATGACCCTTCTGCAGTGGAGAAGCAAAACAAGCAGGGAGCCGCGCTGCTACTAGTCTCCATGCTATGGGTCGGGTTCAGCCTGGTTCCTGTATGCCAGTGGAAAGGCCCGGTTTGACACTGTCTAAATCAGCAAGGGTTTGCCGATGGTGGAGCGTACAGTGCTTGCAGACTTCCGACGGCCTCTCAGACCCCGTTTCTCCTCGGAGAACAGCGGCGTCCTCTGCTCGGCACCCCGTCTGCGTGGAGAAGTGGTCTGCTGCATCGTGCCTGACTTTCAGGGCAGTGTGCTGTGTTCTACAGGACTGGTCCTGTGAACCTGCCAAGGGTGGTGATCCTGGCTCCCCCCCTCCTTCTGTGGGACGCTGTGGATCCATTTGGGGAAAAAAAAACAATCTAATTAGAATGCTGTGTTTGTTGAGCAATGAAAGGGTTTATATAAAAGTGGGAACATGAACCAAACTCTAATTACATGGAGGGAAATTGCTTTTATTTCGCGTCAACATTAATCAGCATTAGCACATCTGAGCATCGGCCTTCCTTTGGCTCAGACACTGCCTTTTAGTTACTCGGAGTAGCAGCCGCCGTCTCTTTCTATTAGACACCCGATTTTGGCCGTAATGTGTCTGCTCAGACAGCAGGGGGCGTGGCGCCTAATGATCCGGTCTCTGCTTCAGAAACTCACCGGTATGAATATATAAGAATGTTTTGAAGTTGGTGGTCAGGTGGGGGTGGCTGGTGGTGTGGGGCTCTGGCTCCTGATTCCATGTCTCTCCCGCACTCTCATCCTGCCCTCTGATCCCCCGATGCCTCGCCCCACTGGAGTGATTTGATCTGCCATTTCGAGGCCGCGCTACGTCTCGTTATTCCAGCCGACGAAAGACCCCTCCCCCAGACACAGTGTCCCGCTCCTTTGCTGTAAATTGAGCTTGTGCCTATTCGGTTACTTCTGCTTGCTTAGGTGTGGATAAAATATCAATATATATGCAAATATTTTGTGAGAAATACATCCATAAGAATAACGTCGGAAGACATCAAGCGGGGCGCCCGGGCTTGCGTGCTCACTTAAGGGTTAGCCATCTCGCCGCGTATGCTATCCCTGTCTGGGAGATGGAACTTCTGACAGCTGTGAGATATTTTAAAGTGTGGAAGTACGAAACGTTGGATCAGACGTGGCTGGGAAGGCACTCCGATGTCAGGAATGGCCTGTGAAAAGCATCCTGCTGTCTCCTGACATCAGCCATGTTGCAGGTAGCCAGAGCAGCACAACCTGGCATTAATTCTCCATAAATGGTTTCAATGTGGGATGTTGTAGAACAAACTCCAGTGTGAGTGGCTGGAGGCCCTGGGAAGCTGGTCACTGTCATCAGCCGAGTTACGGTTCTGATTTGAGTTTCCTGTGTTTTCTTAGAAGTGAGTTACCCGTTGCTAAGTTTTGATACCAAGGTAGGGATCTTCAAAATCTGGCGCTCGATTCCAAATCCAGGCCTTGTTTTTCACATCTCCCAGGAAATGAGTTTAATAATTACCGATTCAGATTGGTTCGAGGCTTCGCACCTCACTCCCAGGTAAAGGAAGGCAGGAAAATCAGCAGTGATCAGGACCGTAATTTGAAAAGCCTTGGTCTAGGACAGGGCTCTTTAAATCTGGACCTCAATTCTAAATCCAGGCCTTGTTTTTCAGTTCTCCCAGGTAGAGTTTGTCCCAAAGACTGTAGGCTTCAGTTTTTAGATCAGAGCAGTGTTTTCCAACCCAGTCCTTGGGGATCCCCAGCTGGTCCACATTTTGGTTCCCTCCCATCAATTAATTAATTAGTCTTATAGACCAATGTTTCCCAATTAGGTCATTGGTGACCCACAGACAGTCCATGTTTTTTCGTGGACTTAGCAGGAGCATAGACATGGACTGTCTGGCAGGGAGCAAAGCTATGGACTGTCAGGGTGCCCCAAGGACCGGATTAGGAAACGCTGGCTTAGAGCGGGGGAGTGGCAGTGTAAATGGCAGATCCGGGGCATGGTGGGGGACTGCTGTCTGCCATGAGCACTTATAGATGGGAACATAGCCAAGGCGGCCGTGACTTTGGGAATGTGATGCGGCTTCTCTGCGATTCCCAGATGGTACTCAGGGATGCCCAACTATGTGTTACTCATGGAATCGTCTCATCTGCAGCCGCACTGCCTTCAGTTCAGACTAGGCAATCTGTCTGAAGTTAAGCCGGTTTGGACCTGGTCAGTACTTGGATGGGAGATCACCTAGGAAAGATGGGTTGCTACTGGAAGAGGTGTGGGTGTGGCCAACAGGTGGGGCCCATCCTGTGGTCTGTGTGGATCCCAATGCCCCAGTGCAGTGACAGGGACACTGTGACCAAAAGAGCAGCCCATCATGTGGTCTGTGTGGAATCCAGTGCAGTAACGGGGATACTGTGACCAATAGGGCAACCCATCCTGTGGTCTGTGTAGAATCCAGTGCAGTAAAGGGGATACTGTGACCAATAGGGCAGCCCATCCTGTGGTCTGTGTAGAATCCAGTGCAGTAACGGGGATACTGTGACCAATAGGGCAGCCCATCCTGCAGTCTGTGTGGAATCCAGTGCAGTAACGGGGATACTGTGACCAATAGGGCAGCCTATCCCGTGGTCTGTGTAGAATCCAGTGCAGTAACGGGGATACTGTGACTAATAGGGCAGCCTATCCTGCGGTCTGTGTGGAATCCAGTGCAGTAATGGGGATACTGTGACCAATAGGGCAGCCCATCCTGTGGTCTGTGTAGAATCCAGTGCAGTAACGGGGATACTGTGACCAATAGGGCAGCCTATCCTGTGGTCTGTGTAGAATCCAGTGCAGTAACGGGGATACTGTGACCAATAGGGCATACCCATTTGTGTAGATCCCAATACCCCAGTGCCGTGACAGGGACACTGTGCTATAAAAATGGTACTGTCCTTCAGATGAGATGTAAAAGTTCCTGAGGTTCTGACTCCGAGGTCATAAAAGATCCTTTCCCAGTAGGGGCGGTACCCGGATGTCCTGGCTAAAGCTACCCACTGTCACCCTATCAAATCTGTCCTCCTAATCATCCCCTATATCTAACTGATGATTCCTCTCCTGCCCCTTCACCACCTTGTAGTGAGTGTATTGGTGCAGAATATAGTCTGAACTGTAGCTGTGCTCTTGATGTTGAGCTGTGTGTGTGTTAAGCTCAGGCTGCATACTTTCTGAGTCTTGTTTACCCTGGACTGGATTTGTATGACCTTTTAAAACCATAAAAATAGTAGTAAATTTATCTTAACCGGTAGCCTAAAGCTGCAGTATTTATATTAAAAATCAGCACAAATAATAACCGTGAAGGAGAGGCTTCAGGGGAGAAACCTTCGTACTGGTAGAATTGTGCTAAAAAAACCACCGTAATTCGTAGAAAACGAAAACAGGAATGTGCAGCATGGATCTCTCTCATTTCACATGAGGCGCTATTCTCCCGCCGAGCCTGTGCTTCCCTGCGGCTCCTTCAAGGCATGAGCCGCAACTTAGGAATTTAAGACTGAATAAGTGCATCCCTCACAAATTAGGCTGATAGCACTCGTTAGCCCTCCCCTTCAGCCGAGTTTTCAATGAGGGCCATTGGCAAAGGCCACAGAGCTGAAACACAGGCTGGGGGGGCCATGGCTGGCTGGCCGGGGGGGTGGCTCTGGATTGGATAACGCTGACTGAGATCGACAGACCTCAGAGAATCAGTCCACTAATTCAATGTATACAGAAGCCTGAGTGTGAATCGTGGCAATCTGTAAATCAACCTGCGCTCTGGCTGGGGGGGTAATTCCAGCCTCTGACACCATCCTTTACCTTAAAGGAATCAGTCCTGGGGAGTCACGCTTGATCTGTGGACCTGGAAAAGCTGTTTAGGCATGGGGGTACACCTTCCTTCGCTACTGGGGGAGGGGCTGCCCAATTTCCTCTTCAGGTGGACGGGCTCCATTTATCAGCTTCTGGGATCCGGCGAGTCACCAGGCGCCGTCCCCCCCGGCTCATTCGTCGCTCCCTTCGGGGAGTTTTAAATTACAAACACACAGCAAACGGCCACCTCGCCCTCCATTTCCAGCCATTATTTTAGCATAATAAATATATTACCGTCCGCCTCCTACCAAGACCCGCTCAAGAGATGAATCTTTTCCTGCAATATAAGAATAATTTACCAACATTATCCGCACTGATGAATAATTCAGGACGGGTTCAGTGAAAGTGCTGTTTTCATCAAAGACGATTTCGCTTCCGTGCACGTCCCTTGCATGTACATGTGTGTATGCGTGTTGGCGTCTGGGTGCCGCGTGTGGCTGACAGCAGACAGCCCCTCGACTTTCCTGCCCTTCACCCCTGAAGAGGGCTGCTGCACCCTCCTGTACCACAGAGGCTTCTGACTTTCGTGGATTCCTTTAAAACTAAAACGAAGAAAATGTGGTGATTGCAGTTTGAGTCTGATGGAGCTATTTGCCAGACCCATTTTTAAGGATTTCCATACTCATTCTTATTCGGTTCCATCAAATGTTCCCACAGTGCCAAGATCCACCCATTTTAGAAGATAACATCATCGTAATTCAGCTGAACTCGTTTTTGTTATTTGGCTGTGCCCTGTCGCTCGTTAAATTAAAGGCCAGACAGTGGGAAGATGTGCTCAATGGCTCAAACGGCTAGATTGAGCAGGACCCCCCCTTGGTCTGCACACTCTTCATTGGCCCATTTCCATTGATACATTCCCAGCGCTGCAAGACTGTGGACACTGTGTGGACTCTGCTTTTGTGTTTCTGCACGACCCTAACCCTAACCCCTCCCTGTTGATCTAGAAAATGGAGAGACGGGCGCCGATAGCCAAGAGGCCCAGCTTTGCTTGGATGGCACTGCAGACGAGGCACGGGTTGTGCGTTGGCGGACCTCAGGATCGGGGCCACTTGACGCCAGATTCACGGCCTGCTTTTTGTCACCTCCTCCCGCAAACTCTGGCCTTTGACCATCCCTTCCTGGGATCCTCACTGTCCCGGCTGGGTGCTTTGGGCCATCGCCCTGAGGGCTGTCTCACCCTGTTTCCTCTATGGGTTTTCCTGCTCTCTATTCTGCCCACGTTTACTGCTCTTAGCAGCTCAGTCCCTAATTTAATGTTACGCAGTAACTCTTAGGAATTGTTACAAGTGCAGCAATAGAAAGAACCCTAGTAAATTATTTCAGCCAGTGATACATCTTGATAATTCCCGTTAAGCTATGTGAGGTTGTTTTTTTTTCCCGTATTGATAACTATAATCGCAGTCCTCACAATAACAGAGCATTTCCCGATCTGATGTTCTGGTAAAGAACATCACATGGTTGGACAGGCTGTGGCTTTTGGGGGCCATGCTTTCTGAGAGGTTCTCTTAGCAGGAAATGAATCGGAATCGTGCTGAGAGGCACCATCACGATGCTCTTTGTCCTCCAGACGACGTTGAAAGCAAAAGGCTGGGTTTAGATGCCGTGAAGTGCTCATATAATGTGTAAATGGGGTGTAAACTCAACAGGCAGTCAATCTGGCAGTACAGTCTCCTCACAGCAGGTCCCTTATGGCAGGAAATACCCTCCTCTTAGCTTCAGAGTCATAGGAACAGCGGCAAAACAGGCAATTTCCTGGGGCCCCTGAGCTGGGAGGGGGCCCCTTAGCTGGTTGTTGATAAAAACTAAGACGAATAATACTCACCAACTGCATTTTTTTCTGTGATGAAGATGGAACAAAAACTTTAAAAAGTGCCTTTAATGATTACTAAAGATGAATGTTTTAAAAATAATTTTTGATGAAAAAGAAACCAAATGAAAATGTTATAAACAGACAACTGGACAATGAGTGATGTGATGCTCTGTGCATGTTTGCATTACACATGACATGGTCCGCCAAAGAAATCGAGAATTGTATGCATGCTTGTATATGGATAACACTAGTTTTGACACGTCAGGAAATCATCAAGTCAGGCAGAATCTTGATCTGCTTGTCTTCAATGTGTCAGCATGCGTTTGTCTTGCGTCTTGTTCCTGCCCTTGTGTGATTCACTCCAGCTGCCTCTCGTCTTGCTCCCTTGTTAGTCCTTGCCTTAAAGTGCTCCCAGTCCTGGCATTAAAGTCAATCCCGTGTGTGGCGCAGCCCTTTCATAGGGTTCTATGCTCCTGGTTTTGATCTTCCATGATCTAGGGCTGTCAACTCTCGTGCATCTGGCATGACACTCACGCTTTCTCACTGTCGCGCAAGAAATACTATGGCAAATCTATATTATTCCATTATAAACTTCAAATTAGCTATATATAAAGCATTGGGGTAGTTTTCTAACCCCACAGCCTATTTACAAGGTAATAAAACCGGAACTCTTGCAACACACACCAGCCAACTGACCAGAGTTGGCAGCCCTGCCGTGATCCTTTTCCTTTCTGTTTTGGTGTATCGAATAAAACCCCATTTGTTTGCCGCATCTCCTTCTCTCACACCCTTCGTCCCGTATTGCATGACAGTCTGATACTTGATCATGTTTTTGAGAGAGGACACTTGAGTTTTTTTTTATAATATGAATGAAGATTTGTTAATGCGAGTATTTTGTTTGAGACTAAATTATTTGGTTTTAATTACATGTCATTTAATTGAAATTCATACAAAGCCAGTTTAACATTGCAAAGAATTACATTTTCACATTTCAACAGTTAAATCTATATCCTTAAACGTGGCATGATGACACCTAATGGCAGGCTATAATGACAGATCTACAGATGCTTCCGTCAGGAAGCTGGTGTGGATAGATGTAGACCAACCTGTGCGTGAGTGTATGTACATGTATGTATTAGACTACAGCTAAATCAGTCAGTTTCATTTGATTGCATGCACTTTAGATTTAGTCGACTAAATCTAAAGTAGGTTTAGTTGACCAAATACCCTGTAAAACTAAAAAAATTAAAAATGAACTAAAACAAAAAAACAACAACAAAAAAATTATATGTCTATGACTAGAACTAAATAGCATTTTCGTTAAAGGACTTAACGAAAAAACTAGATCAAAATATGCTGTCAACGTTAACACTGCTGGGAGGGGATTACACAGCACACCAGAGCAACAAATCTGCTTTAATTATGTATTCTGCTGTTCATCAAAGTTAAAACAAAGGACTAGTGTTTATTAAATTCTTTGTTGATATTAGTTTTGAATTCACGTTAAAGTAATGCTACTAAATTTTACTATGTCATGGGAAGGTAATTTGGAGTTCTTTTTCCCCACCTAGGGCCCCCAGAGTCTCTAGAATATCCTCTGTTAAAAATTGCTCACTCTTCCTTCAAATACCAACCAAGAATTAGACCTCACAAGTAATCGGCTATATTTAGACTGATGAGGTGAATCTGCGTTCCAGCAAAAAGGGTGATTCTGTTTTTGATTCTTTACTTGACATGTTTTCTTTTTATATTGTTGGTGTTGATCTGCAGGTAGGTAACGGCCTGAAAGCAGAAATGCATCTCCATTGTGTATATCTTCACCATGTCTATAAAATAACCCAAAGTTGTCACATGACCACAATGGTTTTCACTGTCGACCTTAACCTGGGATAAAGATCAGTTGTATAAATATCACAGGTTCATGTCACCCAGTACACACAGATTAATGCAGCAGTAATATGGGTAAATACGATGAGGTCAGAACACCAGAGTCATAGTATTTTACGGCAGAACCTTGTAGAATCTCTCAGTATTAAAGACGAAGGCCAGAGGAGTTGAAGGTAAAGCTGTATGATGTGGGGACACAGACCTGAGGTGCAGCGCATCCCTAAAGGCACTGGCAGAGTCACGGCTCATGCTGTGAGTTTGCAAGGCAAAGCAAGTTTATTTATATAGCACAAGTCAGATGCAAAGCAATGTACTTTACAAAGTACTTTACAAAGGTACAAGGATACATAAAATAGGACATTAAAATCACATTTAATAGACAAACAAGCCTAAAAGCCACACAATGAAATAGATAAAACAAGTTGCATTGCTGACAGTTTTTGACTAAAATTGCTTAATTTATTGAAAATGGGCAGCAAAAAAGTAATGTTTTAAGCTCTGATTTAAAGGTGCTGACGGTTTCAGCAGACCGCAGGTCTTCAACAGACCTCAGGGTTGCCACCTGTCCCTTATGAAATGGGGTGATTCCGTACTGGGACACGTTGTATCCTGTATAACACAGGACAGACGGTGGTATGCAAACTAAACACTGCTTCATTTTGCATGGTCTGAATTCTGGTAAAATGGAGTGAAACTTTGCCAGATGACCACAGGGGTCTGGATGCATGATAACGTTCAAACGAATCAGAAATGTACTGTATTTAGGCCTGAGACCATTTACTGCTTTGAATGAAAGTAATAATATTTTGAAATCCTGTTATGCACAGGTAGCCAGTGCAGTGATTTAAGGGTTGGTTGTATTGGCAAGGGCTCCGCCAGGTGGATTCTGGATGTCATCTCTCCCACTGCCACTTGCCTCCCCTTCCTCCTCCGGCTGAAATATCAGCAAGCCGCCCAAGCCTCAGATTACGTGACTTGTTTACGGCGCCCGGGAAACCGCTGCCCATTGCTGATCCTGGGCTGCTGTTATCCTAACAGACAGACCCACTGGTCCAATAAGGGGCAAATCAAACGCAGCACGTCCCGCGCTTCCAGCGTTTATGTCGCACGCAGGTTAATAAAGGAAAGGGCGGTCCAGTGGCGCACTGCAGAAAACGGATCCACAGGGGCCGATATCCAAGGGCCAGCTGCTGTGATTACAGAGATACCCGGCTAATGCGGCAGTACTGAGAGCACAGCGTCACAGTGAACAGGGCTGTGTTCATGGCGACGGCCCGCCGGAGACCGCCGACGTCATCTGCTCGTCACGGACGCGGCTGTGTTTCTCCGTTCCCCGGTGCGTATCTCTTCGGACTGCTACCGGAGCAGATTTTCACACAAAACGTTAATAATGAATTCGGACAGTAGCACTAAAGGGATGCTGCGCTGCTTGGGTTGGAAACAGCGCCCTCTAATGCACAGGTGTGTCAATGGCCTTCCCCTTTTGTTTATTGCTTTTAAATAAAGGCCTAATTAACGGGGCAGTATGAGAGAGCCCCAGAGTGTTCCTGCAACAGGGCCGCCCGCACATTAATATTGCAATTCCCTTTACATCAGTCCCTCAGACTCGGCCCAATTAATCCTAATGTAATTAGAGAGCTGACAGATACAGGAGGTCAGATATTTATATCAAAATCACAGGCCTGCCCGTCCCCGAGGTCTTCCTCCTGCTTATAGCAACTCCGCAGTGATTGAAGGCTGTGTTCTCTATGTCAACAACAATATGGTGGATCAGTCATTTCCAGGTGTGTCTGTTGGATGTACAGGGTGCTGTCCGTCAGCTTTTAGTGTGAATACCACCGAGAGCTGGCGTCTTCCTCAGATTCTTTGTCAGAGGATGAATCAGCTTCATCTTTCCATTTATTGGATGCTGAACAGAGATTCAAGCAGCATTTGAAATAGTGGCCCCTCCCACCCCTCCCAGCCCTCTGCCTCATTCTGGTGCCCCTCCCACCCCGCTGCCTCATTCGGGTGCCCTTCCCACCCCGCTGCCTCATTCGGGTGCCCTTCCCACCCCGCTGTCTCATTCTGGTGCCCTTCCCACCCTGCTGCCTCATTCGGGTGCCCTTCCCACCCCGCTGTCTCATTCTGGTGCCCTTCCCACCCTGCTGCCTCATTCTGGTGCCTTTCCCACCCTGCTGCCTCATTCTGGTGCCTTT
>JAABNY020000035.1:5448790-5463631 GCA_015164015.2 Brevimyrus niger
GGGGGGGGGGGGGGGGGGGGGGGGGGGGGGGGGGGGGGGGGGGGGGGGGGGGGGGGGCCGGGGGGGGGGGGGGGGGGTCCCACATGTGGCAGGGACACTTAAGCATGGTGGGTTGGTAGACAGACAGACATAGACAGGCACAGGGACAGACAGACAGAGACAGACAGACCGACAGAGACAAAGACAGGCAGACAGACAGACAGACAAAGAGACCGACATACAGAAACAGACAGAGACAGACAGAGAAACAGACAGACAGACAGAAACGGACAGACAGAGACACAGACTGACACAGAAAGATAAAGAGACAGACAGGCATGTTCCTTTTATCGGGCTGGAATAAAGCAGATACCTGTCTCTCATTAAAGCTCAGGGTGTGCTTCATAAGAGCCCCTCTCCATCTGAGGGTTTACCACGGCGAATGTGTCTCTTTGCAGTCAGCAGACACACTCTCTTTCATCCTGAAATTTAACTCTGTCTCTCTCTGGCAGTTAATTAGTCCCCCCCCCCCACTGCAGCTCTTCACTGCCGCCAGTCACCACACATATTTCCACATTTATCTCCACTTTATGTTTTTTTATGATACCAGAGTGGACTTCATATTGCCACGGTATTGGGCTGGACAGATGGACACTTCTAGTCCTCTTTAACAATATTAAATAAAGCTGACTTTGACTTTAAGAGGTGGACAGAGTCTTAAATGACATGCTGTTTTGATGATCCGATGGTTTGTTCGCTCAGGCTCAGTTATTACTTGGTTAATTGTTTTATTGACAGTGACCGTACCAGTGCAGAGTAAATATTAATTTAAATACGTTGGATTCTGCACAGAATCCCCCGGTCAGCTGTGTGCAGGCTGGTATTTCGTGCACATCGCCTGTGTGTCACATCTCAGACTTGCTCGCCACATCCTCTGCACGTAACTCTGTCTTTTGTAGCTCCATTAAGGTGTACACTCTCCGTAGTAATGTCTGTAATCTTTGTATGGTATTTGTGAATATCAGAGTCCCCCAAATGGCTGAACAGGACTCGCCTTCTGCTAAAATCTAAAATATAATTCTGGAACAGCAAAAATTTCAGTCATGTTCTCTGGTATTAAGCTCATTTCAGCTTTAGAATAAAGCAATTGTATCATCGGCGTTCGGTATTTCTGCTGCAAGGCTTCTGATCTGAGAAATGGCTAGCATGCGTGGCCAAATTCTGAGGCGCTTAGTGTTTCGGCATTAGAATATGCAGGGGTGGGGGGTGGTGCGAGCACTTATGGTGCCTCATTTTGTGAATTTGCATCATAGCTGATTAAGGAGACAAAACACCTGGTAGAGCTTTACACCCTCACTCATAAAGAAATCATAAAACATGTGCACCTTTATAACGCATTCACAGAACATTCATAAGCAGCATGTAAGTATACCTTAACATCCTAAAATACTTTAACAGCTTTTATATACATTAATATCCAGCATTATTTAATAATAACACATATAACAATTGTATAATGTTAGTCAATGATGTATATGTTAATGTATGTTAGGATGTAAGGTATGCATGCTACTAGTGAATGTTCTATGAATGCCTAATGAAGGTACTCTGAATGGTCTGTGAATGTGTTATAAATGCATTGAGGAGGTTCAGTTAATGTAGAGTTAGCAAATGACTTTTCGTCTCTTTTTGGTCTTGTGATACAGCCAGAGGACAAGACGATGGGGTTGGTGTGAAAAAAGGGGGAGCGTGAAAAATTTTAAATCTGTTTGCAGACGTCATACTGTAACACGTGTGGCCCAAACGAAGAACTACGTACAAGCCGTGAAATGAGGGAATAAGCAGAGGAGAGAAAAAGGAGGTGAGAGTGAAGCAGGAGCAAGTGAACGGGGAGGAAGTGAGAGAGGGAGTGAGGAAGAGTGAGGTGGAGAGAGTGAGGGAAGGGGTGAGTGAGAGAGTGGATGAGTGAATAAATGAGGGAGTGAAGCATTGAGTGAATGAGTAAGTGAAAGACTGAGAGGGTGTCACTCAGTGACGGGATGATGATGGTGAGTGAATGGTTGAAGGAGTGAGGGTGTGAGTGAGTGAGAGAGGGAGGGAGGGAGTGAGTGAGTGACGCGAGCTTGCAGACTCCCCTGTGGGGCAATACCTGTTATGTGTAGCATGTGTTATGCAAAGGGATATTTATGTAAAACGGTTATGAAACTGAGTATTGTGGGTGCCGAATGTAACTGCCATTTCACTCCATTGTTGTCTGTCAATTTGAAGTAGGAAAGTACAATCTCTGCCCCAGTGCTTTCCATGATGGTTCATTACGCAAGTGAAATGTTACACAATTTGCAGTTCAGAGCTGCAATACTGCACCAATTGCTGTACTTGCATAAACACGTAAACAGAACTAAAACACACCAAGCCTTACGCACACAAATGGGCAAAACTGAAGTATCACTTTTTCAGCTGAGTAAACGAAATTGTCAGTTTTGAAGCGAATGCTAAGCATCCCGTTAAACGACCCGAGCTGCAGTGCAGATGAGTGACATGCCCCTCCCAGCAGAGTGAACCTTCTGGATAATCCCAGGGGCTCTCAGCGTTTGGTGCGGCATCCGAGAAAGGCTGACTGGAGGTCGGCCCTTCTGGAATTCTGGGCTATGGAACTCCCTTTCTTGGGGGGGGGGGGGCAGATTTAAATTCTTCACTGGGGAGACCCAAGGACCTCTTGTCAGTATGATGAGTGTCTCTTCCTAATTTGCGCTCCTGAGGTTACAGGGCAGGGTATGGACCACAGGCTGTAAGGACCTGTGGTCGCGGTTGTGGTTCTGCGTTGGCGGTTCTGCATCTGTCTTCCCACTGTGTTCAGGATACTCCATGTCGCTGGGGCGTGTTCCCCACGTTTCCAGAAGACAGTTGTTCTCTGTCTTCTTTCGTAACAGAACCTTATTAGCAGACAGTGGGACGGCGAGGTGAGGGACCCGTGGAGTGGATGGAGCCTGGGGTCTCTCTGCGGGGGGGAGGATCCCTGTGGGCCCCTCTGGGAGTCTGAAGAAAGTATTTCACGGGGTGAGAGACCTGAGTGATCCCCTCTCAGGGAGACTGAGCGGGAACTTGCGACGGGTAACATGCCTTTCAGACCTGCTTTCGATCACGTCTGCCGCTCCCCCAGGACACTGAGTCATCCCTGTCTGCTCCTTCTGGCACCTGAATCCACTCGGGCACCTGGGCGAGACTCGAGTGGCGTGAACTTGCTAATAAAGCATGAAGTCACACTGGTATTTTAATGGCACTGAGGCAAAGCCAGTGGGGCAGGTGAAGGGCCAGGGCTGGGCTGCTGAGGACTGGGAATACTGGGTGAACATTTCTGTCATCTCACTGCTAAAATCATCACCAGCTCTGAAGCCAGGATTACTATGACTACCAGTACAGGTTACTGATAATGAAAAACAGTCTTCATAGTTGTGTTTGCCATGTTTCAGATGCACAACATCTGTTTTTTTTCTTTTTTAAAAATGGATGTCTGGATTCATATTTCTGAAATCTTTTGCTGTATTTACGCTACATTTGCACTTTAAAGCAGTGCTGTGGATTTTGCATCTGACATTGCACACTTCATTTACACTCAGTTTTATTGCCTTTTCTTATAGTTTTCTCTTTTCTCTCTGTTTTATTTACTTTGCCTTATAGATGTATACATATGTGTGCACACTGACAGCAGTTTTGCCACAATAACATCTCACTGCCATTGTACTACACAATAGTGCATGTGACAGATAAAAAAATCTTGAATCTGAGTGTTTCTTTTAAAAAAGATACCGAGTGTTAGGATGTAGAATCAGGCACAGAATGCAGTTTCACAGGGCAGCAGAGAAACACGTCGCTGTTAATGGTTTTGGATTGTGGGCTGTGGCAGGTCTGTGATCACACCCCTCTGCCAGCCTTGTCCTGTCGATTTTCACACTTGTCCTTCAATTAAAGTGTGACATTGACCAGGGGAATCCTTGTGTGACCTTCTGGCCCAATCTGGGCACCCATCTGGGGCCAGCCGGGAGACGGCGAAACAGACCGCTCTGTACTTAGGCGTGTTCGTTAACGTCGATAACTCGCAGTGTGTTTTTACTCATATGAGGAAATTTAAAGTGTTTAATAATCAGCTGGCTTCTGCTTACGCAGAACATGCAGGTGATTCCCAAGTAATTCCGACACGACATTCTTATGCCAGAACGTCACAGGTGGTGGTACTGAGAGACCAAGGTGCCCATTCCGCACTAAACACGTGCCGCTGTGTCCTCCTGTGCTTTATTGCTGTTCTACAGAGTACAGAGTTACAGAGCGGCCCTGTGGAGATGTGGAAAAGCCACGTCTGCTGGTACTGTGGTCAAAGGCGCGCCGTTCCTCGCATGCCTTCACGGCGGCCCTGTGGATGGTTTGTCTCCGTTTGTGGGTGAAGGAGGGCCCGACTGAAGGTGATCCTCAGAGGAGCATTTCTCCTATATATACGATTCTCCGGACATGTTGTTGGCTGGTGTCACCGGGATATGCAGAAAACATTCCGTTCCAGGCCTTATGCACCAGTAAATTGACAGTAAAGAAAACCTCCCCCAAAGAAGGGCTACCTTTGCTATTAGTGGGGGCTCTGGTATTCGGAACGTCACAGTGAATTACGGTATAGAAACCCCCGGCTCAGATCCGATTGCTTCTCCACTTAAGGCTCCGGGAGACTGAAATAAATGCGAAATACACTGATCTTCTGCTTGTGAAAAGAGCAGGAATCGTTTCTGGGCTGCGCACTGCCCGGCAGATCCCAGAAAAATGAATGTTTTTGAAAGCATAAAATTTATGGAGACCAGGAGTACAGGATTCATTTCACACTTGGGAATCTCGCGCCCAGTCCGGCATCTCATTCGAAATTGCCCTTGAATTTCTGTCTCTGGATGTAGTTTTTACTCTCGTTATGCTGGACGCCTCGTGTCATATCGCAGAATTTCAGATGGTCTTCCTGTGTTACCGCCGCCGCACGGACGTGCTCTGTTCATTAATCCTTGGGATGCTGCGGAGAATGGGAAGCTAAAATTGGGAGAGGAATTGCTATCCTATTCTGGCGCCGGCTACATGCTAACGTTTACGTTCTTGCACTTAACAGACCATAATAGTCAGGGGTGATAGGTATCTGTGCCCGCATTTTGGTTGCGCACGGGTTTTATCAGGCCGCGAGCTCCGCCGTGAGTCTCTGCCGCTAACAGACGGACGCCTCGCTTCACCCGAGAGAAGCCCGGCTTCCTCCTTCAGGTTCACCCAGTGGGCAAACGGCAGCTGACGAAGGGCCATAAAAATATAATAAGACCCATGGGAGGTGGAGGAGACAGGCTTCCCATTCTCCCAGGGGGCCGTTAATAGGGGCGCGGAGCTGTAAGGGAAACCCACATTTCCAGGGTGGGTGAAGATGAGGGACCGCCCGCAGAGAGCTACTCCGCCACCGGGGGCAGACTTTCAGTTAGCGATGGCTGCCGCGCTCGGCCCCGGTACCCGCCGGACGCGCGTGTGGGCTTGAGCTGGGTGGCTGTTCATGCTGACGCCACCCCGCCAGAGGTGCCCACAGACGCCGCCGCTCTTTGCCGGGCCAGCTAATGCGGAAAGAGCGAAGGTGTGATGAGACCAGTGAGGGCCACACAGAGAGAGCAGCTTAAATGGTGAGCTCCCGCTCCCGCTCCCGCTCACCCCATCTGCTCCGTATTGCCGGAATCCACTTCGCACCATTTTCTCGTTCCGCGCAGGAATAACAGCGCGGCTCGTCGTGAAAGGCCGCCTCTCCCCGGTGTCCCCGCATTTCAGGAAGACGCCCGCTCCTCTGAAACGCGCGATGTGATGTGCAGCCAGGACAGCGTGCGAATGCGCCGGGATCTCAGTAGGAAGGAGCCTTTTCGACCGGCCCCCGTAGGCGATCCTGTGTGTGGGAATTCTTCCTCCAATAGACTATCTTTGGTCCGGAATCTGCAGGAACACTTGCTCCGCTGCTGTCTGGAGGTGGCTGCTGACCCCCCCCTCCTGAACACCCCCACGCCTCGGAATAGACTCGGAGACGGGCTGGGGGTGGGGCGTCGTGTTGTCGCTTGCATGTGTCGCCGTTCAAATAGTCCCCTTGGGGGGGCCTATAACGTCCCCCTGTAATCTGTGCTGAAAAATGAGCCAAAGGAAACGCAAAGGGGATCTTTAGAGGTTGACTGGGCGATTCTCACAGCATCTAAAGGTGTTTCTACACCACAGTCATGCGAGCAGCACGGGGCTAAGAGACCCGCCTTTATGGGCCAGAGTGTGTTTATATAATCAGAGGTGCAGCTTCCCTTGTATATTATGCCTATTAATAGGATCATTATTGCAATAAGTTCTTCTCAATCCGGTCCTTGGGGATCCACATTTTTGCTCCCTCCCAGCTTCCTACCAAACACTGCACATTTTTCCTCCCTGCTGGGAGGGAGTAAAAACGTGGACTCCGAGGGTCCCTGAGGCACCGGACTGGGAATCGCTGCGTGCACAAACTGAGCGAGTATTCCCAGCCTTTAATGAGCACACGTGATTCTCATCCTGTGTACAGGTCATATCGTTAGCTGTGTGGGAATGTGGCCTGTCGTTGGAGGACAGGGGGCCGGTGCCCCCCCCCCCCTCCCCCCATCCACATGTCAGTGGGCCTGCTCTGTGGCACGGACCATATTCCTGTCTGGTCGCAGATCCTGTACCGCGAGCCCCTTCTCCAGCTGGTGTGAGGCCCTGACCTCCGCACACGGAGGGTGGGGGGGGAGTTGGGGATGCTGGTGACGCTGGCTGCCCCAGGGGGACCTGTCGGAGCACGTGGGTGGACTGCAAATCGCATTAAGTGGAAAATGCGATTTAATATGTGTGATTTATGAAGGTCAAAGGTCTGGCTCGGCAGAGCAGCGACGCTCCCCACTGAAAATGCAATTAGTGTGGATTAGTATGGATTATCTCCCTTCATCTCCTGCTCATTTGCGGACAGGTACCCGGAGGTCAGAGGAGGAGGAAGAGAGCATGAGCCGACCGTCTGAGAGTGCGGGCCCCTCGGGGCCCTTCAGGGAGTGCAGGGGCCGCGGGAGACTTGGGAGCTGCCCCCTCTCGTATTTGTCCCAAGAAGAGGTGTGGAATCCAAAAAAAGAGGATCTCTCTGGGGGGGGGGGGGTTCTGTAAGCACCTTGGTTACATAATTCATGCTGTTTGCTGGCAGAAGGATAGCTAAATGTCTGTGGGAAAACACACACACACACACACACACACACACGGAAGTGAAGTTGTTACAGTAGGATTTGGCCTGACTCTCGCGTGGGGACGATGCTGCAATCTACCTGATTTCTTACCGATTCCTCATTTTGTATTTGTAGCTTATTTTGTGGATGTTTTGGGCATCTTACCCTTCATCCCCCAGGCCCACAAGCCTCTGTGAATAATATTTGGCAGTTTTAGTTTCAGCAGGAAGGCCATGGTATTATTGATTACTCTGTATTTATGTTTTTTTTCTTCTCAGTCAGTGTAGAGCTTAAATCCCAGTGCGGGGGCGCCCCTCCATCCTGCAGCCAGGTACGTGACTGATTTTTTGTTCTTTTGCGGCTCAGTGGTCCAGAGCTTGTCTCTTCCTGCTGGGCTCCAGAGGGGTGTGTGGCAGGTTTGGCAGCATGCGACTTCAGCGCGGGACCATCACGGGTCTTTGCGGGTTCCAGGCTTTCCTGAACGGCGAGGAGGTAGGGAGCGGGTGGAGGGGATGTCGGGGGCTGCTCTCGACAGCTGATTGGTTGTTGTGAAGGAAGCTGTTCCGATGAACTGCTCTTTCGTGGGCAGTGTGGATGCTGTGATTTCAAGCCGGGCCGGTCAACCCTGGAGAGGGCAGGCCCACATACAGCACCTCCGCCTGGAGAGGGCAGGCCCACATACAGCGGCTCCGCCTGGAGAGGGCAGGCCCACATACAGCACCTCCGTCTGGAGAGGGCAGGCCCACATACAGCACCTCCGCCTGGAGAGGGCAGGCCCACATACAGCGGCTCCGTCTGGAGAGGGCAGGCCCACATACAGCACCTCTGCCTGGAGAGGGCAGGCCCACATACAGCGGCTCCGCCTGCTCAACGATTCCGTAGATTTGCGGGAGAAGTAGTCATTATTTTTTTCATACTATCACGAAGAGTGCAAATCTCTTGCTAAACCCTTCATTTTGTCATTTCTTTGGTTGATTTTAAAGAACTTCTGAATCTTACGTGGAGGAGTGAATTCGACTGGGATCGCAGTGGGATGAAAAGGTCTCTCCAGGAGTTGATTTATCACTTAAAGGCACTTATTATGCAGGCCGCTCTGTGAAACTTTCATGTTACGTTTGTGTAAGCAGAGATAACAGAGTGCATCCTGTATGCGTCCTGTGTGCGGCCTGTGTGTGACCTGTGTGCGGCCTGTGTTTGACCTGTGTGCGGCCTGTGTTTGACCTGTGTGCGGCCTGTGTATGGCCTACGTGCGGCCTGTGTGTGACCTGTGTACATCCTGTGTGCAGCCTGTCTGAATCTGCTCGCCTGCTGACGTCCAGACCCTTGCTAATACAGCTTTCCGATGGCTGAGGTGTGTCTCATTTGATTGGCTTCTGCTGCCTGCCGTCGTGTGTGGAGTTCTTCACCACCCCCAAACAGCGTAGCCTCTGTTTTTCATTTCGTTCTCACACTCGGCCTGTTTGTTTCATTTGCCTTTGCGTGTCTCCACGTGCGATCCCGTGGCTGTTATGATGTCAGAAAGAGCGCCCAAGCAGCCACGGTTATGCCTGCGAGCCACCCATTAATTAGGGTTGCCACCTCAGTCCTGTAAAATTCCCGGACACCCAGTCATTGGGCAAAAATATTTAACTACTCCAAAGGTTGGATTTGTTTGATTGGCAAATTACGATGCTAAATGGTAATGTGATCTCCAATATTATGTAATGTATGCTATGTAATGTTAGCATGCTGCGACGTTGGGCAGCCAGTCGACCCTGGACCCCAGAGGGTTTTTTCTCCCTATTTGAGAGTCTATGGTTCATCTCCTCTATTGCCTCCTTTCTTTCTTTATTCCCGTTTTTGAAGTATTCCGTGTAAATGATGCAGGAATGTATGACAACATACTAATGTAAAGTGGTGATTCTGTTGTGAAATGCGTGGTATTTCATTACCTAAACAGACACAGTATAATGTCTTTTTATTAATGGCCTATAACTCTGCCTGAATATGAGGATGTTATTCATGCATATATACGATTCCGGGACATTCAGTGTCACAAACAAAAAACAAATCTGGTGGCAACCCTACCACGAATCAGCACAGTCATACGTACACCTTTATGTTTTATTAGGCAGTCTTACGAGAGCACGTCGTCTTTGACAGGGATGGGAACATTTCTCTGGGGGCCTTATGCTGACACGGCGCGACCGAACGGGCCGTCTGAGCTCATTTTTGGAGCCAACAGAGAAATACGAGAGAATTTAAAATATTTTAGTATCTATGATCTGCTAACCAGCATGACACCTGTCGGTACTGGGGGTGAGCGGTAGGGAAAATGTATAAATTTGGTTTCCGGAGAAACTTGTTGATCGATTGTTGATTGTTGCTCGCTCACTCTGTTGATTGTTGTCTGATTTAATACGTTTAACCATTCCTGTAGGCTATGAAGATATACATGCCTTTACTGTATAGGTACTGGGTATGCGGGCACCCTGGTGGTGCAATGGTTGCACTGTCGCCTTACACCACTGGGACCAGGGTATGGGGAATGTTCTCTACCCTGCACCTGTAGCCTCTTTACCCCACATAAGACAAGCAGGCACAGAAAATGGATGGATGTCTATTGTGTGTATATATACATCTATACATTTTTTGCCTGGATCTGGCCCGGCTTTTCCAAAGCAAACTTGCATTGGGCTGTGGGAATCAGAAGAACCTCTTCTGGAGTTATCTTATCGTAGGATTTCAGGCTGACTGTGATGCGGGATTATTTTACGCTAGTACTTATTTGTAAGTTGCGCCCCAGTCGAATAGACCATCGATACGGTACAGCGCTCATCGAAATTCACGAGGCTTGAGAGCGTTTACATACACGAGTTTCTTGTTAATTATCCATGTAAACCTGCATATTTAGGGCGGTCTGAGTTGGCGCCGAGGCGGTGAATGGGCGCGCTGAGTGCCGCAGTTCACCTGCAAGCGGGGGGGCCTCTCGTGGGAATGCACACTGAGGCGGCGCCGTTAGAGGCCCAGCCAGATGCCCCCGCCAGGGAGCCCTCGATTACCCCGTGTGGCACGAGCACCCTGGACGGCGTCCAGGAGGATAACCAGTGGAGATCGACTTGCGAGCCCCATTTTCTCTCAGGGGTTAAAGCCAGTGGCCATTCTGTCCACGTTCAGGTGACCGCCGAGGTCCCTGGCTCACACCCGGCCATCACCGGTGTCTTGACAGTGCTGAAATCGTTCAGCTGCTCACAGCTTCTTCTGACGCCTGCAAGACGGTGAACATGCGGAGCTGACAGGACAGGAATTTCCTGACTAAAAGCTGCTACGTCCTGACAGGACGATTTTTGCTTCATGGCCGGCTGTTAGTCTCCCTTGGCCTTCCTCACTGACCCCATATACATTTCATCTTTTGTTCTAGATGGTTTTCGGCGCTGAATCAGGCCCCCTCCGTCTCTCCAGACATCCACCTCTCCAGCTAAGCGTGGTGCCCTCCTGTTCACCTGTAACTACCTCCTGTTCATCTCTAACTATCATCCCTTACTTTCCTTGTTCCAACATTGGCTGTCGTGTTATTATGGTGTCTTTGCGTTGTCAAAAAATCCCTTTCGTAAGAGTGGAGTTCAAGCGGAGGGCCCTGAAGTGTTTCCCCGGCAGACGGCACGGCAGAAAAGCAGGATTTCATGGCCTGCTCTCACATAGCTGATGCTTGGTAAGGGCACATTTTTGTGGATTCCTTCCAATTGCAAAACAGTGAAATGCCCAGAATGGTGCGGGACTGTGTGTGGTCGTGTTGGTAAACAGAGATGGATGGCAGATGCTGGCGCATAACCAGAAAAATATTTTGTGGGGTCTGGGAACCATCTGCAGTTTTTGCTGAGGGGGTGTTGGTCCCCCTCAGTAGACTTGTGGGGGCGGGGGGGGGCGGGGGCGTTCCTCAAAATCAGTATTACCTGACCCTGTGCGTGATTGGTAATAGAAAGCAGCGGCCATGGTGATGTATTTTGACGTACGATGAGGAGTGTGCGTGTGTACATAAAGAGCCCAAGTGCGCAGAGATGTCTAAAAACCAGTGGGACGCATTTGATATCTGAAGAGGCAGACAAGATGCACGGTGGACAACTATGCGGTCATTTATGTTGGTTGCGTTTCAGGTTGTCCTTCATTGCAGCCTGGGTTCTACAAACATTTGTTTGTGTACCAACATTGAAACTGCTACGGAGACGTGCTGGGCTCCGATTAGTTGGCAGATTTCCTGGTGTTTGATGTCAACAATGGTGCTCAGTGATGTGGTGCATTGTGGTATGTATACTCAGCCGAAGACCACTTCCATGTAGTGTTTGCCAAAGTGTGGAATTGCACAACAGACGCACTGTATTTGGCTTATTTGAGGAACGGGACAGCCTTGGATACTTGTGCTAAGTGCCTGCATGCCAGATGTGGAAGTGTGTAAGTGAGACAAATGGACAGAGCCAGTATTCTCACAAAATACTGCTCTGACAGAAAAAGGGCTACCTGAGGTATTTAGACATCATTAAATGAATGGATTTGTACTCTGTGTGTGTGTGTGTGTGTGTGTGTGTGTATATATATATATATTTATATATATTCATTCCCTGGGGGTCTAAATATGAAACTGCATCTGTAATTGGTCTCATTCTGTAAATACTATCATTCACACGCTTTCTTCGATTGTAAACCAATTATGTGCAGAATTAACATGCACTTGTAAATTGTACCTGTTTTATGTTTTATCATTTTCTTTGTTTCTGGTTCTCAGAACAGACGCGTTTGAAACATCAGTACAGATTGGGCTCAGAATGAAAGGCACTGCAATGCCTGTGGAGTACCTCAAAAGTCATCATCCATCCATCCATCCATCCATCCATCCATCTATCCATCTATCCATCCATCCATCTATCCATCTATCCATCTATCCATCTATCCATCCATCCTCCTTTGAACTGCTTATCCAGAACAGGATCACATGCACTTTCTAAACACATAAAATGCATATATCATTTTAACAAACCTATTACATGATGCAGTGTCTTTAACATGTGGAGAGCACAGAAGTCAACCCCCCCACCCCAAAAGGCAGAGCCCGATTCCTTATCTCGCAAGATAAGATTCTCCAGCGCCATCATGTGGACAATTTTAAGGCCTCCAGGCACCTGGCTCCACACCAAAGGATCCTGTTGCCCCTGGTGCTCCCGGGACACCTGAAGGCTGCTCGTCTCTGCCCGGCCCACACAGAAATGATGTTCAGAGAAGCTCAGTAGAAGGGATGTCGTCCTCGCATAATGCCTCTGGAAATTTCCTTCCAGGCCCTGAGGAAGGATGTTCACCATAAGGATGCAGTGCTTCAGCTTATCGAACCTGTGATGGTTTCTGATCTTTATCATCAGCAAATCAAGGGGCTCCATCTAGCCCTATGAGCATCTGATGAAAACAGGAGGATCTCACCTGGTATAGGAGATGTTCCTGCTCCACACATGGGGACGCCAGCTAGGATGCTGTGCCCAGTCTTTCAGTGTCCTTCCGTTTCCCTTGATCCGCTCGTGAGGTCGGACCCCATGGCGTGACCATCTCCACCACCTCCTGGGCCAAGGGTTTCACAGAGCTTTTCCTTCCACCATTCAGGTATCAAGGTTGATGGTCATGGTTTCCAAGGCTGATGGTTTCCAATGTGTCAGAGGTCAAAAGTCACCAACAAACAGGTGGAGTAGCGGAGGGTTATATCTGATTGTGGGCTGCTGGTAGCTGCGTGCTCTGCACCCTCTCCTGACCAGTGAGACGTGGCACATCCCATAGTCTGATGAAGAGGCTGGCCCCAAGTCTTTCATCCTCCCTCAGCTCTGCCTTTGATCTGCCACATGGGTTAGCCGGTGCCTCACGGAGATCAGAGCTGTGCAAATGCCAGTCTGAAGGTAATCCCCCGAGCGGCCAGACTCATCTGGGTCTACATGGCAACGATGAAGATCTGCGCACAGTTCTGACCTTGTTAACACTACTTTACATTCAGAAACGTTTAACCCTGTTATTGACCTACCAAGAAGGGTGTCAGCAGAAGGTTTTGCCAATTCTAGAATTTTAAGGTGAGGGGCATAAGAGAAGCCATACTTCATACATGGGAGGGGCGGGACTTTATCATTAGCCAATGCTTTGTTTTTAGTCGCTGAGTGACAGGGGAGTGGCACTCTAGGGGCCAATCAGGTTTCAGCTGTGTTCCTGTGGCCCCACCCCTGGATACCTCCGTTGGGCTTGGGACCTAAGAAAAATCTCAAAAAAAAAAAAAACTAATTTTAGGGAAAAATTACCCTGTAGGACTGGACAGGCCTGAGTGTGATAGTAAGGCCAGAGAGACTTGGCCAGCAGAAGAGCAAAGAGAGAGGCCTGGCCAACATGCACGTGACCTACAGCATGTGCCTTTTGGTGTTTGGGAAGGCTGCCTGTCTCGCTCTCCACTGCTGAGTCATACCCGTCTACACGGAGCGTGTTTGACTTCCTGTTTCCTGCCTGGGCTGTTACCTGTCAGAGCTTCTTCAGGAGGCCCGCAGGCAAGATATCTCACTCCTTCCCATCATCCTGCTCTTCAGAAGCTTTCTTCCATCCCAGCTTAGTGCTCTTACTCCCGTTAAATCCGCCACTGCAGCTGATGCGGCTTATCTGATTTTTCCGTTTTAATTAGCGTATTCGTTTCAGCCGAGTTGTCCTTTCCTGTGCCCCCAATAGAGCAGACGAACATCTCCGCTACTAGCCGTTCTGGGTAACCTGACCGCTGACCTGCAGCTTGGAAGCCTGTTTTTATGCAACTGCTAATTAGTGATCCATGTTCCACTTTTACAGAGATCCAGAGAAGCCTCTCGGGGGAGGAAGGGAGAGAGAGAGGGACAGAGAGAGTGAGAGAGAGAGCAAGAGAGAGAGAGAACAACATCATGAACAAGAGAGGGAGCAAGTGAGACAGAGTGAGCGAGCAAGAGTGAGCAAGAGACAGAAAGAGCAAGACTGAGCGAGTGAGAGAAAGCAAGAGAACGAGAGCAAGAGAGAGTGCGAGAGCAAAGACAGGGAGAGGGCCTTTTTAAAACCTCTATTAACGCAAATGCACAATTAATCCTTACTCAAAAAAGGATGAAAAAAATTAAAAAGCAAAAAAAAATTAAAATAAAAGGGGATTGAGAAAAAGAGAAAGAGAGCAAGAGTGCGAGAGAGACTTCTAATTTTTTATTCACTGCTAGTGAATAAGTGAATAGTGATAATAGTTCATTTCTGTATACTGTTGGCCTCCTGCTTGTTTGCCTGAGCATGCCAAGAAAATGGGCCTGCATTAGTGCGGACTCACAAGCACATCCAGGTCACTCTGCATTAGTGCCGACTCACGAGCACGTACAGGTCACTCTGCATAAGTGCGGACTCACAAGCACATCCAGGTCACTCTGCATAAGTGCCGAGTCACGAGCACGTCCAGGTCACTCTGCATTAGTGCCGACTCACGAGCACATCCAGGTCACTCTGCATAAGCGCCGACTCACGAGCACGTACAGGTCACTATGCGTAAGTGCGGACTCACGAGCACATCCAGGTCACTCTGCATAAGTGCCGAGTCACGAGCACGTACAGGTCACTATGCGTAAGT
>JAABNY020000035.1:5470090-5496218 GCA_015164015.2 Brevimyrus niger
TCCTCCCTGCCCCCCCTTACCCCCCGCCTTGTCCCCTCCCTCGCTGAGCTGGGTGAAAGCCCGCTCTGGGCCTGGGAGGAGATCAGAACAGTGAGGCGCCAACCCACCTACGCAAACACCCGGTGCTGAACCTCGAGAAGACTGGCACCGCGCCATACAGCCGACCTTCCTACACAGCTCTTCCACATCTTCTCAGCTCTGCTCAGCTCTTGGATTCCTTCATACAGCAACACCTGACACTTCTATCTGTCTATTTCTCTATCTATACCGCTTCTGGGTCCCTGCATTCTGCACCCTTTGGTAAATTTTGGGAGAATTTTACTTCGTCAGTGATTCCCAGTTTCTGCTTGCGTTACGTACCTTCATCGGATTCCGATTCCTGGCTGCCCTGAGAGCTCACAGAGCCCTGCTCTGGGCTCCGACCCTAAATCGTATTGGTGTTTCTCCCACCCCAGTGCCCATCCCCAGGTCTCACTCGAGGAAGCAGAACTGAAGATGTATCTCATGAAGTTTTTAACGGCCGCGAGCTTCTGATGGACGGTCGGCGGTCCCTCAACAAAAAGAGCTTTCCAGGGGTGATTGCACGGGGTGCGATTCTCAACCATGCAGAAAGCGAGTGGCACTCCTCACAGATTATAAGGCCCGGGGTTCAGCGAACAAGAGGCTGTGATTTACAGAGCCATCTGGATCTCGGAGGGGCAGAAATGGGTGATTAAGTCCCAGGAGCCGCGTGTGCTTTTTGGGGGGATTGAGGCCGGAACTTGCCTGACAGGGAAGTAGCTGGAAGGATGCTGGCCAGGTGTGGTGGCTCAAAGGGGAGATGTTCCACCTGGGTCCTCCTCCCCCCCAGAGGAGGGGGTCTGATCTCCTCACTGGCAGCTCCTCTCCCTCAATTCCCCAGTAGCCTTTTAAGCCTCTGGCTTCATTTTCTGTGTGAATGCTTGGGTGGTTTATCCGCCCGCCTGCAGACACGTTTCGCGTGGCGCCCGCACACACGCCCACGCACGTCGATACGTGACCCCAGTGACACCTGCACTTCGATGACTTCGCGCCTATTTCTGCAGCAGTTTCTGTCAGTTTTTACGTTCCGCACGCACACGCTCACACGCGCACACACACACACACACACACACACACGGACACGCAGACATCTGTATATCTGGTTCACGTTTTTCCAGGCGATTTTCTGAACCGTTTATTAGGCTTCCTGTTATACGGAGGTAGGTAGGTGGGTGGGTGGGGGGGCATCTCATAGCTCTGGTGCTCTGAACTGTGAATAATTTGCTGGTTATTTCCAGCATTCAAGGAGCTCACCGCACAAGAGAAAGACACCAGAAAAGTATCAAAGGAGGTTTTAAAATAATCCCTTTCATGTGAGCGAGATACAGCTGTTGATTATGCGGCCATTGTTAACAGATGACATCAGGCGCTTGATGCCGCATATAAAATGCGGGCAGCTTGCTACTGCGCCGGGATGCTAATGAAGTCATAGGAGATGTAAATGGCAGCGTGTTCAAGCTTTTCTTGAGTGCCTGCTCTGGATTACCCATACTGCCCTGCTGTAGCCTGCTGCCCGTTCACTGGGCCAGAGCACGCTTGCAGAGCTGGGTTAGGGAGGCGTAACACGAGCAGATGGGGGGGGGGTCTCCTGCTGGGGAAAGAGTCGCTGAGGTGAAGCGCTCTCGATTTCACGGGGACCGGGACACAGGCAGATTGCCAGGAAGGGGGGGACTGTCAGATTTTTTATTATTATTTTTTTTTTGCATTGTCCAGGGCTCACTGTGCAAAACAACCCCAAAAACATTCATCTTGTGTTGCTCTGGCGGAAAATGCAGGGCAAGAATCACTGTCTAAATTTAATGTTTCTAGCGAGAGGATTTCAGGGGATGTACGTGGCCTTTGCGGGCATTGCAGCTGGGGGCGGGTGCACTAGGACCCTGGGGAATGCTAAAGTTAGAGTGCCTCCTGCTGAGTTAAAGGCAACCAGCTGAACCTCGCCGGCTCTCTGCATTATGCATGCGGGACGGTCGAGTGTCACGTTTACCCCTGTCCCCTCAGCCAGGTGCCTGTGCGATGTACGTGTGGTGTTGGGTTCCTGAGGAGGTGTTTCTTACTTTGCCGTGTTTCTCTGAAAGGGTGGAAGTAAGGAAGGTGTGGGAGGGGCCTAATGAGGCCTAATGCAGCCCACAGATCTTCAGCCTGTGTTTAATTATAGAAGGCGTCATGTGAAAAATGTTGGCATATAATATTACATCGCTGACATATTACTCTTATATCAACCTCGATCCAAGACCCCATTAAAAACCTATTGTTGACTAAAAAGTGCATGATGGGAGACATAAAGGCAGCCTGACCCTTTTAAAAAGGGGTGATCTGAGGTCTGTCTTACAGGGTTTTCTGAAATGCCAGTGGACGCGTGAGTGGAAAACAAAAGCAGCAGCCATTAGCGTTAGCGTTAATGCTAGCGTGTCCCGAGATGCGGCTCGCTTCGAAAACGTTGACTAGGAGCAGCCGTCATGGTGAGAGATTATCCCGGATGTTCTGAAGAATTCACAGGGACCCGACTGGCGGCGGCGGGTGAAAGTGGAGGAGGTCTTCAGGTTGGTTTGCATGTGGTACTTGCTTACTTGCTTGCTTAACACAGGTTGGTTTAAGGGGTTGGTTTGTGGGGTCTTTTCTGGGGGGCTAGAGCGACAAAGTTTTTTGTGAAGTCAGACCATCACTTGACAGGAAGCTGCTTGATCTTGGGTTTGAACCCCCCCTCACTGTTTATAACCCACCCTCCCTAATGCTAGAATTGTTGATCAGAAGAATTCCTGTTGGGCTGCTTTGATTGTGGACTGTTGATGAAGGCCAGGAAAGCCCCCCCCCCCATATGATCTGAAAGGCACTCGTCGGCGTGACATTCCTGGGCTGAGACTCGGTTCTGCGCGGCCCAGGCCGCCCCTCATCCAGGTGGAGCTGCTCACCCGCAGTCTGTTCGGCTCTTGGCGCGGATTTCGCCTGCCGAGTATCGGGCAAACCGAGAGGACACCGGAAGCCCAAGCTGTGAGCAAATCACCGCTTTGTGCTTAGCGAGATGACATGCTCAAAACCCCCGGCTATCCCACTCCGGGCAAATCTGGCACCGGTGCCTCCAGCAGGGGGTAACCCCGGCCGTCAATCTGTGAATTTTGCCTTGGGCCGCGGTGTCAGTGAGACGGATCTTGGCCCCGATCCTTGGGAGCTGCGCTGTGGCCTGTTATCTTCCACGGCATGGAGGGCCACCTCCACACAGCTCAGGCATGCTGATATCTTCATGTCTACCATGCCAGCTCATTTTTTACTAGGAAATTCCTGGTTGAGGAATAAATCATGACGTAAATGCTTATTATGCCTAGTAATGTAATATACAGCTTAACAGGATATGGGTAGCCAGTGAATACCATAAATACTGTACATTTTCAGGAGGTAGTATTATCAACTCTGTACCCCTACATTAAAATGCTGAGAGAGGCAAGATGAATTAAATAGGAGACAATCCATATTAGCCATGCACTCTGTAAATGGTAGAGTGGTCATGTCCATTTTCATCACACTGGCATTTCGGTCAGAAGCATAATTTATGTATTTTGCTGGAAAAAATAAAATACCAACAGTATTTACCTGTGTGTTACTAATTTATGAATTTTTATGGCTGACTACAGCCTTAAAAACCTACAAATGAAGTGCAAATGAACCTCAAGGGCTTTGGTGACTGGCTGGTATATGGATTCATGTCTCATTGTGTATTATCCATCCATCCATTTTCCAAACCGCTTATCCTACTGGGTCGCGGGGGGTCCGGAGCCTATCCCGGAAGCAACGGGCACGAGGTAGGGAACAACCCTGGACAGGGGGCCAGCCTATCGCAGGGTACACTCACACACCAGTCTCATTGTGTATTATACTGAACTTAATTAAATTTAGTTAGACAATTGTTTTTATTGTTGTACAATATAAAATATATCCCACCTTCAACAGTTGAGTTATTTACTGTTCAATGGCAGCGTGAAGGATTATTCTATTAGAATAACCCCATCCTGATATTAATTTGTTCTTAGTTTGAAATCATTATATAGTACACTAAAAATACATTGTTGTTTTCAGTCTAACCAAACAACTTATTTTATTTCAATTTATAGTGCTGAGCTGAGCTGATAAATCAGAGATTTAGCCTCAGTTTTCAGTTGTTTTGAATGTTAAGCACCCAAAAGTGATCCGGTTAGTGCTCGATTGTCACCTGAAATTAATAACACTGTTAGTACTCAACTATAATATTGATCCAAATATGAAAGTATTTTCGCAGTTAAGTATACAGAGTACCTTAATGAAAATCAGGCTGAATACTGCTCTAGTTCATTCATGCACAAATTTAATAAAAGTATAATAAAAATATATCAGGGAGATGTAGGAAAACCTTAGTCCAGAGGCACCTTTTTCTCTGTTGTCGACATTCTTAATACCTTATTAAAATGATCCTCAACTAATGGATTTGTGTGATTCATATTTAATATGATTTGATTGCAAGATTCATTTAATCAAGAGTTGACACCCAAGAAACAAGCTGCTGTCTAGTCAGCACGATCTGGACCTTTCTGTCGGAGAACTCAAGACAGGGTCCTGTGAATCTGCGCTGAGTCTAAGTCCGTAATGGATGAATCCTTGGGAAAGACTGTGAGCATGTTGATGTATCTAGTGAGAATTTATGGATGCTGTTTCCCTAAGTCAGTGCTGTGCAATCCATTTGTTTAAAGAAAGTTCTAGAAAGGTCATAGCCATATATCTGCTTGACATAAGCACACTCACGCTTTTTCATTGGAAAACACTAACCTGACTTGAATGTGTTGTCAGTGTCATGGCAAGAGTGTGTCAGGTTAATATTCTTATTAAATACTAAAACTATTATTTTCAAAATGTAACCGTTTTCCCACGTAATGGCCAAACAATATTCTTACAGGGGAAACGGTTTCAAATATTCACTCACATCTTTTGCAGCATAAGGTTATGGTGGTGACCATCTACAGCAGAACCACCAAAGATACTGAGGCACTGGATAAAATATCACGTCGACAGGGTATGTGAGCTGTATGAAAATAGGAAACACCTCTGGGCAACGCCAAACACAAAGGTTGCACTTCATCATTTTGTAAACCAACAGCAAGGTGACGGAGCAGCTGATCTCTGGCGGTCATTGACATTTTGGAGAGTGCCGGGTACGTGGTGAAGGATCTGATGAGAGCTTATTGCTACTCGCTAAGAAGTGGGACAAAGTTGTGGATCAAACAAAGTATAAAACTTGTTTACTAATGTCCAGATGGATATGATGTCATGGTCCATCTTTTCTAATTATCTAAGGAAATATTCAGTAAGAGAGAAAATTCTGATGGTGACAAGAAGGTAATGCATCCGTTGTATCCTTGAAGTTACTGCCATTGTCATTTGGTTACATGGGTTCCTGTGAGAATTTCCTTACTCCTTTGTGCACTCACGGTCATTCATTTCCCACTACATGGAGTAGGAGGTGTATACTTGGGAAGCAGGGGTCTTGTAGGGGTATCAGTGTGGTATGAACACATGTCCGCTGGTGACCTTTATCCGCTTCAAAGCACGAGCACACTGGTCAGGAAAGTCTCTCAGAGTTTAACTTAAACTGCCACTGTGGATATGTTCTCAAACACTGACTGCAGGGCAGTTACTCACTCGCGCCACCTTGTGATCCATGTAGTAGCTTTGAAACGTCCTGATTAGTGTTAGGAGCATCTGCTAAGTCATTGGGCATCACTTTCAACTCCTATTGGCCTTGAGGAAACCAGGGCAGATGATGGATGCCTGTCCATGTCTAATTTGTATTTCTCCTCAAGTTCCATTTTCCTCCATAAAACAGTGATGGATTTTGTTAGTCTATTCAAAAATAGACAAAGCAATATATTTTTGGAGATAAGGGCCACAGGACCGACTGGGAAAAATTGGAAACTTTATCAGTTTCTCGTAGTATTTGTTGGAAGTCTGATGGATACTCAAAGCCATTATCTCAAGGCTTGTATGTTAGCAGAGTGTGCTGTGTAGGCTATTATTGGCTTTTGTTGGGTACACATGGACTGGGATAACAATGTGATTTATGAACTGCTGGAAATAAAATATCTATAGTGCCATTTAGGCGAGACTGATAAATTGGAAAGCCTAAGAAGTACATGGCTTGGAAATTAAAGTCATTAGGTAAAGATGCTAAGGTTGGGGGTGGGGGGGCTGAGGGGATGGGACACTGATGTTCTTAAATTATGATATCGCTCCACTGGCTTTGTGAAGAAAATCCCTCTGAGAACCTGATTTAAATTACCAGACAAAAGTTTGGATAAGCTAAGTTTCCTACAAAGAAGAGAGAGAGAATCCCACATCAGATGATCTGGCCACCTGACCTAAACACTATAGAAATGGTAAATAAACAGCAGCCACACACAGCTACCTAACCAGCTTCATTAATAAGTGCATACGAGTTAATTTTTTCACTCATTAGTAACTTCCTAAAGTTCATCCCGCCCGCATCCAGACCTCCGTTGCCTCTGATCTCCAGCAAACCCCGAGAGCCCAATTAACAGCCGAGAAGGAGCAGGAAGTAAAGGTGCTTCCTGGACTCGGTTGATGGAGACACAAAAGCATAAGTGTCCTCAGAGCAGCTCTTTGTCTCCCAGGCAGGGAGGATGAGCTGTCCTGCCTTTATTGTCACACTACTCCCTCCAGACGGTGGACGTTTTTGATAAAGATTTTCCCAGCTTGTTTTGGTTTGTTTTTTCAAGCCCTCTAGGTTTTACTGTTGAATTAATAAATATCTACCAGTGGATACTTACACCCCCAGGAAGTATAAGAGCAGGTAACTGTGGAGTCAACTTGCCTGAAGAACCCCTTTATATTGGTGAAGATGATGATAGGCGTACTGTCATTGTTTCAGACTTCTGCATGTTTGCACTGTTCCCAGCCATGAAAAATTGATGCAAACTCCCTTCTCGCTAATAGCGGATCACTGTAAACAACTAGGACTGTGACACGAATATGGTGCCGGAGTGACAGGTCACAGAACGCGTCGAGAGGCAGCAGGTATCGGATGGTGACAGGATTCTGTTCAGCTGTCCTCCGAAATATGTATAAAAAGCGTCACGGTGCAGGTTTTGCGGGCATATGCCGTCGCCGGGGATTCTGCTACGTTTGGGTGACGCGGGGACAGTAACCAGGCAGCTGAGAGAAGGTGGAATTCCCCTGGCTCTCAGGTCACCTCGAGTGGCGGTGTGGGAGGTGCTCCAGGAGATATCAGACTGTGTCTGGTCAACAAAACTAACCCCCCCCCCCCAACGTAAACCCCATGGACTAACATAGAGCCATTGAGAGAAGCCAAGCTGTGCTGAACACGCTGCACCCAGCGGAGGCGCCTGATTGGTAATGAGTGTCCTTGCCGCCTGTCAGACCATAATCCTCCCTGCGAAGTCCAGTCTTTGCCGTTCCCACAGAGTTCTCCTATACTTCAGCGTAGCACTTCATTAGGGACAGCAACACGGATCAATTGTTCTTGATGAGAACGGCTGATATTTCATTTACATTCCTTTCAGCATAATTAATGTATGTAATTAAGATTTCCATTATAAGGCAGCAGATGTTGTTGGTGGCTTACTGATAATGGACTTAGCTCTGGCTGTGTTGATTAAACTTGGTCAGTTAGCCAGTCAGCTGGTACGCTCGCACTTGCGGACGGCCGGCGTGGGTGTGTCGCTGTCTTTTCACAGTGGGATCTTCGTTTGGGGCTGTACCGGTCTCCTCTATTCTCACCCATATTGGGGAATCGATACGCAACAACAGAAGCAGCAATAGATGCGATGTACCCCAGAATAAAGGACTTCATCCGCTGCAATGTTGCTTTAGCTGGTCTGTTGTAACAATTCCTTTTTTATTCCTGTGAATTTCAGGTTATTTGCCAAGATATATGGGAAAGTTAATGGGTCTGTAATGGATCCCCCACTGGGCGATTTGCCTGGGTGAAGGTCCCTGTTTTCTATTTGCACTATTGTTTTTTTCTTTTATTACAGGGTGTCCAAACTACTATTAATCGATCCTTTACTTCAGAAAAAAAACACTGCATTTGTCTTTTCAATTGCATAGCAATATATTTCCGGGAAAGTATGGAATTTAAAAATAACGACGCTGTCACTTGATTGAATCGAATTTAAGCACGCAGATAACCGGTTAGTATCTTTGGCATTCTGTTTGATTATTTAAAGGAAAATATCAACCAAGGGGTAGGAAAGGTAAAGCTAAGGGATTACAGTGTGGTGAAATTATGTCACAGAAATGCAAGCTGAATGTACGTATTTCAATGACCTTTCGTAATTAAATGGTGAGAAACTTTTAATGGGTTTATGCTCCAGAAGACATTTTCCCTCTCTCTCCTGACATTAAGAAGACAAAGGCTCCTCCAGGCCCGAACTGAACTCGGTAAGATCATCAAGGCTCTGCCTCCCAGCTGTACTCCTCCCATTTTCCCAGAATCCTCTGCACTTGCATGTTGCTGTTCAGTCTTAGGTGTCCCCACTTAATGCAATTAACAATCATTACAAATCGTGTGAGTCTGTAGTTTGTGATATAGATGGATCACAGGTTCCAGGAGTGATCCTGGGAGAAGATTTATGGGGGCTAATTGGTCAGTGACTCCTAAGCAGACACTGAATAATGTCAAACAACTGGAAAACACAGATCTGTGCGAATTTGACATCCTAATTATCCATTTGCTGTGGGATTGAGAGCAAGCAGCACTCTGTAATTCACAGGTTAGTATCTGCATGGGCCAAAATGACCCTATATTACAGTTAATACGTGCGTGGTAGACTGGAGGAAGTGGCTCTGGCTAACTGGTGACCCTATATTACAGTTAATACATGCATGGAAGACTGGAGGAAGTGGCTCTAGCTAACTGGTGGCCCTATTTTACAGTTTGGATGAAGGGGCACCAGCTAATTGGCTAAACCTAAACATAACAGGACTAATTCTGGTGATGGTTAGAAGAACTAGTTAAGGTAGTATGTGAGGCAACGGGCGTTGCCGCCGTTATGGAAAGTTTGGACCTACCAGGGAGGGTTTCCAGCACGACTGCCTGGGATGTGACTCAGAATCTCAAGTAGGTAACAGATGGTTGGTTCTCCTGCTTCTTCTCCTTACACACATGCTGCGTTTTGTTTAAAAAGCTCCTTTGTGGGATAATGTCTGTAGAACTGGCAACTAGACTACGCCAACATCCATCACAGTTTCCACCTTGATGAGATGCATTCAGGATGACAAGGTCACTAATGGCCAAAAAAATGAACCCCCCCCCCCCGCCCTGCAGGCCTGCTTCACCATTGTTGTGAGCTACACAAACAAACATTCACCACCTGTTTGACTTGCATCTGCTACTGTTTACATCCCTAATGCGTAAAGCAGCATAACGCATGAAACACCGTTCGATAGTAAGGTTCAGTAACTTTCTTCTGTTGCCGTAATCCTAGCGATATCTAGTGAGCTTCTGTTAATTTTATCCTATACTTATGCAAAGCCGTCAGTGTTTTAGAGTGTTGTGATGCACATTGAAGCTCATAGAGGGAACTCGCTGTGCAGTAAATCATGTGAGTTTGCAGCGAGAGCCAGGAAAAAAAACACATATTTCGATGCAATGAGACACTTTATGCTGCCACATTAAAGTACAAACCACCAAACAGAAGGGAGGACATCAGGCTGATATAAAATATAAGAGCTGTGTACTGAAGGATTACTGATGCATTCTGAGTCCTGAGTTACATATTATTTCAGTGGGAAATCAGAAAATCAGTGAATCATCCAAAATGGGTTCTGTGCGATGCGCCTTTCATGTCAGTTAGGATCTTTGCAAGTCTGTGACCTCAAGGTCATGATAAGTTATCCAGTGGGTCAAAAATGTACTGGACTGTCTACAAAAAACTTAAAGTCGGCAGCCAGTTTGAGTGATGCCGCAAGACAGAGCATCAAACTGTCTGATTGCAGGGTCTCCAGTGATGATCAAACTGGGGAATGTTGGCCAAGTGGCTGCTTATGGGATTTGAAAAGTGCCTGGTTTGCTGGGTACCTTAACTACATTAGGCTCTGTCTGTCAGACTCTCTCTGCCCCTGCCACACGTAATCCAATCCTGGCCTTTGTCAAGCCTTCGTGGAGCTTGCAGAGCGAGGCTATAATCACGGGAGCAGAAGTACGTACAGGTGTCTGCGTGAATGAGTGCAGGATTCTGTGAGGAAAAATGCCAGAGCATTCTCAGCAAACTAAAATAAAGAGGACGATTAGGGGATTATCTTTCTTATTCATGGCTTTCACAGTACAGTGCCTCTCCGCTCCGTGCAAATGTTTATCCTTGACAATGAGAGCTTGCTTATCCCATGTTATCGCACCATAAACTAAAGGGAGAACGGGCCCGGGTCAGATTTTTCACAACACTATCATCTGCCATTTTCTCAGGGGAAAAATCCTTTCTTTGTAATGAAAATTAGAGAGAAAGTTCAGTTCTTTTCGGTTTCTAGTGTCTGGAATCCTGCATCTGTGCCACAGGTTGGGGAAGCCCAGGTTTGCATTGTGAATCGCAGGAAGGAAAGTAACCGGCTGAGTAAACTCCATATGGATTAATACATATTATCTGAGCCCATAATGAGGTAGTGTGACCGTCGGGGGGTGGTTTTGCCCGCTTTGTGTATTTAGGGTGTGTACATGATCAGTAACGTTTGTTCTATCGTCCTCCGCCAGCAAAGCATTTTCCTTCTTTTAAATTCTTCATCTCCTCCAGCTCCTCCGGTGACCTTGAGCAGAAAAAAAAAGCATAGCGGACAGAGCAATTGAATACAGATCCAGCCCTCCTATTGTGTCTCTGGTCCCAAATCAGTTTGGTAGAAATAAGACATATAATACCGGTGAAAATGCATGGAGCGAGCGGGGGGTGAATTCCATTCAACAGGTACGTCTGGAGAGCGATGGCCGTCTGCGACCTCCTGCCTGTGCTAGGCGTTCTCACACTGTGGTCCAGGCAGTCTGTCTAATCTGGTATTGGAATTGGCTTGATATTGACTTCCTCACTTGAGATGGGTTTCATAAGGGGGGGGGGGCACTCGTATTTATCTACTTCCTTTGGATAACTGACCACCGCTGTCCAGGTTTGAACCAGTTCTGACCATCTCCGACACCTTCTCTCATTCTGAAACATTTGATGACCAGGTTAACTAGTGTGTTGTGATCCTAAGCATGCTTACGGATTGTATTTTTCTTGGGTGCGTTTCCACTTTTATCACGGGTGCACATCTCCAGTTCGTAACCGTCAGCCATCTCTGCTCCCTGCACCATTGGGGGGCAGGCCAGTCCCTCTAAGACAGCCTGTAATCACTCAGCTGATGGCCGTTAGCTTGGCTGAGGAGAAGCGGGAGGCAGCCCGGCTATGAATAACCAGCTGAACAACTATCCCCGAGACGTCTATCGAGCCAGGCTGAAAAACCTCCAAATTGGACTGAGGGGCATGTTAGAAGCGACGGAGAAGCTGCCTCAGCTTTGCTTCTGTGGGTCCCTGTACTTCACACCTCCGCAATATTAATGCTTTTAAGGGTGGATTCCCAGTGCACTGGGGACATGAGAACACCTTCATGGCAGCAATGCTGGAATCCCATCGGGGCCGGAGGAAGTCAAGGGTCAAATGTTTTTTCTCTGAGCGTGTCTCCACACACCCTTTCCCATCTGCACGCATCCCCAAGATGGGGGGGGCGCTGTTAAACTGGACACAGTCACAGGTCAGAAGTTGTCATCGGGCCCTGTGGTATCCAATATATAGCAAGGGCGTCAACCTGAGGACCTCAAATTTACATTGGCTATGCTGCTTATGTTTACCACACCTTGCCAAAATTGCCACGTGCCCATATTTAAACAGACCCTGTGGTCCAGCACTCTTATTGGGAATCGTGTTTGTGATTTCAATGCAGTCGTTGATGTTTTGCTCTGCATGACATCATGCATTTGCATTGTGTTCATGTCATTAATCCTGGTACAATTCCAGAGAGTGCAAGTCTGTGTGAATCACAGTGAGCTCATTGCTGGTTTGAGTTTATCCAACAGTTGGCAAAGTTCACTTGGACACGGCATAGCAGTGACTGACTTGATAAAGGCTTCGACACCCGTCGCTTACGCTGGTCTGGGAAACGCAGAACATCAGGGCTGTTCCCCTCATCCCGTGAATTTAATCAGTGCTGTATTTATACTGATTACCAAATCACATGGGGTGCCGTAAGAGCTGCTATAAGAAGGAGAAAAATCGGAATGGACTCATTACTGCCTCAGATGAGCGCAGTGAACGCGTCAGCGATAATGACGACTCTTTGATCTAGAGAATTATTATTAGACGCGTTGATCTTCCTGTCAGGGTGGGGGCTGGTTCACAATGAATGCCTGGCCGACTCAGTCCTACATCACTGAGTGAATCTGCTTCCTATTTCGGGGATTGGGGGACCATCACATGTGGTGCCTGGGATCACCAGGACTTAACGAGTAGCTAAGTAACAGTCACATTGACATTTTTGAGGCAATTGCTTTTGTGCATTTGTACTTTCGTTCCGAACAAGCCCCGGTGCTGCAGTGCTGAATAAGATGCACTTAGAGTTGTTTCCTCAGAGGTGCAGAGTTCAGGTGCAGAAAGTACAAATCAGAGGAGCAAGATCTTGTTTCAACTAACTAATTGAGTACTCTGTGAACGTGATTCATTCTACTCAATTGGTTGGTTTAAACAAAGTCTTGGTCTAAATTTGTAGTTTCTGAACCTTAGCCTTCCACCTCTGACTTGCCTAGACTGAAGTTGTATCTGTGGGTTGATTCGTCTGCTGAAATGAGCATTTGTGTGATGATGGCCTGTCCTGAGGCTACACCGATTTAGCTCACGCTCAGTGCCAGCGTTTTGTAAGAGAGCGGAGTGATGGCCATTGGACCTAATGGACTGTCAGCACCCCCAGGAGGGCTTTGTTTTGTTGGAACTGCTCACACATCACCTCCCTGAAATATTGATCATCGTCGTATGTCCGATTACCAAGGCCTGGCTGGGTTCCAGTGCTACACGGCATGCTGAGAGGAGAGGACCATTGTGAAGATGAAAGGAATGAGTATAACATTACAGGGCTTTAGGGAGCAGTCAGTCCAGCGAGCAGGGAGTCATTAACATTCCTAACTACATGCACACAAGGAATTAAAGGTGATCTGAAGGTAAGGTGGGTCCCAGAGTCCCACACATTTCCTAGGTTGAAAAATTCCAGGACATCAGAGCAAGAGAGCAGAAAAGGCTTAACAGAGCTGCTAGTTATGACATCAGAGCCAGAGAGGACAAAGGGATTAACAGAGCTGCTAGTCATAGCTTACAGGGCTTTCAGGAGCAGCCAGTTTTGCAAGCAGGGAGTCCCTAACATTCCTAACTACATGCACACAAGGAATTAAGGGTGATCTGGGTCCCAGAGTCCCAAACATTTCCTGGGTTTGAAAATTTCAGGACATCAGAGCAAGAGAGCACAAAGGGATTAACAGAGCTGCTAGTTATGACATCAAAGTCAGTGAGAACAAAGGGATTAATAGAGCTGCTAGTTATGACATCAAAGTCAGTGAGAACAAATGAATTAACAGAGCTGCTACTTTAGTTATGACATCAGAGCCAGTCAACACTATAAAGCTTAACAGAGTTGCTAGTTATGAGGTCAGAGCCAGTGAGCACACTAGGACTTAACAGAGCAGCTAGCTATCATTAGCATTTGCTGCTGAATTTCAATTTAGTTTGAGAAGTAGTGTAAGAAAAATGAGACAATTACAAACTTTGATTAATCATTACGGTCAAAGGATTCATGAAAACAGTTTAACATTGTCCATTTGCCTCAGGTGTTGGGTGTTACTGCAGGAATGTCTGAGGCCTACAGAACGCTCAGGATGAGGCCGGGAATCGAGGCCGAAGTGGGTATCACACCCAGACCCCTCTCAAACCCCAAAATGGCGATTAGAATCACCAAGACTGCGGACCTGCTTCTTAAAGCTCTATTTCACCACCGTTTACCAGCATCCATGCGTCGTGTTGTGAGCGACGGCATGCGTGTGATCACACGCGTATTACGAGTCGGATTATGTAATGAATGCAGGGGTACCCAAGGGATGCATTATGAAACAAACACATAGAGCTAAAATAAATATTGGAGCTAATTAGGACACTGCAGGGATAGGAGGTAACATGACGTGTAAACAGCAAGTTAACTCTGCACAGTGCTTTGGATGGGCGCTCGCTGCGCTTGTGTTACATACTTAAACGTGACACATGTAGGTAACTGTCCGGTATGTGTGAGTCACGGGCGTCAGCAAACTGCATCCGTCTTTGCGTGTTTGTGCTGCGCGTGTGCGCACTGAGCATCGCGATTCCAGGAATCCCACAAGTGAATTAGACAGCTGGTAATAAACTAATCATCGTTAATTATTGTTGAGACACGAGAGGCTGTTGCTAATTGCGCTGGAAAAATAGGATGGAGCAGCCTGAATGTGTGCTCTCTTCTGCCAGTCCTCGAGGTGAAGAACAGGGGGGTTAAACTCGACCCAAATGTTTATTTCGGGCTTCTCTATCCCCTGACGCTGGGGTTTCATTTATCAGACCAGCGCAGCGCCTTGGCTTTGGAGGAATAATTATTTCCTAATTTATAGTGACTAAGAGCAGCACTGAGATACAGGGCCGTGTCTGTTTGGCTTCTGCTATTCTGGTGGGGGCTTCAGGGATTTCGTTTGTTCTTATTGACCTGCCCCCCCCCCCCCCCGGCCCATGTGGTTAAACTCCAATACCAGGAAAACTCATCAAAGAACCAGAGAGCCTCGTTTCAGTATCACTTACTCTTAACACTCCTGTCACGTTTCCCATGCACAGTGTTGTGGTCCTACTCGGTGAAAATAGTTCAGCCTAGTCTCGAAATGTCATTAAATGTCATCAAATTAAATTGGCACGTCCCTGTTCTGTGAAACACACAAAACAAAATCTGTTTCTGCATAAAGTGATTCCTCTTCTTCATTCTGAATTGGCGTATATGGGCGGGCGGGACCACTGACCCCAGCTGATTGGCCGCAGGGGTGCCACCTCTCCTGTCACTCACCAATTCAAAACATATCATTGGCTAACGACGAGGTTGACCACCTAAGGCCCCCCTCCTTAGAAAAATCCACGAATTGCCCCCGTCAGTTCTGTTCCGTCGTACTTTGTATTCCCCGTCCATGCCGCGCTTACGGTCTTCCCAGAACCGCCGTTCAGGTGCCGTATCTTACCGTAATGTGACTTTAATAGGAAGTCAATGCTCTGGCAGATGGAAACTGTTAGACTGCCGCAAGAATGGCTGTTTAACTTTGCGCGGTATTGAGATGTGGGTAAAATCCACACTGAAGAGGTAATCAGTTGCCTAGCTGACATCTGCTAAGAGCAGCTCATTTGGGTTTTTCAGCTCTCGTAGTCACGACCGCTGCTCCTGGCGCTTTCCGCCGTTCTAACTGTAGGATATGGGCAGAAGGCTGCGGGTGCCGCACAGGGAGGAGGGGGCACGGCTCGCAGCCACGGTGACAGCAGGGCCGCACGTAAGACGTCCCCGATTTGCGTACGGCTGCCTAAAGTAGATGGTTAAGGCTCTGACTCAGATCAGCACAGAAACCCGGAGGCCTGTCTTCCTGCTGTGGAGGAGATGCCGTGTTCCCTGTTAGGCCATCAGCCTCTTGTTTGAGACGCTGTGTGATAACTTTAGAAAAGTTCGCCGCGACTTAACTTTGAAACTCCAGCTAACGACGGCACTGTGCCAGCGACTCGCCGCGCATGACAATGTGTAACAGCGCCCCCCGCTGACCCCTCCAGCCCCACCCGGCGCCAGGGTGCCGCAGATTCATTACCCGCTTTGCAATCATCAACACTTAATTAAGACTGATTCAGAGAAGATCGTTAGTGGCTGCATGTCCTGTCAGTAGCGATTAGGCTGACGGACGTGCTCTGGACCGGCCGGCCCACATGAGGAGGCGGGGTGTCTGGGGGAATCCTGCGCCTTGGCTCCTCTGCTGTGGATGTGGGGGCCTCCTTCATCCAGCCATCAATTAACCCAATCAGGGCCATGGATGGTGGGATTGGCTCCCACAAAACTGGGTTGGACTGGGGGCATGGCTACAGGTGGGCAGGGGGGTGGGGCCAGATTAAACTAATCATTGGGGATTTAATAGCATCATCCTGGGGTCTCCCCCCCCCCCACCTGCTCAACAGCTGTTGCACATCTGTAGACCCTCCCAAGACCTCTGACAAGACCTCGAACACTGGTGCCCACCCAACACACCCAAATGCCCGCCTCAAAACGGCATCCTGGCAGCGCTACTGGGCTGGACAAAAAAGCATCAACAATTCCAACGTCTAGCATAAAATGTGCAACAGAATATTTATCCTTTCAGTCATGAATAATACACATTTCGTATCGGCCTGCTCTGTTTTCACCTTTGCAGGTATTCCATGACAGACACAAATTCAATTAATCACAAAAAAATAAATAAAACGAAGCGACCCCTGAGATATGTACAGTTTAACGAGATTTAAACAGTGTGATTCGTTAAATCAACAGCTCCTCCAAGGTTAATTAATTAAGAGCTTAGCTGCAACTAAAAACCAACGTGCAAGGCTGGCTGGCGGGCTGAGCTGTAGGAGATCCAGCTGTGGGCTAAGCCAATTAGACGGCGGATAGCGCTGGACCCTACGAACGCCGCTCCCTGTGTGCAGCGAAAACGCCACAAAAGCAGGAAATTCAAAGGCACAGAGGAACCCATCTGGTGAGTGGCAGATAAAGGCTGGATCCAGGTGGCGACACGTGCCAGTCATACCAACAGAGTGTTTCGATTTCTGACGTTTTTAATAAGAAAAGCTAATCTCCTTCTGTCTGAAGTAGCTCTTGCACGTCTACAAGTAAACCTTTCTGCTCCTGCTAATTAATGTAAAATCATTGTAACGTTATCATCGCCAAGAGCTGTCACACTGAACCTCCATTAAAATTGTAACTTTTACGAAAAAAAAAAAATGCATTAATAATAGGCATGAAAATTCATCCATTTTCCATGACTACTTGTCCAAAGCGGGGCGCGGTGAGCTGGGAGTGTGTTCCAGGAAACTTGGGGCATGAGGCTGGGGGCTCGGTGCACGCTTTGGACTATAGGAGGAATCGAGGTACCTGGAGGAACGTCGCACAGCCTTTGCTGTAATGCAAACTCCACACACACACAGTGGGGGGAGGGCCTCAAACCCACAACCATGTGGTAAGGCCACCACACCACTCTTACATTAATAATGACACAATATTCAAAACTGAGTCACAGACTACTCAACTGCTTGGTTGAAACAAAATTATGGTTTGGATTTTTACCTTCTGGATCTGAAACTCCACCTCTGCTTATCACTACCGAAATATATCTGTAGGCAATCGGGTATGCTTTTCTGTGTGGTTACAACCACAGGCAAATGTTTAGTTTAGGGGTTTTAGAGAGGTTTCATATGAAACCTTAGATGTGATTAGGAAGGTCAAAGGGCATCTGTGTAGGACACTTGTGAAGGGTCATGTAGGGATTTCAGGGAGTGTGACTGGCACGTGTGAATCACACAATCGTGTCTCATGTTCTGTGACAGAAGTATGTCACTTGACCTATGGTACAGAGCTCAGGAGCATTCTGGGAGCATGATGGGAATGGTCAGTAGTGCTCAGAGAGTGATAATATCACACCGGTAACCGTGTCTGTATGTGTCGGGGTTCTTTCTGCCACCAGCAGAACTAACTGAGGTTGTCATGACTAACTGGGTAGAATCTCAGAACTAGTTAAGACTTTAACCAGTACTGTCCTTGGCTGCGTATGTCACTTTATGGGGCTAGAACAGTGTGATTGGTCTGTAAATAAAAAAAAATGTAATCAATTGTTGAAATCATAATTAGCGGCCAGTGGGAGGAATGCATTTAGCAGACAATGAGCAATGGGATCAAAAATCATTACGACCAAGGCTTGACAGCTTCCTCATTAAGCAGGGGGCGCTATAAACCGACACGCTATTTATCCGCGCAGCCCATACTGCCATGTGTTTTATTGGTAATCAGATAAACTCGCCCCCACCGCACTCTGCGTATTTCCGAACTTGGCCTCTCCACCTCGGCTTGACAGATACCAGCCGATTAAGAAGTACCTGCTCAAGCAGATCGAGTGTGTGGAGCGAAAGTCCATTTTAAATGCAAACCAAACGGCCGATCAATTGGCTGTTGTCCGTGTCTGTTAGCCCGCGCACGTTCCGGCATCCTGGGCGGTCATTAAATCTAATTTGGGGGACATGGCTGACAGCGACGGGAAATAAGAGAAAATATCAGTTTCCCCAGCAATGCCTGGCTCGCATGGAACGGGCCTAACATTGGCAGAGCAAGCATGGATTATAGCGGTAGGTGTGGGCAGGCGGTGCGTGGTGAATGGGGGACGAGCGGGGGGGATGAGAACCTGCAGGGACGGCCGTGCGGGCTGGGCTGCTCATCGCCGAGGCAGTTATCTAACAGGACAGCCGTGCATTTTCACAGAGCTAATTCAGTTCCAGCACTTTGTTCAAGGGTACAACGAAAGGGGCCCACGGGGAGGCTGAAACCGGTCCAAGAGCTGAGCCGCCGGCGAGCGCGCAGTGGCGTTCCTGATCCGCCAGGGCAGAGTCTGAAAGCAGCTGAAGGGCGAGAGCGCGGCTGTGACGTCAACCCCTGCAGGAACAGCTGCGGGATGCGAATCTCACCCTCGTATATATTTGTGTAATCTGTTTGTGCATCAGATTATTCTGCTGAGTCCTCTGTAGTGTCACCATGCGTAAAATATTGTGTTTCATTGTAAAATGCGGGTAATTTTTTTTGGTCTTTTCGTACGGTAACTGCGTTCTAGGCACAATACGGCCTGATACAGGGAGGCCTAATTACATGCGCACTTTACATTAATAAAATAGAAAAATCAGCCATATAGATCCAGTTAAATAACAGGCTTCTCATAAAAATTCAGGAGAGTTCTTACAGCATTCTTACAGGGCTGAGATACAAATTGGTTTAGCAAAAACACATTTAAATTGCTCGTGGTGCGTGTGACCTCGTCTGTGCATATATGTGCCTTGTAATGCACTGATACCCTGTCGGGGGGGGGGGGATACCCAGGCCTGTGCTGCCAGGGATAGACTCCAAGCCCCCTGTGACCCCCCACCAGAATTACTAGATTGAAAATGGACAGACAGAAATTACCAGTAATGTGTGAGTGCATCCTGTGATGGACCAGCATCCCATACCCATGCCTTGTTCCATGCGTAACGTATAAGCAGCTGAGAGATGGAGAGGCAGTGATTCCCCTATTGGCAGTAAACTCCGACAAACAGACAGGCAGATGCAAGGCCTCCGATGGACTTTAGCTCTAAGGCGATGTTGGTATCTACCCCTCCTATGAGCCTCTGTTGAGTAATGGAGGCTAAGAGTGGTTCATACTGTACGTGCTCTGCAGGTAATTACAGAGAAGACAGCGTAGGCATCACCTCCCAGATCTGCGCCCCCATTCACTTTAACTCCTTTACTTTTTCTCCCATTCCATTCAACAAATTGCTTAAATGTTTTGACATGAAATGTCACGCGAGCATTTAAGACCGAGAAACGAGGGCATCTTTGCACCATCCTGCTCCATAACCGGCAATTAGACATGCAATTAAATTCCAATTACATTTTCAATTACATCGTCTGGCTCTATTGTCAGGAATAAGCAGTGTCACGAAATGCATAAAAGCGCAAAGAAATGAAAAAGAGGAGAAATTAGCAGAAATGTGGGCTTTGAGGCACGCTGGCTCCGGTGGTGGAGCCCGACGGATCGCTCTTTCTGAATGAACGTTTGATTGGTGTGTCTGATGGTGTGGAGCAGAACTCCGTGTCTCTTCAAACTGTGCCAACACCTAGAATGTCTGCAGCCTCAGCAGCACCGGGCCTGTTCACAAAATGCTCACGGTGTCCCTGAACACAGCCTGCCTCTCACCAAACCTCGTTGACTGAGGCGGATCCATTCGTCTAAGGCTGTTTCTCAACCTAGTCTGCGGAGACCTGCAGGACAGTCCAGGTTTTTGCTCCCTCCCAACTCCCAGCCAGAACACCTGGTGCAGGTGTGTTGTGAGCTGAGAGGAAGCAAAAATGTGGACCGGCTGGGACTCCCTAAGGACTGGGCTGGGAAACTGTGATCTCAGGGGATTGCGGGGCACAGACTCGCCAGGCACGTGAGTGCAGGGAGTCGCAACTTGGGAACGGGAGAGCCGTGGAATCTCAAGCCGGGGAAACTCACATAGGTCTCTGGGCGGAACTCACAGACGGCCCCCTCGTTTCTGTGTCTACAGTTACCATGTCAACAGCACTCATGCTTAAGGGCTGGATAATCTTTTCCAGTATTTACGTGCTCATTAAAATTCAGCAGAGCTCATTCAAAAGCAGAATATTCCCTTTTAATGCTGCAGAGAATAGGGCTAAATAATGCAGGAGCCTTTTAAAGCAGAGTAAATTTGTCTCATATTAAAGTAAACAGGGTAAAATTAAGAAACTCGTCATGCTGTACATCAGGATGAGCAATGCACTTAAATGGGAGTTATGGGGAGGGAAGGCGTGTCACAATTTGGGGGCTGTATTCTTCCTGAATACGAACAATCCTCCTTTGCTGTGATCTGAGGCCTCGGACATCAAGAGTGACACAGGAAATGAGAGACCACAAAGCAGAGTGTCCAGACACCATGGGATGATGGAATAGGGGAGGAGCTAAAGCATGTCTGAAGAAGCCAATGGGAAGGCTCACATGCTGGGGGGGGAGGAGGAGGGGGGGCGTACACAGGACACGGCAGAAGATTGAAAGCTTCAGCTCATTTTTTACATCCTCAGACATATTGAGCCTAATAGGCAATTATTCCATTTGCCAATTAACCTTGTGGGCAGCCCTCATTGGCTCAGGCACCGTGATTAAGCCTGCCGATTTGCCTTCACCCATCACTGGCTGTCTCTGCATTAAAACTGACAGACCAGCCAAGGGTGTCAGAGCAGGGGCTACCTGGGGGACATGATTCATTCACAGGTTTGCCCCGAATATGTAAATGAGCTGATTTAGTTCTAAAAAAACAAACAAACAAAAAAAAAAAAAAACGGATGCCGCTCCTGTTTCTCGACGTCACATGTATGTTTGGGCCGAGAGAGTCCAAAAGCAGGGGAAGGCTGAAGTAATCAAGGTCCGTGAAGCATATTGAGAGCAGGTGTGGATCCTGAGCTGTTTAGGTAATTACCAGGCAGCCGTGTGCAGAGTGCTGCTTAAAATTCTGGGTGCGGGCTGCTTGGTGTTCTTCTGGAAAAGCTGGGCTGGATGTTTGTGGGGGAAGACTGTAGTTGTGAGGAGTGTCAGAGGATTTGTTGGGAAACAAGATTTGGGTGACACAGGCATGATGGTAGAGGAAGAAGATGATCTGAGTGAATGAGAGGGGTGATTTATTTTTTCATTTTATCAATTATTCTATTATTTTTATGTATTTATTTATAGATGGATGGATGGCATTTTGAGCTCCAGCAAGGTGCTTTCAGACTCTCATGCTCACAAAAGAAATCTTATGGCAAATCTGTATTATTCCTTTATAAACTTACAATTAGAACATCAAAAGCCCTGGGGTAGTTTGCAAATCCTACGGACTGTTTACAAGGTAATAACACTGTTACATACATGTAAATGCATGTGTGTGCACACTTGTCTCAAACTGAGAATCTCATGCCAGCCAGCTCACCACAGTTGACAGCCCTGATTCCGGTGATGGATCTGACCTCTAGCCTGCTCACTGGTGGCTGAAATGTTGGCCGGACAATCTAGGGAAAATGTCCATGGATATAAGAGCAGCCAGATGAGAGAGTGTACAGCTGACCGTTATCTGGTCAGGTGCCAGAAAATCCCAGAGCAGAGCAGACACTCTCAAGCAGCTTGCCTCAAATGTCAAGGGCTAGATGCCCTTTATTGCACTTTGTGTGCTTCTTTACGCGTCCTGTCGGTGTGCAAACACCCCTCAGGGAGCCGTTCTCCAATTTTCCTGTCATCCTTTTGCTAGCAGTTATAAAACACGGGTTTATGCGCACCTGATTTGTGTAAGATCCTAGTATACGTCACGAGCGTTAATGACCTGTCAAGCATTATCCACACGGGCCGATGCATGACGTCGAAGCCGATTTACCCTCGCCTTCCTGAATGGTTTAGCTCCGCCCACACGCCGTCCTGCCGCGTTTTCTTTGTTTTCCTCAGCATCAGATATAGACATGATTATTCTGTAATGTTCCTTAATGCGTTATGTCTTGTCTCTCAAACTTGTCTCCTCGTCAGTCTGGAGCTACGCGGCCATGTTCACTTTTTCCACTGTGGTTTAATTGTGTATGACGAATAAAACTTGAGACGCCAACTGTTCTTTGCCCCTCGCCGTTCCACTTAACGGCATGTATGAGAAACCATCTGCCGTAGCTGGGGCTGTAAAGACGCAGCATAGAAATGCGGCAGCGTCGCGTGAGCGTGAGCGTGATGCAGCGCTGCCACTCCGTGTGCCAGAGTGCTTGGCACCCAGTGGCGTGACACAGTGGTCCCCTGGCAAGTCTCAACCAGCCTTCAGTTTCGATCAAATTACCTTTTGACCTCAGAATCCACAGCACTCTCTGTTCCGAGCGTAACGCAGGTCTGCTGGAAATCCAAAAAGCCATTTATTTTTCAAAGGATATATTTTGTTCTGGCAACACAGCAGGGTAGCTGTAATTAAACTTAATACGGAGATTTAAAGCAGAAGAATGAATCTAATCTAATCAGGCACTGGGCACTGATCAGTCATTTGTCTGGACTCACTAAAAAGGTCTCAAGGAGCTGAACTGAAAAGATGCTGCTTCCCGAGAGAGCGGCCAGCTGTATCCGCTTACGAGGCGAGATGGCAAGGCCACGCTTTCCGTCCGGCCGGGTAAACTCATTATATCAAACCGTTAGTTTGACAAAAAGAGATTCTTTAAATTCAATTGAACAATGGAGGCGGACAAGCGAGCAGCCGATGCACGTAACTGATAGCATCCTGATATTGTCGTGCGATAAGCTGACTTCACCTTCGCGAAATCGTGAGGCCGAGTGACACGAGCGGAAAGGAAAGCATGGCGGAGAGACACTAAACTTAACATGATAATCCTGTAAATATTTGATCACGTTTCCAGCTGGGGGTTTCCTTTTAATTTACATCCACTTTCTGGTCTCTGTGGCTCCACCTTTATCAAATTAATGCTGATGTGTGTAAGGGAGGGTCGTATCAGGGATTTCTCCTGCAGAAGTAGGAAGTTCAGTTTACATGTACAATATACTAAATTTATCTTGAGTGTGGACAGTGTCCCCTGAGGCTGGCATTAATCTTATACAGACATAGCAGTGAAGCTAATCAAAAGCTTTAACCATTTCTAACAGTACCAGGATTCCCAGTTGGTTGTTTCTCTGTTGGCAGCCATTCTTTTCTCAGCATCCTGTGGTCTGGTATACTCCCTCATTAAATGTCCAACAAACACGCCTACCTGAGACCTGATTCACTGCCATTACATTATATACTTGTACCTATACTATCACACCATCTGCTGCCCAGAGAGGACATTCTTTATATCTATAAACCAGGGATGTCAAATTTCAGTCCTGGGGGGCAGGAACCCTGTGTAGCTTAGTGCTTTCCCTGTTCCATCATAAATGATTCAGCTCAAGAGCTGTGTGGTAATTAGCACCAGGACCTGAATCAGGTGTGTCAAGTGAAAGGAATCCAAAAATTGTGCAGGGCTCTGGCCCCCCCAGGACTGGATTTTGAGACCCCTGCTGTAAAGTCCTGATAAATCTATCAATGCCTTGCATTAGAGAAGAATTTTATCATTGTGATGTAGAGTGTGAATATCATCAACAGGGACTCTTTATCACCCAAGAAAACATGTACAAACTCAAGAGTTTCGCTCACCCTTATCTGTCCAAATGCCAGAGATTTTAATCCAGACCCACAGTGCTACTCGGAAACGCAGCCTGAGATGCAAAGAGGGCGGAGCTTGTAGGCAGCTTGCATCAGTCAGTGGGGCTCAGGGCTGGGGTATGAACACCGGCAGAAAAAAACGAGCAAAGTGAAATAAAGACGGGACGCGAGTTCCCGTTGTCTCCTCTCCCTGGGCCATTGCGGAGCGACGGGCGCGTCAATCTCTCATAGCAACTATCGTCGTTTCTGGTGTTACGGGCTCCCGGCTTAGGTTCCTGCAGGAAACAGGATGTGGAGGACAAGAACAAGACGTGCTAAGTTCTTACTTCTTAAAACCTACAGTGTAGCAATTCTTCATGTATGTGAAGTAGCTAGAAGTAAGAATGGGATGGATGACAAGTACCTAATATGAAGAGTAGTGCATGTTTAATTAAGCTATATAATCCAATCAAATCTGAGACTGTTTCTTGTGCCTCTAACCATGTATGGACCTGATTAAGCTTGTAGTATGTATCTCATGGCCCTCTACTGGAAACATCATTGAAGGATAGATGGATGGATGGTTTGTCCCTGTATGTAACATTGAGGATTAGCATGACAACAGTAATACCAAAAAACTGCAGCCCCAGTTTTTAAATCAATCATCTTGTGACTTTTATTCCAAATCGACGTCTCTTCTAGATGTTGAGCGTTGAACATTCTGTTGATTATACTCTCCCCCACTGACTCCCCTCCAGGCCAGTGCCCCCCTTTGGTCATGCCTTTGTATGTGCCCCCACTCTCCTCCTCACTTGTCGCTTGCCTCCAGGTATTTTACGGGCATGGTAGGGCAGAGGCACATTTTTAAAACTCGTTGTGGTTTTCCGCCTCTCCTTTGGCCTAGACTGTCTCTGCAATCTGCATCACACAGTACTACACAGTCACACGTCGTCACGCTGCCAAGGAGCAAATATAAAGTTTAAACTGCCCCTTGTATTTCTCTGGATGTAACACCTCTCACAATACACAGACTTACCTTTCCATTTGCACTCAATATGTCTTTACAGAATGCTCTGAACTCTCACATTACAGTCTTTCCTGTCTTGTACCTTAATGGTACAATAAATTATCTGTCTTAAACTAACAGTGAACCATTTCCAAGAATGCTTTAAGCAAACCAGTGCTAATCTTCACATCCTGTAGCTTGCTGGCTGCACTTTCCTTGGGGCACTGTGTGGATACAGGCCTCTCTCGGGATGTAAACAGAGTGTCCCATTTGACCCCCTGTGCTCTAGCATACAGATCCTAAGACCTGGATTTCAGCTTCACGCCACAGTGGTATTAATGTGCTTTATGGACCTGAGGTATTATTTTGTTTATAATATCCCAGAATCCCGGAAGAATTATTACAGTGCATGAAATCTCTTACTTCAGGGACATTGTTTCGTTTTACACGAAGTGAAGTAAAATGGAGTTTTGGATAAACTGTAGTCCTGTAGCGTATGTGTGTGAGTATGCAGAATGACTTCTGTGAAAAACTCGCTGGGTGATTCCCACTCTGAGGGTGGGAGGGTGCTGGATTTACCCCTGGTTCAATATCACCGAAACAACACGTTTGTGGTTTGAGTAAAACCCAGGGTAACCGTTGGGGCCAAAGTAATTTGTGTTGTATTACGGTTACATGCTTGGTCCTTGATTCCAGAATGGCAGGGCAATTTTCGCGAGTCACCAGAGCTGCTCCTTGTGTCCATGTTGGGCCCTCACCTTGACACGGTCATTAAGGAGCATTACAGCGTAATGACTCCAGTTTAAAAGCTTGCCCTGCTGCCTCTGTCTCTGACGGCCAAATGAAAAGCTCCTTCTTAACTGCTTCTCCCACAAAGAGGACAAGAAGCTGAGTGAGCATCTGATAAGAGGTTCGAGGGGGGGGGGGGGGGGGGCGGTTCTTTAGGGCCCAGGTTGGGGGGGGGGAGATTGCGGGGGGTGCAAGATCACCACGCAAACGTGTGCCCGCGCGGAAGCGACCCCTTTAA
>JAABNY020000035.1:5496228-5510927 GCA_015164015.2 Brevimyrus niger
ATCTGATAAGAGGTTCGAGGGGGGGGGGGGGGGGTATCGATGCTATCGGCCCAGGCTTGAGGGCAGTGAAATTAAGGGGTGTGCAAGATCTACACGCAAACTTGTGCCAGCCAGTGCAGACTCCCTTAAAGCCAACCCTACCTCGCACCTCTAGGTCCTGTGATCAATGACTTAATCAATAACACCATTACATGCCCTGAACGCATTATAACCAGAATCAAAAAATTACTCCTGCTAAAATTCTGCTCATTAAACCATGTCTGGGGGATTAAGCCAAGCCTGCGGTCATTCCGGAAGCCTGGAAGTCTTCTGTTGGGGTACTGCTCAGATTAGACCAACATCACAGAAACAGTTCCTTATCCATATTTTCAGTTTGTAATTTGATAATCCTACTGGTTCACATACTGCTGTCTTTCACTGCTATAACCTTTCTGTCCAGTGATGCTTAGGACTGTCCTGCATAAAAGTGAGCTGGAAGCTAGGTGTACCACAAGGCTCAGTCCTTGGATCCTACAGTCCTGTCTGCTCGGCCGACCTATGACTCGGGCTAGAGACACATCTCCATGCTGGCTGTAGTCTCTTTCTTGAGCTTCCCAAGCCCTAGGAAGACACTCTCATAGAGTCCAGACACAGTTTGAGGAAATGTAAAATAACGAATGTACCCATATCCCATGGGTAAGGGGGTGTCAGACATAGAGGGAAACTTGGCGTTCATAATTACTGCGGAAAATGTGGGTATAATACAGTAATTAGTCATGCTCGCTAAATTATCTGTTTGAGTCCGGTTCTTAAACATGATCGCTTTTCAGTGTTCCATAAAGAAAAATTATAGTAATTACAAAGTAAAAGCCCATGTCCCTCTAACTGGTATTAAATAAGAAATGAATCAGTTAACCTTAACATTTTTGTGAGAGTATTGTCTATGTATGAGCAATCGCTGAATATAATGTAAACTTTAATCATTTGTACTTTGGTTTTCATTGTGTTTTTAGGTCAGTTATATGAAGTAGAAACTAAACTTGATCTGATTCTTATATTGCATCCTTAATACCAGTTAAATTTTAGCAGTAATTTTTTGGGGGAAAGTCCCCACATGGGCTGGGTAAGCGAGGAATGCAAGTGGGTTTGCTAGAGTGAAGATCCATTTAGGCTCACCAGCTCCATCCTCTTCGGTGACAGCCTGAATGCTTTCGTCCCCGGCCACTTGATTAAAACATTAACCACGAAATATCTCTGCACTGCAATCAGGAGGGAAATTGATTTCTTACAATCTCTGAAAGTAAATGGAACAAAAATGTGACTTTCATTAAAGGGCCAGCTGCAATTAATTAAAGCAACCTTGTCGTGTCTGACTTAATGAAATGCAGTTGAAGTTACCTATCCTCATATTTGAGACGTTTTCTGTAAATGTGCTCGCTGTTGAATATTAATACCGGTTTGGAGTCACATGTTTAATGGAGTGACGGGGGTGTGTGTAGCGCCGATATACAATAATAAATTATTCTGAATTGAGTGACCTTTCACTGAGAACAGCGGGGGGCGTCGTGGCTAAGATACTGGAATTTTTTGCCATAATTAACATGTTTAAAAACCTGTTTTCTAATCCAAAATAGAAAAATAATGGGAAATAATAGGAAATTAATCAGACGTACATGAACATATCCAAATGTACTTAAATCATCATAATAACAGAAGCAAATTTATTTTATGTCCTTATCTCCAGATTCAGACCGGTCACAGAGGAACAGTGAAATGTCACAGAATCATTTTTGTTCTTCCAATAGGTATAAATTTTAATAGCAGCGTGCACTAAGTAAATGTGAATCAGACACACACACAAAGTGGCGTACTCAAGTGTGTAAAGGTCACAATGTTTTAGAGACACTGGTCAATTTCCGTCTGCCCACTGGACCGTGCCCTACTGTATAAGTGACTTGGGCAATATACTGGCTTGTCTGAATGAGGAGACAGACACGGGCACTGACCTATCACAGCCCTAACATGGCCCTCCAGCCCCCTCCGCTCACAACCTGATAGGCACATGTGCGCACACATCAGCATGCATGCTAATGGCTAATACAATAACAGCTACTCCATTTTAGCGTGAAGCAGGCAAAGTGCTTACAAGTGATTACAAGAATGCATGTCACATGTTGGACTCTGTTATTCATGTTGAATAAAACATCTATGCTTTTTTGTGTATCTCTTGGTGTTCAATTTTGTTCCAGCAAAAAAAAATGGAAAAAATAAGCCTTTATTAATCAAAGTAACAGGTAGTAATTATTCAGTATGGTTAAGACTGTTTGAGTTTCCAAGTAACACAGGTAATCAATGTTCAATGTTGGCTCACTGACCAGGTTTAGCAGAATTCTACAAAAAAAACCCCATAAAACTGTGAATAATAATTATGGTTAAATAACTAAAGCTCAGAAAAGAAGTAAGCTGGAAAAATAAGCATAAATAATATCCATATTAAGACTGTCCATCCCAATGAACCCTCAATACTCTGTAAGAGTCTCTAGTGAATCTGAATCTTCATTGGCTGCCAGGGAATAGGCGCTAAAGACAATGAGCTTTGTGTATGTGCATATATGCAAAATAACAGAATTTAATTAATTTAGAAAAATTTGCCCCTTTTTATGCTGATTTAACTTTCAATGAATCAGAGCAACAAATGATAAGAATAATTTCATATCCTGATTCAGATGCATGTTTTCTTTTGTGAGGACAAGGCCGTACATGACAGCGTTAATGAGGGAGACGGAACCGGCTTTATCACGCCTTGTTTACCCGATAAGTCAAACACAGCTAACAGCCATTTGCACACACTGCATGATAAATGTTCGCTGAACCCGGTAAACGTGACAAGCTTGACTGCTGAGTCTGGGCTTTTTCGGATTCTTCTTCAAACCTGCTGAAATTGGCAACTATTTTCCAACGTATACCCTGAGCCTGGCATGGCGGATACCATCGGCCCTACTGGCCCAGGCTGGTTCCGACCAGCTCTGCCTGGAGCTGACTGCTTCATCAGCAAATTCCTATCAGCTTCTCTTCCCCGTGGTTCTCAGAAGTCAAAAGCTATTTTGAAAAATCCTACACTCTGCAGAATAAATACTATCATCTCACTAGTGTTGTTTTAGTCATTTGTTTTGTCTCAAGAAAATATACAGTAGTAGTTAAAATCTGGACACACCAACCCACAGAATGGTTTATTTGTGCTACTCTCTACGTTTTCGAATTATTATGAAGACATCAAAGCTATAAAATGACATATATGGAATTAAGCACTGGCTAAAAAAGTATTTAAAAAAACTAATTTAATCAGGGGGGCGAAGCTCTGTGGGTTGGGACTCAGAAGGTTGCTGGTTCAAATTCCTGGGTTGGGTTGATCAAGGCCCTTAATTGCTCCAGAGATTGGCTGACCCTACTGTCTCCTCTACACCAGTTTCATGAAGTGGCCTCCTGGGATGCTTTTCCAGCTGTCCTGAGGTCCCACATATATGCTGAGCACTCAATGGCTGCTTTTCCTTCACTCTGTGGTCAGACTTCCCCAAAGCCATTTCTACAGCGTTTAGGTCACGTGACCAGGTCATGTGACACGACACTATTGCTCTTCTTTGTAGGCGGCCTGGTGCGTCCAAACTTTAAACTGCTACCATATTTGCTTGAGGTCTCTGTTTCTGTGTGAAGTTCAGCAGCCTGACACGGAGGACATTTCACCGCTTTGAATTGCATCCATAGTTCCAATGGCCATCTTGATGCCCTATTTATCTCTAGATATGGCGAGGAATATTCCACATTAGCGCCTCGAGTCGCAGATTAGCGACAGTGAACTATTCCCCATCCTGACAGAGACAGCTCCTCTATCTTTTGACACTCAGTCTCAAATCCGTATCCTCTCCTTTCATATCATACATCTGCAAATTTAAATATTTAAATTTTAAAAATAATTTACATATTAAAATTTCTTTTTATTTTATTTATGAGGCCTTTTAATATGATATCTTGTACATATGTTCTCTCAATGATCAGAAATGATATTTCAGAGAATGAGTGTTCCTGTGATTTAAAGAATACGTCCTAATTAGCGCCTGATGTTTTGCCAAAGGAGTCGACTGAATGATTCCACAATAATGATGTCAATAAAGCAATTAAGGTTTATGGGAGAGAAAAACATAACATGTCTATTGTATTTGAAAGAACAGAGCTGGTCAGCGCTGGTCACCCTGGTGACTGCGTTTTAATACATTGTAGCCAGTCGTAGACAACGTTTTGACCTGCTGATTTAATGATCGGCCTCAGATAATTACAAAGGTAGTGAGCCAACATTGACGATGAATGAATTTCCGTCATGGGAAAACCCGAAAGCAGGAGTGTAATTTATTGCACCGGGGAGAGGTATATATGGTCATTGGGTTTTTAATGAAATTCTTGATTTCAGTACCGTTTCTGATTGGTTTGTTTAGGGAAGCGGTGAATGCAGCAGCTTACGAAATCACATCCTGGACAATCAATGTGTAAGTGCACACGTGCGGGGAAGGGCCTTCACGGCTCCTATTGACGCGCACGAGGCGTGGTGAAAGAGAGGAGGCTCACAGAGGCATCATGAGGCAGCGAAACCTGCAGAGCAGATTTTGGTACGTTCCGCAGAGTGAGCGACATCATTAATCATCATTTAACCTGCAGAGCAAATTTTGGTACGTTCCGCAGAGTGAGCGGCATCATTCTGCAGCTGACATGCTGAGTGTTTCGTTGATCAGAAACCCAGGACATAATAAGTCTCCCTGGAGACCAAGTCACATGCAGAATTAATGGTCGACACATGGGCTTTGCAGGAACGCTGAGGCATGGCACCAAGGTTCTCAGTCCTGTCTGCTCACCAGACTCATTATCATTTGGCCATTTCCTGGCGTCCAACACGGGGAAACCCAGGAACTTTTGTTCAGCCAAGTCCTTCGTGAAGTGAAGATCTGCTAAATATTTATGAAACATCATCCCTCGCAGCCATCCTGTCTTTCGTTACTATCGTCGCTTAGCACAAAATCGCAACCTCGAAAGATTAAACAGCAGAAAGCTGCATTCCGAATAGCGATTATTGTTGTCACAAACTGCACATAACCGGCTCTGATTTATACGATGTCATATACATTATCCGTTTGACTGGATTAAAGTGCCTTTTTGGAGCTGGAGATGTGGAATTAATAATATTTTTTTCTCCAATCAAAGATAAATTCACCCTTGGGAGTCTGGAACAAACGTTGTCACGGTAACCGTATTTTTGGTAAAATCTAGGAGAGAAATGCAAAAGTAAAAGTACAGTTTCTTTTGAGCCTTAAGCTCTCCTGCAGTGACTCACAGAGCAGTGGCCGTATTCATTGTGATATATATGGTTTGAGCAGGATGACACAGCAGAGAAAGTTAAGGTATTAATCTCCTGCCTTTTAAACCAGAATGATTTTACTGTTCAGGCCTGTCATATTCAGAAAGTGACTGGCAGAGAGAGAGAGCCTGTACTATCTAGCTGGAACATCTATGCTTACTACAAGTATGCTTAGATATTTTCCAATTTTATACAGAAGAAAATGTACCTGGTAACCATTCTCTGTTATGAACCTATCAGTGATTAAATGATCATGATTACATTGTCCTTGGAATACAATCTTCCTAATAGTATTGAGGCCATAATACATTTTTCTTAAGGATAATGAACATCTTGGTTAAATTTATAGAACAGTAAGGATGAAATTATTTTTAAATTTGCTGTTAATCTTCGTCTTCATTGTACTAGCAAATGCACCTTGTGTTGCATTTATAAACTGGCTTAATTTTTGCTCGATGGCAGCATTACCCTAATTGTACAAATCAATACAGTAAGTAACTTCAGCAGAGAGGTAAATGAATGTGTAATGCAATTTTCCTCCGAGTAACTTCTGTAAGGGGATTGCGAAGCTTCAGATGGGTTTCCTGTGTTTCTGAAAGGCAAACACAATGCGGATGCTTTACACTGAATATCCCCGCACCCAGACCAAAATGTATACTCATAGATTCCCGCCGTCTCAAGGCTTGATGCAAGATAGCACTAGATTCTATGGGACAGACCCTGATGACAAGAGCTAACTCTTACTCGCCATTGTTCCTCACAACGTGAGGGATAGGGACGGAGAGATGCTGTTTTTTTGCCGTTTTGAAGTGGCTCTTTCAGCATGTGGACAGAGCTGGTGAATTGAGATGTATTCTTGACTCTGTACAGTATCCATTCTCCCTGGTAACATGATTGAGTTGTGCTGAACAGGTATATCGTACTACGGTAAATGTGTCAAATCCTATTTAATTCTCCCTTGAAAGTGTTTTATGCCACATTGTATAAAGTAGTCAAAGACTTGAAGATTACATATAAATTTCTCCTTTATCCTTGGTTATGCAAAAAATGTTGAGAATCTTGTTAAAGTTTCTCAAGTGTTTCAGAATCAAATGTATATAACTCAGCATGTGTTTAAGAGATGCTATAATCTAGGGTTGGCTGGGTAATTAACCATCTCATACTGGACCTCAAAGTAAATAAAAACCATTTTTATGCCCCCAGCTTCATCTATATGGGGGGGGGGGCATTTGCATGAATGTCTTGAAAGGACAGTAACGTATCCACCGGAATGCTGAAAACATCTAATCAGTAAAACAAATTTGGCAATGTGGTCCTCACATCCATGGTGTAAAGTGCCTCATTATTTTAAATCTGACCTCAACATGTCTGTCAACCTTCCAAACGATTAATCTCCCATTCCATCCTGACTCGAACTTAAAATCGTCCATGTTTCACTTGTGCAACCAGACCATACATACTGTGGTTTTTCTTCTACGTGCTGACTCCATTACGGCCTTGTTTTGCTATATTTTCTGTTCACAGTTGGCTACTTTGTGTCACATCCAAAATAACAGAGCCAACACTGAGTGCTGTCAGACAATAAATGTGTTGACTTCATGCCAATATAAGAACAAGAATAATGTTGCTCACAGGGTAGGAGAAGAATATAAAGTGTTTCTGAAGGTTTTTCAGTCATTCTGAACACATACGTGCTAGCGCAGGCTTGGTTATACCTGTAAATATTCACTACAGACATCAGGGGCTACAGAGAACAGCAACTGAATGAAATCTGTCACCCAAAAACAGTGTCACAAAATTTGTATTTTTATTTAAATCTCATCTTCCAGTTAAGCCAAAAAAACTAGATTACAGCTGAAGAACTACTCCAAACCAGCGAACCCTTCTGCTTCTGGAACATACCATTTAACATACCAGTCAAAACAGGAAAGAAATATCAATTAAAGGCAAATAAGACTAATATTTTCTTTGCCTAATTCCATATAGTAGTTAAGCAATTACCCAGAGTGAGTAGTGTAATATTGCTTCCCCTCTCCGGCGCTATCCTGGCAGTATCACACAATTACTGTATGCCTGAACCTTTTCTTAAATGTCAGAGATAATTTGAAATGTGAGCTGTCAGAAGTGAAACTGTGTAATTTTAAATGCCGTCATCTCAGTCTGGGGCCTGCCACTAATCTGGGTTTTTTCAGATAAATTCCTAAAGGTAGTAATTTGACACAGGCAAGATGTCTGAAATGCATTTTTGAGGTAAATAAGATTCTATTAACTTGTCAGAAGTATAGACATTTTTGAAAGAAGAAAAAGGGAAAAAAACAACTTTTCAAACTGAGTTAAACTCCAGTATGGTGGGGACCCTTGACAAAGTTGATATCTTCAGTTCTGAAACCCAGGTTTTTTTTTATTATTGTTATTTCTGAAAACAAAATCACCAGTCAGTGGACATGAGTGCCTTAGGAAATTCAGCTTGTGAGCTGCTGAAGATGGACCCAGGCCTGTCTATAGGGCCTGGAGTTTTTTAAAGGATTTCCAGTCATGACAGAAACAGCCAGCCTCAGACCTTACAGCCTGAAGTTCTCTCCTGCACAGTGGGACCTCGGCCCGTCTACAGGAGCCTCTGTCACCGATTTGTGAATTTTATTTCCCCGTTTCTGTCCATTTGCTAATGTGCCATGGTTGAGATGAAATTATTTACCTCTTTAGGTATTTTGACGTCGCCCTCGGCATGCTCAACAGAGACAATTAGACACATGTGTCGCACACATACACAATTTATTATTGTATAAAAACTTTCATTTTTTTGTGTGAAGCTGCTTTGGGACAATGTCCATTGTTAAAAGCGCTATATAAATAAAAATGAATTGAATTGAATTGAATTGAATTTTAAAAATTTGGCTAAAATACGGGTATCTCCAGTTCCTCTTTTTGTTCCCTCCCAGCTCTCAGCCCACCTGAACCAAACCACCAAGCAATCAAGAACACAGAATACCTGCTGCAGGTGTGTTGGGAGCTGGGAGGGAGCAAGAACGCAGACTGTCTGGGGGTCCTGCGTGACCGGATCCAGACACTGGCTGGACGATAGTGTGGACCTGCGTGGACAGCTGGCCTGGGGAGCGAGCAGCGCGGGGAGCAGATACTCACAGGCGACTCCCTTCCGCGTCAGGCAGAAACAATGTGACCCGCTTGAATAACAAGGCGGCCACGCTTGACGGATGCCCTTTGCACGTGGTTTTAATGAGTCCTGCCTCCTGCTCTCCCGGCCATGTTGCCCTCCTCCTGTGTGAAATGGATTATCTGGTTCACATATGACTGCCGCTCCAGACAAGCTTTTAAACCCTTGGGTGGGACTGCGGTGTGATGCCAATCACCATCCAGCTTAACCCATGAGAAAATGTCATTGACAGGCCGTGATAATCCCATACGCTGCAGGCGTCACACCGTCCACATGCATGGAGAATCCCCCAGCTTCGCGGACGATGCATCCTGCCGTCTAAGGCCGTCTCGCTGACAGTGCAACAATCCATCCATTTTCTGAAACTGCATGTCCTGTTCAGGGTCATGTGGGGGGGGGAGTTATCCAGAGCCTCTCTTGGAGGCATCTGGTACAAGGCAGAGAACAATCTAGAATGGCCACCAATCCATCACAGGGCACATTCACAGCTATGGATAATTTGGTAACTGCTTGGAGTACTCAGAGGAAACCCCACAATGACACGGGAAGTGCATGCAAACTCCACACAGATGGAGGGGAGACTCGAACCCTGGTCCCAGGGTGAGGTAACAGGGCTAACCATTCCGCCACCATGGCACAACAGTGTAACTCTTGCTTCACAAAATATGATATGCTTGCATACTCTCAGAATGCCTATCCTGTGCAGGGTGATGCAGTTCTGTACACGGCAGTAAATATTTCACCTGTTGTCTGCTGTGGTCTCTTGTCCTGCCTCTGTGTGGCCAAAAAAGAACCAATAGAGGTCAAAGAAAATAAACTTTTGAGGGAACCTCTACTGAATCTGGAGAAGCTCATTTCTCATATTGTTATGAGGATTTCCTGTAACTATTATACATAGGCGAATGACACTGCTTACTTTCATTTGATTTATATTTTGGAGAATTTGACTGAGTCCTCATGTCTCCATAAAACAAGGCAACTGGCTACAATATCACACAGCCGATTATGAGCCGTGATATGTTAAATTAAAACTGTAACAAATTGAGTGGGAGTCTTTTTGGTGTTCAGTTGAATATTAATTAAGTCGATTAACGGAGTGAAATTGCAATTTAAAGTGTAATTGGCACTAAGATGACATTGAAAGTTCGTGGGTAACTGGGGAACGTGCCGTGACCTTGAACCTTGTGCTAATGAGCATCAGTGGCCCCGCCTACTGAAGAAAATCAACTGTCTTGTGAATCACTCCTAACTGCGTGCAATATGAAGGCATTGCTTAGCAATTACACTCAGAGTCTAGGCAGTGGAACACTACAGAATCTCTAAGGTCTGAGCTTCATAGGGAAGAATATCTGCGTTATGATTGCAATTTCCCATGAATACAATGGTCTGTCCTTGAAGCTTTACCTTCACTGGAAGTTCATTAGACAGCTAATTGGTCCTTTTTTAGAAGTGGCACCATTTTAAAAAGAAATAGATCCTTTAAAAGTAAAGCTTTAGGGCCCTTAAGTCTTCCAGTCCCTACAACGGCACGTGACTACAAAGAAATCTCTCTAAGAAATTTTGACTGGCCATCAAGCTTAAATAAAATTGACAGCGAAATAAGGTTTCAGGAAAGTGCTTGAAACGTTGAATGAAAGCAATTAATAATTGCTTCCTTAGATATTTCGCGTAAACACCAAATATCTCAAAAGGGAGTAGCGGAACATCCAGAGCTGGGACCATCTTAAAAGGGAGTATAATTATGTCGGAGTCAGTGGAAAGAGAGAACGGTGATACTCATCCTTTTTAACATAATACTCCCATTTTGTATTCCAAGGTCTTGCTGGGAACAGAGAATTAGCTTACAGCCCTTGAATGCTGATAAAACCTCACACTGTTTTTTTGCTAAGAAGCATGGGATTGGAAACCGTTGCATTAGTGTGAAAGCTCTGGGTAATGGTGGACCTGTCATACCGCAGCAAAGCCCAGTAACAGCATCTCCTCCAGCAAGCTCTTCTAATAAGTGTCAGCCTTCTCCTCTCCCTGTTGCCCTCCAGCAAAGATACTGTGTTCCGGTGGCAAGAGATATTAGCATACAAAAAGCCAGTGTTAACACCGCGCGCTTTTTTAACAGCCGTGGACATTATATGTTGATACGTTTTTCCTTTAGGCTACGCAGGTACAACCAATAACGTGAGAGATTATGTGAGTGACTAAGCGTACATTTGACTACGTTCTACCGTGATTATATGATTGCCCATACAGAGTAATTTATGTCGTAGCCCTTCACTGTTGGGCCACATACATTTCAAGCATACACAGGTTAGACACAGGAGGAGGTTTCACGTTTCTCATCGAGTGACATCTGATTGGGCCTGTGTTGATACTGTCCATCTCCATCTGTGATTCGACACCTGAAATGGTGTCACAGCAGCATGCAGCCAATCAGAGCGTGGGCTTGCCCACTGAAGAGAGGTGGGAATGGTCTATCTGGCTAGTCACCAGACTGCCCTGATCCGTACCCCATGCGATAATGGCAAATACATTCATTGGTGTGGACGCTGAGGGTCATTTTGGTTTAAAGTGTTGGCTCAGCAAAGAACAGACACTATTCATAAAAATGATTTTATGCTCGTACTTCCAAAGAGTAGCGGTAGCGCATGCTATTTCTTGAGTCTAGATTTGATTTCCTCCTTCTCTGCCAGCATCCCTCTTTCCTCTAAACTACATGGGCCACTTTTTTGTTATTTCCTCATGGCCCCGACACTACCTGCCTGCAGCGGGGGCGGCGAAATGGGACAAATCCTGGTGAAATAATCCTCCTTAGTGCCGCGCCGCCATTGTGCTAATGGTAATATTGATTCAGATGGAAAGGGCGAATATGCAGCAGAGCGTTAAATGGGCACGTCTGAGCTGAGGATTCTGGAGACAAAGGTGATGGGAGGGCTGTATGTAACCCTATATTATTTCCTGCGGCGTGCCTTGTCTCTTCTGTCTTATGCCCCCTTTCTGTGTTAATGCTGCTGCTGGGTATTAGTCTGGCTATCCGGCATACGCCCAGGGTGTCGTAGATCTGCGTCGGCGGAGACCGGCATGCAGGCGAGAGATGGTGCCTCACGCCACATGTGACTGGATGCCACAGTGGTCTCTCGTTCCGGGCACAGCTGCATTATAAGGTAACAGTTCTCGTTTCCGTTTCCGGCAAACCCAGGGCCGAGACCCTGCGGGATAGTAGAATTTTCCGGACAGTCGGATGTTTCTCTTGAAGGCCGTGAATTAAATTTCTTGCGCTTTAAATCCCCCTAAACACACATACTAAGGCATGATCACGAGGTAAACAATGGTGAAATGAGCAGAAAGAATTAGGCCGCACCTTAGACATGACATTTGTACTGAGCAATGCTTTTGTTTGTTTGCTTATTTTTTTGTTTTACTTTGATGTAAAATTTTAATAGAATAATGTTATTACTTATTATGAATATTTTGTTATTCTGGTTACTTGAGCAGGTAACTTACTGGTTACCTGAATGCCGGATACCAGAGCTGCAACTGTACTGTACATACATGTTTCGTTATTTTATTATTGGATTAATTAGCATCGTAAAGACATTTCATTTTGGCGTATTTTCGTCTATTCGACGGTTACTGGCGTTGGCTGCTTCTGGTTAAAGCGGTTTGACGCGCCGCTTGGCGTCACAGCCGCAGGCGGGGCTAAGGGACTCAGGGGCATGACGACAGTGAGCACAGTGAGTGCGCTGGTCACCTGACTTTGCTCTGCCCCAGGACGTCCCCACCCTCCCTCTGACAAACTGCTGGATCCCCAGCGAAGTGCCTCTGAACTCCGTCAAACGCTGCGTGCGCCTGGGCCTGCTGCCCACAAACAAACTCGTGATTACCACCGAGCACCTTAATATTCATGTAATCCGCACATTGTCATTAATTAACCAAATGCTCGGGCAGAGTGCTGCCGGTGGCACGTGTTTCCCCGTCGCCGCATACATTAGGCCGGCGCTGATGTCGGCGAACGCTCCGCTCTGCGCGGAGCCGCACGGGGCCGGGGAACAGGGGCCCCCGTTGTGCGCCGCCTCCCCGCAGACGTTTGTCATCAACATATTGATTACTTACAAATGAACACGACGCCGCTCGCTTCCTCGACTCAGCGTGTCGTATCGAAAGCAGCGAGACCCCGAATAATTACTGCTGATGGAAAGGTCTCCGAAGCACATCTTCACGGTAAGAGGAGGGTAAACACGGGCGCGGCAGTAATACTGCCGTTTAGCGCATCTGAACGGGGACGGCTCTCGCACGTCATCCCGCTCGCTGCCTCCTGACGGACGAGCGCTAGGCGTCATTGGCATGGACTCCCACGGCACACATAGACTCCGCAAAGACGCGTTGCCAAAAAGCGAACGTGAACCAGCAGAAGGATAAGATTTGGATTCGCGAAGCCCCGAAGGGATGCTTTGAGCGCGCAGGAAGTGACATCTTCACCAGGAAAAAGTGTGGGAGCGTGCGAACCCCAGGCACTGTGGCATTGTGCCTCATTAGCATTTGCAAACACATTAGCATTAGCATTCCCCTGAAAATGGCGACCTCATTGCCAACAAGGTCTCCTGCTTTGGAGGTTCGACTCCCAGTTTGCATGGTCTCACCGCGTCGTGTGGGCCTCCTCTGGAGCTGTAGATAAAAGGGGCTCCGTCAGACCACGCAGTGACCGTGTCAAAAGAGACATTAACGGGGGTACTGCTCAGCCAGCCCCGCCCCAAGGATCTCCTGTAACGCGAATACTGCTGAGCTGACCGAGGGGATCATGGAGGTCAAAGAGGGCCGGAACCTCCCAGAATCCGCACGCGACCTCTCCCCATCTCTGAGCGGATCGCCGGCTGCGGCAATAACTCTCTGTCACAGAGCCGCACCCCAGAATCCTGCCCAGAGCCACTCGAAATGTCAGCCCCCACCTTCATCAGCTGAACGTGCGTCTCTACACCCCCCGCAGGTACTATTCTGCATAATGCGTGTCATACATTACGATATGTTATTTTGTGTATTAGCTGCCTGCATGTTCGAGTACGATGTGTCCCTGTATGTATCTACAGTGAGCCGCGGTTGCTGCAGATCACAGGAGGTGCCGAACACACTCTCATGGTGCCAGGAAAGTGGTCTCACCGGGAATCTTCCGGCGGAGAAGCGAGATGAGCGATTCTGATTGGGATACAATAAAAAATGGGAAAATGAGCCTGTGACAGACAATAAAAGACAGAATGACCCCCTGACTGTCTTACAGAAACGCCGTGATTTAGGCATTTCCGAGACAATGAGGGCAGCAGCTAGATAGAGGCAGTTTCAGGCACACTGCGGGGGGGGGGGGCATCCCGCCGGTCCACCCGCCTTCTGCCTGATGACGTTCAACAGCGGTGGTCCAGGGAAACTCACCCCCCACTCCAATCCTACCTGCATTCCGGCAGCTCGCAAAACTGAAATATTTAAAATACAAAGTGAAATATTTTCCGGAGACTTGAAAATTGGCTCATAGGAAGTAATGGATGTCCCGCGAAAGTACGGCAACGGGGGCCCTTAAAGCTGATAAATATTTGCCGAGCTGGGCCGCTGTCCCGTGAAAAGCGCGGACCAATTAGGAGAACAACGGAATGTTAACTGGCTCATTAGAAGACCGGAGGATGAACAAATGTCACATTTCCATATTAGGACCTGTTCCAGCGGGTTGGGGTATGGGGGGGCGCCGCCGCGGACACCCCACCCCCGGCGTATCGCCTTGAGAGAGCCTCGACGCGTCAACGCTCAGCGGTACGTGCCCATTGTGTCTGAAGCTGTTTTTGTTGCCGATATCTTCCACCGCTACAACGCAGACGCTGCTGAGCAATCATTCAGGCCCGACAGGCCGGGACCACAATGCTGCCCCAACCACATGCTTAATAAGACTCCCGTCCCACTGTATGTGCAAATGTGCAGAGAAGCCTTTTCTCCTTAGATGGACTGTTTTATCTGCGCTCCGTGAAACTAGAAATCGAATTTGTATGGACTGAACTGAGGCCTCCAGAGTGTGAATCTCATCTCGGTGCCTCTGTCTCCTTGTCCCTCTGACCCTGCGTCTGCCGCATCCCCCCCGCACCTCTGAATCCCTGAAGTTCTCATACCATTAAACCTTCA
>JAABNY020000035.1:5515011-5539681 GCA_015164015.2 Brevimyrus niger
CGACATCACTGCGGGAATGCTGTAAATATATGTATAAAACAAAGGCTAAACATTATATGCTGATACAGTATTTATGCTAACCAGGGAATCTCTCAAGCAAGAGATTAAAGGCGAGTGGCTTCCATACGCCCTGCTGTCAGCCTTTCATGGCGTTTGGCAATATGGCTGATCTGTGGATCTGCACTTAGCTGCACTGCAGAAGTCTGTGCCATGGGTGACGGAAGTTTGAAATACAGAGATTAGTCACAGACCTATAATATACGGATTTAGAACCCAGCGCGAAACTTCGACTTTCTACCAAAAATCGATTCGAGGAAAGCTTGAAATTGCAGCGTGTCCCACAGACTTGGGTGTAAATTCTGACAGGCGTGTCCTCATAGGCCAGTCCTGCAGCCTGACATTTCCTGCAATGGTGTTTCCCAATCCAAACCTAAGGGGTCAACATACGATCCACGTTCGCTCCCTCCCAGTTCCGTGTAAGATAGCCCACACTTTTGCTCCCTTCCTGCTGGCGGGGAGCAAAAACATGGACCGTCTGAGGGTCTACGAAGACCGGATTGGGAAATACTGTTCTAGAGAAGATGAAAAACTGGGAATCGACAGCCCCCAGAATCAGTCTCATCCATATGGAAACAAGGTCTGAAAGTGACAGACAATGGGTGAGATGAGCACATTTGCCCAGTTAATTTGCTAATGACGGCATGACCCATCCACAGGTAGGGGGCGTATGGGGGCCACGATTCATACAGAAGGGCCAACCTTATCATTAGCCAATAATATGTTTGGAATCGGTGTGTGACGAGGGAGGGGCACTCAGGGGGCCAATCAGCTTTCCCGTTTGCTTTTGTGGCCCCATCCATGTATGCACCCCTGTCCTTCACATGGCTTTAATGGGGCTCCTCATTTCACCACAATACATCTTAACACGTGAACATATGGAGGCGGCTAGAGAGGGTTTCCCTACAAAGCACCACTGGTGCATATAACACACTCACATTTCAGCACCATGGACAGCTCACCGTCAAGCTCGCCACGGTAACCGCCGTGAGACTGCAGCCTAGCAACCAGCAATGGAGAGGAACCATGATCCCTAGTTGCGGATTAAGGGCCGCTCTAGTGGTGCAGATGAGTCACGCCCAAACGCGTTAAGTAATATTAATAGCAGGACATTCCTAGGGCTATCTGCAGAGGGACAGTAAGGGAAGTGAAACACAGCACGGGCATGAATGGCAAAATTAAGTAATGCTTTGGCGTTTGCGGTCAGCATGCGCTCTGATTAAGTTTAAGCATTATGACTATATAAATATGCCAAAAAGGGTTCTGCAAGCAAACGTCTGTGTGACTGGTACCTTGTAGATAAAGAGAAATGGAGTTTGAATAGGCTAACAGGGGAAAAAAGGCAGTTTATAACTTAGAGCAATGAGTGTAAACTGTGTTACTTACTGATAAAACTATAAAGTTGAAACCGAATGTATAATTAAATGATCATTTAAGCCGAGTCTTTCGTCCACAGGTTCCTCATGTATATATTTTCTTGCCCGCAGAGCAATTGTGTAATTTGGACTTGGACTTGGACTTGAGTAGGATGGCTGTGATGTGACCTCAGTCTCAATCTCGCATCTCAGACGTTTCTTACTTTATCTCACAAGTAACGCCTAACGTCTCAGAGAAGCCAGATGACTTGGGACGCGTTAAAGAAAAGAGAAAGACGTGTTCCCGTTTTCCCGAAAACAAAGACGAGTACAAACGGACTAATTGCTCTTCATTTAGTAATTGCGGATATCTGCCATACCTTCAGTTAAGCAATAAATTAGATTGTAAATGTAGGTTGGCTCCTGACTGCTGAATGCTAGACGTTTGAACAAAAATAAATGACTGGGCTGTAATTGCCTTGCCCGTTTATTTTTTCTGTTAAATGTCAAAAGGACTGTGCCTACCCTCCATCAGGAGAAAGCGGCCTTGTTTCAAACGTATGCGCCGCTTTCTTCAGAATGCGTGAAAACACTTACGAATGTCATTTAGAACCTCGATAATCCAATATTCCTCAGAACAACAGCCGCACCTCATTTCCAGGACTTTGTCCCCTTGAGGAACTTCGTCTCATTTATAAAGCCGAAGGAAGTTATTATGTTTGTTTGTGCGTTTGAACCTGAGAGTAGACGCCTAGTGGCGTACATATGGGAGCATTAGCTGAAATATGCAGACGACGTGTCCCTCCTCGTGTCAGGCTATAGACAGGGGAGACGGCGCACTTATGAAACATTAATGAGAGACCTGCCTCGTCACTGGGGAATTCACTTTGAATATTTTCACCAAGTGTTTTGGTGAGTGAGAACAGAGACAGTGATTCCATTGTAGGAGTAGGGGGCACTGGACCCGGCCGGATGATTCCGCCCTCAGCTTCTTGGGGGGTGGGGGGCTGTGTCATCACTCCGGAGGGACATAGATGGTGGGACACACAAGGTCAACGTCATGATGGCTTTCTTTATTTTTTATTTTTTTAACAAAACATATCACTTGACCTTTAAATATGCAAACAGATACCCTGACCAAGCCTCACCTGAAAACAGGTGTCAGATGCATGTACGGCACATTCTCGCTCCAGTTGGGTTGTTGCTCTGTGTCATTTATTAATTGGCTGGCCCTGTCAGACTTTGACATTAAGCAGGAGCAGATTCATTTCACTGCAGTTCATCTCTCACTTCGTTTGCTCACGCCACTTTCTGTTAGTAAATATGCACCTTACATGCATTTATACAGCTGCCTGTATCCTGGGAATAAGGCGTGGGGGGGGGGGGAGGCGTGAGCTTTGTCAAAGACACAACAGCGTTAGGGGCTGGAGAGCGGCCCTGTTCACCACACCAGGTTCTCATCCCTGTGAAGAACATGAGAACAGGCAGATCGTATCTGAGGAGAAAGTGTCTAAATATATGCATGTATGACTAATGAATAACTGTGATACTCGACGTGATTTATGCTACCAATGACTGTTAGGTGATTTCCCATGAAAATGTGACATTGGGGCATCATCAGTCCTGTGAGGAAAATTAAGTCGTTTGTTATGGCTCTCCTTACGCGTGCCTCTGAAATCACCACCTGTCGTGTCCGTCGGCAGAACCTCTTACGGAGAAGGCATTAGGCCCGGTCTCTCCGCAGCCTACTAATTCTGCTGCCCCGGTGAGGGCTTCTCTCGTAAGTCTGAGCAGGAAAGCAGCGGTAATGACCGGGAATCAGCCTTATCATCTGCCACTGCGGTGGGACACCGTTCTCAGGCAGAGCCGCGCAGGTGACCGCAAACACACACTCTCTTCGGGCTATTTGTGTCTTACAAGGCGCAAAAGTAACAGAAATGAAACACCTTAGACCGCAAATCTGACAATCATAAAACAGCAATTTGTCAGGAAGCCACATAAATATTTATTAATAATAAGGAGAGGAGCTTCTGAATGTGTCTTTGCCCCAAAGGGTGTCCGTGTCACCTTGGACGTCAGCCCCGCTTTATGGATCCTGTGCTCTTCATGGATCTCTCTGCTTCGCGTCTTGGCGGCGCTGGCTGTGACCAAACACGGCGAAGTGGAGCCTCTGCTCAGGCGTGCGGCGTCTCCCCAGCCTGAAACGCACCAGGCAGCCAGAGAACAAGTGGAATTATTTATAGGGGTGAAATATTTATCTGGCCAGAACCGTGTCGCGTCCCATTGACACGCAGCTTGGAGCAGGATGCTTCTGGAATACTAAAGACAGACTGTTTGGTCCTCCTGGCTGTTATTATCCATTTATTTAGTAGATTGGACGGGTTCTCTGAGCCAGCAGGGCAGAAAGACAGAGACAGGGAGGCGTGCAGAGGACGAGGGGGGTCTGTGCTTCTATTGGGAGGCCCTCAAGGCCCTATCCCCCCCTATGTTCTTCATGTGGTATGGCCCCAGGGCTTTATACCCCCCTGCGTTCCTTATGTGGAGAGATCACACCAAAAAAGGGTCATGGGGGGATAGGGCCTCAAGGACTCTTCTGAAAAAAGCTCAAGTTGCTTCAAGTGGCCTTGCTGTGAGTCTGTGGGTGTGAGGTGATGATGTTTCTGTCCCACCGGCGCTCCGCCGACCTGCGTCAACAACTGAGACGCACATGTTTCTCCAACGCATGTCTCTGGCTTCATACGCAGAGGATACAGAGAGAGCTGACCATCACTTCTGAAATGAAATGGAGAAATATACCAGAATTATGATGTTGCTCAAGTCCTACGAGTCAGCATTTAAATAAAAAATAGACGTGAACAATTATGACAACTAAAAGGGGAACAATGCAGTTGGTAATAATTCACTGCACGGAATGGAAATGGATACATTCAGGGCCAGTTTAACGGATCACACTCGTTTTAGTCCTGAGTAAAAGGCTTACTTGCTCCAGTGAAGACTGATACTCACTGTTTAAATATTTATCTCTATTGTTACTGTAGCTGTAGCTTTTCTTCTTTCAGTCTACAGAGCAGAACCGGCAATCTGCGAGCTCTGGACCTTAAAGGGCTGCTTTTGTACCCCGAGTGAACGAGCAGTTAATGGGAAATGGATCTCCCCGAGAACGGAGGAAGGTTCTGCCTCCTGTTCCCCACCGGGGGCCACCCTTAGGCGCCTGAGTGCCGGCCAGGCATGATGAGAGAGACACGCATCCTTTCCAGCATGTGTGTGGCCTGCAACTCTGCACGGCCCTAGTTTGTTAGGCGTTACGTTCATTTCAAAGTCAACTTTATTGACAACAAAACGATGTAGTAGGCTCACCTAGAGGAAGCATCAGGCATAGTAATAGAAAATAGCATAGAATGAATGACAAAAAATAGTGTAACAATTTGTAGTCTCCATCCTGTTTAGTACATGTCACATTAACTCATTCCGTTTTAGATTAATCCCTTTAATTGCATTTTGTTTGTCTGTTTATGTGCTATTTGCATATTTCGAGAGGTGTGATGGGGCCAAGCCGACCTGAATTATCGAGAAATAAATGGATGCTTCTTCCAGTTAATTCTCTGAGCTGTATGCAGGCGTGTGTTTAAATCACCGCCACTTCAGATCGTTGCCCAGTTTATCACGAAATGTAATATATCTGTAAAATGAAAACAGATAAAAATATCCGTCTTCTTGGCATTTCGAGCTCCTGTGTGGTACACGGCGTGCTCATCACTCTGCTTCCTGACCGATCCTCTGTACCTTCCCGTGATGGAGAGACCCGAGTCCAAAACACGGGCAAACGTCAGCAGAAAAACACGCATTATCATTCTTCGCAGATGTTTCTGCTGTGGAAAACGACATCAGAAAAAAAAAAAAAACAAACAAACCGGCAATTTGGCTTGTACTATAAAATGATTCCTGCAATGTGCCGTGTGTGACAAGCGTGACTGACAGGTAAAATCTCCAAACATGTGCTCATGGTCCCTATTTTGCAACATAATTCTTTTTTTCTTTTTTCGTTTAAAGAAACAGGATGTTTCTTTAAAAAAACATGATGAGGGAAGTGCTCCTATTTTGGCCTTTTCTATCATCATTGCTCCATTTGCATCGTGATTTCCATATTCAATCCATTTGGATTTTTCTCCATGTGTGTCCTGATGAGCATTAAGGGAAATTCACCAAAGCAGAACATTGCTCAGTGATGTTTGACATTATTAGCTCCGCAAACGCCAGTGGGTTATAACCAATTACCACAGGCTACAAAAAAAAAACTCCAAAAATAATGTCTGAAACTTTGCGTTATATAGTACTTTCTCAATAATCCCCGCACAAGGGAAGTCTTTGCAAACTCTCTGAAAGTGCAGCTGAAATCTGCAGAACTTAATTAATGGCGCTGGAATCCAGAACTCTCTGGTATTCTGTAGTGCAATTACCCTAATGCATACACAATTTTAATATGCACAAAATCTTAATTACACGCTTTTAAAACGGAACTGTATTGAAACATAGCGAGTGGTTTAAATCTCCAAAACATATTTATCAGGCTGCCTCAACTAGCAGCAGTCGGGGGACCATGGAAGAGCCTAAAAACTAACAGAAATCACAGTTACATCACTCTTATTGTTCAGAACCCTCGTATGATTGGCCCCTCAATGGGTGATAAGGAGTATTCCTGTGCCGTGGGGGGGGAGTTAAACCCGTTTAGCAGAAACCGGGCTGGTTACAGGACTAGGATTCCCTGTGATTATCATCAGTAATCTCCTCGGGTACGTGAGACGGCATGCTGAGGAGTGAGAGGAGGGGTAGGCTTGCTGGGCGTCTTCAGTACAGGAAACATGTGTTTATAAACCCCCCCCCCCCCCCAAAACCTCTCTGGTATTTACAGGTATTATGATTTTAATGCCGTCCTCATCATCAGTCCACCAAGGGCAACTCCCATGGCTGACTGTTCGCTCTCCCCTCATCCCCTTCACCTCTCTCTCCCTGAACCCCCCCCCTTCCCGCCACCTCTACCAGTGCATCAGCTTGCTATGCTACACTGGCATCCTCCCAAGGCCTCGGGAAGCGTAAATGAAAGATGACATGTGGCGATGGACCCCGAATAATGCAGACTAACCTGTTTATTAGCAGCGTTGTCTACCTGCGTGCTTTATCTTTTTTGCTGACTTTTCGACCTTCTTCCACAAAAAAAAAAAAAACATCCGTGCCTGCGGGAGTCCTGGCCACCTGAGCGTTTCTTTAAACAGCGGCGAGATAAAAACCAGAGAGGGTTAAACGTATTTGTCAGTCAGACACAATCAATGTTCCCCAGACAGCATTGTCAACATAAATTACTGTCTGCTCCAACTGCTGAAAACAATTTAGATGATGATTATATTTGTAATGCTTGAGTCACGCAGATTTTTTTGTTTTTTTTTGGGGGGGGGGGGCTCAGGAGCGGGCTATTTGTTTGAACTTGTGGACGTTTGTCAACTTGGCTACTGTAGGAGAGAAGACATATCATTCTGTGTTCCGACTTTGGGACCACATGCGGGGCAGAGGAAGGCCCCTGAACACCTCCCCCCCCAAAGGGACGCCCTGTGGTCTGATATGCCTTCAGTGGTGGCTTAGGCTTGGCCAGAGCCACTGGAGGTTCCTGCAGCACCCTCACGCCGGTCTGTAATAACCAAGCCATGTGCTGCTCTGCTCCTCAGATTGACACCTCCTCCCTGTGATGGAAAGGGAAGGTCCCACCTGCCAGACCTCCGCAGCCCCAGCCCACACAAGCACACATCCTGATGCAGTGTGGCGGCCTTGCTGGGTATCCACCTTCTACACGGTTATTATCATTCTGTTATGCCATTTTAACTTTAATTCATTTCTAGAGGATATCACAAATTCGGTTCTAACTAGTTAGAATGCAAATTCTTCATATTAGAAATTCAGTTGTGACTAGATATAATGTCAGTTCTTGATATTGGAAATTGCTTTAGCTACTGAGATTCAAAATGTTTTTCTCATTCGTTTCAATGGGAGGTGGAATTTGAATAGATGAAAATGTAAGTTTCAGATGTTAGGAATTCAGTTGTAACTATTTATAATTGAATTGTAACTAGATGAAATACCGATGTTTATCGGGGATTCAGTTGTAACTAGGTATAATCAAAACTGAATTATAACTAGTTACAATTGAATTACTGATATCAGAAATTGGATTTTCAGCTAGTTAAGTTTTACAATTGGCATTTTGACTAGTTAAAATTCAATTATTTATGACAGAAACTGGTATTTTAACTAGCTAAAACTGAATTATAACTAATTAATGAACTGATATCAGAAAATTCTGATATAAATAACATGCATTTTAATTACAGTTGAGTTTCTGATATCAGAAACACACATTATACCTAGTTACAAATTAATTTCTGATATCAAGATTTTGCATTCTAGCTGGCTAGAAATGAATTAAAGCTGCAATGGCCTGCCAGATTATCACGCCCCATGTCGTTACAGAAGGCTTCCACAAACTTCGAGTTCAGTCCTCCTCTGCATGTTCGTGCCCCAGACCTAACACATCCTAACACTTATAAAACAAACATATGGTGGAACAAATATCGGAAATTATTATAAAGTCTGCCTTCAGAAGAAGAGGGCTTATGGAATCGGCCTGTAGTTTTTATGCAAAATAGCTTTTACTGGAGGCTAATATTAGCAGGCTGTCAAGTCCAGAGTGTAAGAGGAAAACATGGCATTCAGTTATTAAATAAGAATATGCCCATATGTGATGCCGGAACTTGGCTGTGTCTTCACAGTGATGACGGGAGGTACGCTAGCTGCAGAGGGCACAGTCCGGCTGATCTTTGGCGTTTCCATGGGGATTAAATACAGGCCCTGTGTCCAAAGGCGGCGCATTAATGACAGCGCCACACAATCGGCAAAACGAACGTCGCAGAAAAGCCGGCGCCCCTGCAACCTCTTCAATGCATGTCATGTATGTGCAGTAAATGAAACCTTTTAAAGCCACACTGCATTAAACGTCACTGTAATCTTTATGTTGGCAAAATACTGTGGAACGTTATAGAAACATGTGAAACAATAAGACTCAAGTCTGCACGCAATTTGTCCTCGAAGGGTCAAAAAAACACCCAAATCACTATTGGCCACAAATAATGACGTGAACATGAAGCTTTTGTGAGGTGAACTGGATCAATGTGAACCAAGTGACAAGAGGGGTCCAAGGTACAGAAAACATTGGGTCAGCCTCATGAGACTTCAGCTCTGGCGCGATGTTTGCTTGTGCTGTTTTCTCCCAGCTCTGTAAAGACTGAATGCATCCCCTTGCCCCTATCCCAGAATTTCAGGGAGGAGGTGCGACTCTTTTTATGACGCTATTTTTGTGTTTTGATTTCATGGTAGAGTTCTGTTCAGTTTCTGATGGTCTCTAAGAAGAGTTGAGTTGCATCACACATTATCTATCATTAATTAGGAAGACAATGCTTCACGATTACTCAGTACTAAAGCAGCAAATTACAAAATGAGTCATGCATTAAGAATCAGTTATTAACTAGTTTAAAGTGTGAAATTGAAATTTGACAACTGAAAACCAACTGAGGGAAGAAATAAATAAGAAACATCAGCTGCAGAGCAAAACCAGCATTTTTTTTGTCAGAAATACAAGTGATTGCATTACAGCCAATATACCTTCTAAATATGGTCTAATCGAGGCCTTTGCCCTGGAAACATTTCTTGAGGAACTGGGTCCTAATCAATGTTTATTCATTCATAACACTCACTTTATCTTGATTCTCAGTCCTCTCAGAATGTGTCATCGCTGTGGTATGCTTATCGCCACTGAAAGAGCATAGATGTATCTAGAAAACTCTTACTGGCTGCATTTTCAAAAGCGTAAAATATGATACGCCTGATGAATGTTCTGGTGATTTTTATTTATTTTAACTCATCTGTGAATATTTCCCACTGAAGTGTTTGCTACAGTCTCTATAGCAACTAAAGACAGATAGCATCTAGAACATACATTTCTTGTTTCATAATTGCAGCGCTTTTGGAATGAGAAGCACAGAACCCTGAGCTGGGGAGGCTTTTGGATGGATGGATGGATGGATGGATGGATGGATGGATGGATGGATGGAGAGACCCCCTGGATGCCTGATGTCACTCAGTAGCATTAGTCAGTCTCCTTCTTCACACCAGCTTTTTTGGACATAGCAGAAAAGGGCAATCTGCTTCGGTGCCCCCTGCTGGTCACTCCTGCGAACGCGTGCCAGCGCGCCCATTTATCTGTTTATCTGTGTCCTCGGCTCTGCATCCCTTTCCCCTTTGTTTCTTCCGCTGCCATCGGATGGAAGGAACGGAACGGAAGAGAGCGGGTGCTGAGCGGACACCACTGGCATGTAGTTACAAACTGGCAGACGTCCGCCTTGAAGAGCAACGTTGGATGCTGTTAGCAGCTATTGTCTGCTTTCTGTTCACTCCCTGCACTTTTGGTGTTTTAGATCGGTCCCCTGAATGGTGGAAAAGACCTGCCCCTCCATTAGTGCCTTACAGCCCCCCCCCCCCCATGGTTAAATGCAGATTTCACTCCGGCTGTCTGAGACACCGTGGCGCACCAGTAAGTTACGGGATGCCGGCATAAAGCGTCAGGGTGACTGCTAGGGGGGGGCACACGCAGGCTTGTGTCTGCCAGCGGGGGTCCGGGGTATTTTCAGTGCTCACAGAATGCTCTGGAACCTCCTCGGGCAGAGGCAGAAGGAAATGGAAGCGAGTGTTTTTGTGTGTATCCTCCGTGAGGCTGCCACTTGCCCCCCGCGGCGGGGAAGGAGGACCGACCGGCCCGAACGTGGGGGTGGGGGCGATGGGGGCAGCTTTTCAGGTCATAATGTAATGAAAAAGCAAATTATTTCCTCGGCTAGATATTCCCGACTGTGGGCTGCAGACATTTAATTAATCTTTCTGAAATTAATTGGTACACAAACATGGTTTCTGGAAATTTAACATAGGTTCATTTTTGTGGCCGGATTTAACAGAAACTAAACCTAATGTAGATGATGCCATGTATATGGTGTGTGTGTGTTAGTGTATTAACAGCTGCGGGAAAAATTAAGAGACCACATCACAATTTTCTGATTCCCTCATTTCTCAGTATATGGGTGTGCCCTGTATAAAATATAATCTTTTCACATTTACTTTTTTTCTTCTCGGTTCCACATTAATGAAGGGCTTCTTCCTTGCTTTATGGGACTTCAGTCCTGCTTCTAGGAGCCTGATATAAACTGTCCTAGCAGTGCAATTCACACCTGCACTTACTATTTCCCATTCCACTCGAAGGTCACATGATGTCGTCCCCAATTCATATATATACAGTGTTTTTGTTCTGAATCATATTTCCGAGGATTGTTGCAGGGGTCTCATTGAGTTTCATTATTTTTATTAGTTAATAAATTATGAAATCCACCGTACTGTGCTCACACTGAGTACAATCTCTTCCCCACCGTTTTTCAGTAGTTGCAATAAAAATGGTTATGAATCATTACTTTGAACACACTAAACACAAGGCCTCTTCAAATATGTGCGTTACCAGCCACGTGGCGTCCTCCGTTCGGCGTCTATCTGCGCCCACACAGGACCTAACGGTCCAGAACCAAGAGCGTAAAGCAGGTCTGTCCGTCTTTTTATTAAATTTGCCGTGTTACAAAACAAAGCTCCACTGCTTTCATCCACCACATATTTTGGGAGAAGAAGCAGCCCCTTGGGTGTGTGTGTGTGTGTGTGTGTGTGTGTATGTGTGTGTGTGTGTGTCTTCATGCTGTGGTCACAGGAGCGTCCAACGCCTGGCCCAGGTGGGCCAGATGGTCCTAGAAATCTGGTGTTATGTCTGGCAGGTTGGGGAAAAACACATCGTACAGATCAATCAATAAAAAGGCATGAGAGAGACCCTCACGTTACACTCTGTACAACGCCGGCTTGAGTCTGCACTGGTGGAGGAGACGCGCAGCTGCATTCACGTCTTTTCCATCTCTCGCGGTTAAACCTCTGCCAGTCTGGCAGCAATCAGCATGCTTGCCAGAACTCTAGAAGTCCATAGTTCAAGCTTCAAGCTACTCTATTGTCATCAGCAGCTGCGAGACATAGTGAGATGATGTGACGTATCTCCATGGCCCGTGATGCAACAAGCGACAACATATAACAAGGTAAAATGTGCACAAGGACAAAACAGCACTAAACATGCATTGACATATGATACAGGAGTTTCTGTACACATGTTTTAAATATAACCAGCATAACGAACAGCATGTTCAACATCAATTACTGCACAAAAGGATATTCTAGCAGCTTTTGTTGCGTGTTACAGGTAAAGTGCAAATGCCGTAGAGACCGTAATGGGATTATTGGGAACCATTCAGTGAGGTAGTGTTACCAGTGTGGAGACCGTCAGAGTTTTACCAAGGACAAAAATTCCACCTCCAGCTGCCTGCCTATCTCATCCATTTCTGTTGCAAAAATTACAGTGTATTGTCTAAGTGAATAGGGTATAGGTTAATTAGTGTGCACACACCATCTTTCTCATTCTCATAATGTGTTCATGCATTCAAATGTCATGTAGCCTAACTTTTTATACAATTTAGACAGCACAGAATCATTAACCTACTTTAACGCATTTATTTATACAGCCACATATTTCCCACATTTTGACATCAGTGATGCAGTGAAGATACAGTCTCTTTATTTCTTGTCGCCAACCCTCCCCATTAATCCGGGCTTAGGACCGGCACCTAGTTCAGCTGGCTTGCACCCTTAAGTGGCTGGGTTAGGCTAAACTACATGCATATTTACAAAGACTACTATACAACATCCCGAAATATGTAGTCTAACAAAACACAGCTTAAGGAAGGTAGCCTACCTGGTGAAATTGCAAACAAACAAATTAAAAGGCCCAAGGCATGTAATCGGGCCATATCCAACAAAAAGCAGTTTTTAAGAATGTAGCCTACATGGGCGAAATTGAAAACAAACAGAAGGATTACGGCATATAATAGCCTATTAGAACAGAACTTTCTCAACATTTTTCATTTTATGTTCCTTCCTCTTTTCTGCCCCACTTTTTACTTTTAAACATCTTGATGTACGTCGTCAGATGGATGAGGACGATAGATGGCCTTTAGATCCTACCCATCATGCACTGCAGTTTTTTTGCAAATTCCTTAAAAAGGAAAACCAATAAATACAAATGGAACAGCTTAGTTTGACTTCAAAACATTACTATGTACAGTATTATATTTTAAGTTTGTTGTAGGGCTTTTACATATTTTTTTTTTTATAAAAAAATTACACCATATACCCACCATACTAAGAATGTATACCAAAAATTACATATATAAAATCGCAATCAACAATTGTTAGGTAAGTAATTCTATTCTATTCTAAGTAATTCTAGCTGTCAAGAGCTTGAGAGAACTTATGTTGGTGTAACTTTGTGTGTGTTTAGTATATGGGAAGTCCCTCTACAATACAGGGGTGGTGGTCCTGCCTGACCTACCCTTAGGTCCGCCCCTGGTGGTAGGTGTCCTTCTGGGTGGCATTGAATGGTCAATGTATCAAGGAAAGCTCAGCTGTCACCAAAGCATGCCATTGTCCCATTGATCTTGGGAAGGGTGACAAATTCAGAGAACATTCAGCGACATCACTTGACATAGTAATGGGCAGTACGGGATTTTCACGTTTCGTGCGCCGACTTGCACGCTTGTGCATTGCACTGACTCCAGGTGGACACACCTCGGGAAGCTGGATTTCGCCTAAGTGCACGCTGTCATGTCCGGCATCGCTCCCCGAGCCTGTATGGAGAAACGATTCCCTCCCCTCTGGAAGTTGTGCCTTTTAGTCCTTTTAAAAATAATTTCAGTCGAAGTCAGCAGCCCATTATTTTTTCATTTGAAGTGGCAGCTTCGGCAGAGGGAAGCAGATTTTGATTAAAATATAATGGATTTATCCGGGCTAAAATGTCATGTGTGTATGGAGTAGATTGAAAGATAACACAAAAACAATGCAAATGAAGGCATGTTGAAGAGGCTTTGGAAAGACGGCGTGGCTTGGTGAGTGCTGCACTGGGCCGCGGATCAGAGGCGCTGCCTGGGGGTAGGTAGACAGCTTTCCCTTTAACACTCATCCTCTCCGTAAATCTGCAGGGGAAGCAACGCTTCAGCCAGCCTGGTCGCTGGCACTCTTTGCATCCTCTGATCTTCCGGGTGGAGAGCAGTGATGTCACAAGTGTGAGGGGGTGTATCGTGCGGTGATGGAGCACGCCCAGAATCAATGACACACACATGACAAGAGCCCGACCTGCAAGCACCCTGCCATAAATCAGTTGCATGAATCCCGGGGCGGTGGGTGTGATTCGGGGGATTAGTGTGAAGCAGGCAGTTTGAAGGTCCACACCATGCAAAGGGTTCCATTCACACGTACACAGGGGTCCTACAGAAAATGAATAAAAGAAACAGCTTGGTGCAGCCCCTGGTGGCCATCTACAGCCACAAAGGACCTTCTCGGTTCCTCCATGCCACCCTGCGCCTGTGCCGCTCCCGTGGCACTTTGCATCACATCCTACATCCTTCACGCATGGCAAGCTGTTCCAGCTTTGATTCATTTCAAGAAGATATCACAAATTCACTTCTAGTTAAAATGCAAATTCTTCATATAGGAAATTCTATTCTGGCTAGTGAGATTCAGAATGTTTTTCTCATTAATGTCAGTGAGGGTTAAATTTTGCACTAATTAAAATGCAAACTTCTGATATCAAGAATTCAGTTGTAACTAGTTTTATTTAACATCGAATTACACCTTGTTACGAATGATATCAGAAATCTTCAATGTCAATAATGTGCATTTCAACTAAAGTCAAATTTCTGATCTCAGAAGTAAACATTACAGTTTAAATGTTACATTTAAATTACTAGTTACAATTCAATTTTTGATATCAAGAATTCACATTCAGATGAGTTAGATTTGAATTTATGATATTCCCTAGAAATCAATTAAAGCTAAAATGGCTGGCCATGTTCCCATCGTTAAAGTGCATGATAGAAAGCTGCTCGTTAATGACTGGGCCGGGCTGTTTCCAAATTCCCTTCCGAAACATGGCTGCGGAGCACGCCGGACATCCATCTTCCGAGAAACGTCATATCTCTGCTGAAATGGAGTCCGTCCTGCAGCAGCAAGCACTGTGAGGGTCATCTGAGGGTGCAGGTCCACCAGAAGCAGCCAGCCTGGAATCGAACCCCGTAATAAATCACGGGGAGCTGACTGCAGGCTGGAGTGACCTTTGGTCTGCAGTAGGAAAACAATTTGGAAACAAGGGAGCTTTTGATGAGCCCATCTACGGAGACGGGCTTTCATTAAACCACACAAAAAAGTTCCACGTTTATGGGCACTGTGCAAGTTTGTGGGGTTTCAGATCCGGCTGAGTTTGCCCCTCCGCATGCAGCGACTGACGCTCTGCAGGCTTGGACTAACCAGCACTAGAGGTCAAAATTGTGGGAACACCCAGCATTTCTGGAATTGCGCTTTAAAAATAACTGTGGGGATATTGGCCGTAATGTTTACAAACAATCAAAGAATATTTACAAATATCACACCCTGAACGATTAAATAAGTAACTGTAGTAACTGGAATGAAGTTCTGCAATCTCTAAAACCTGGAAGTGTTTCCACAATTTTGCCCACTGGTGTACACACTCGCTTCCCGGCCGGGTTTAAGTTAGCGTAACCTTTCAGCTGTTTAGCATCCCCTGGTAATTGGCGGCTCCCTCTCTCTGTTCCCTCGTCTATCTTCTCTATTTTTTTAGCTTCTGGTCACTTCTTTGGCTCATACAGGTTTCCTTTCCTAGTTCCTTTTAGCGTGTCTCTAACTAGCTTCCAAATGTGCTTCAGTGCCTCATTCATTTGCGTGCATTTCCTTTGTCAGAAACCAGGGTCTAATGCATTTCTGACGTTCACCTGTCCTTCATAAAAACTCTATTTTTAAGTATTTTTGTACTCATTCATGAAAAGCCTTTCTTAAAAATCTCAGGAGTAACATCAAACCGGACTCCCCTTACTGATTCTGTTTCTTACCTACGGCCTCTGTTAGTGACGGCATTCCTGCGTGACCTTCACGATTCCCATGTGACTCATCACATGCAGAGCAGTATTCCCCCCTCCCCCCAGAGAATGTTGGCTTATACCGCCTGCTTTAGAAGTTGTTTTTCTTTGGCCTTCGCAAGCAGAGCTGCTAGGACGGGCTGACGGACGAGAGCTCCCGGTCGAGGACGAGAAGTAAGCCGGCCTCTCGCAGACCCGGTGGGGCTTCCCCAGCTTATCGCCCCCGCACAGTCCTGCCCCCTCCGGCCCCCACCGGCCTCCTCCTTCCCCTACCTCTGTTTGCTGTGAATTTCATTCCCAAGCTCTGCTGAGCGGGACCAGAACATGTTGACGATGCCTATCGCTCCCCAAAGCAGAACACATCACAGGGGCGGACTATCTCGGCTTTCCAAAAGGAGTCATTACCCCGTCTTTACCGCGGCATGTGGAGGAAGGCAGAAATGTCATCTGACGAACTGTGACCTAAATTCACGAAGGAGCGCGTGCTTCATTGAAGCAGTGCTGCACGGGTGAATGACTTGCTAAGCTGCAGCTGGATTTTCACACATAAATACGCAAATTCCCCAAGCTGATGACATTATTTTTTATTTGTTTAGCAGATGTGTTTATGGAACATGACTAACACAGTTTGCTGTTGTAGTTTTTTTTTCATTTATTCAGACTTTAACCCTGTGAGTACCCTTCTGTGAGTGCACTGCTTGCCATTCCTCTCTGTGATCCACAGCTGTGTGAAGGATTTATCCTTCTGGACTATTTTGGATTTATTTACAAAGTTATGTGCTCTGCAGTAGTACAGAACTTAACAATCAATAGTTTATGTAGAAATTCACTCTGTGGTCACGGCTTATTACCGGCTGCAAGAAATAAGCCGGATAAATCACAGGAAGTTCTATCATCACTGTTCTGCCCAGGCGTAGCGCAGGGTTGACACTCGGATATTCAGGCCAATAAAGGACCATGTTCAGGTCACGGCCCTGGGAACGTTTCCAGGATGCGATCGCCGTCCCAAAACAGAGCAGAGACCTGCAGCAATAACCAGCCTGTGCAGAATCAGCTTCAGCTATAAAAATGTCCGTAGTTTCGCTTTTGGCTGGTGTGCAAGCAAAGGAGCCTTTAACAAATGTGTCTAATGCAGGAGAGACCAGAGTCTACTTGCATTCACACTAGATATATGGAGACTGTTTAATGGTAGAAATGCCCAGCAGCGACCTCAGACTCCGCTAAATGGATTCATCAAGCGTCTACTAAGAGTCGGTATCTTCCCGCGTTATTTATCTTGCCGGTCAAAGCTGCAGTATCACTAATATCTAGGCCGAATGAATTTTTAAAGCCCGGGCGATGAGAGGCACGGCCGTCGACGTGAGCCTCCATCTCGGCCTCTCTGCTCTGAATAGACGGGGGCGTGTGCCTCGGAAAGGCAGCGAGAGCCGAGACATCAAAGGAGAGACTGAGATGCGCCCCCCCCCTCCATGGTGGTCCCAGCGGAGAAGCGTCAGAATCTTCCTGCTCCGCTCGCCGCCTTTGTCTCGGGTTCTCTGCCTCCTCCTTGCAGAATCCGCGCTGCTCCGCATCTGCAAGATGCCAGCTGTCCGTAAGACATTAACTAAGCAGCTTGTTTGCTGCAGATGATTAGTGCATGCAGATGGTTACCTTTGTTTCTGAATCTCATCCAAAAAAAAGGAAATATGAATTTAAGATCAAACTCTCCGCAGTGACTGCAGTGCTGGACTCTTTCATTATGTCGGGGGGCCTTCATGGCCCTTGGTTGTTTTCCCACCGACGTCCTTATATCTCTGCAAAATCTAGTGACACTCATTTGGCGTCAGGAAATGATACGGAAAGTTTGGATGCTTTGAATTGTTCTGGAACATCTGTACAGACATTGTGTGAAGATACTTCTAATGAATGTTTTATGTGTTATAAACAAGAAAAAAATCATTGGTGTTATTCAGTCTATTTCTGTGGGATGTACGTGCCCTGTATATGCATCCATCCAAGTTCTAATTGCTTATTTTGGTCAGGAATATGGGGCCTATTGCCAATCCCAGGCAAGTATCACAGGGCACGGGGCAGGAGGACACCTTGGATGGGATGTCAGTCCATCACAGGGCACATGGGGGGGGGGACACCCTGGATGGGGTGCCAGTCCATCATAGGGTACGGGGTAGGGAGACACCCTGGATGGGGTGCCAGTCCATCACAGGGCAAGAGGACACCCTGGCCTGGTTACCAGTCCATTGCTGGGCATGAGGCTGGAGTACATGGATAAAATATCAGTCCCTATATCGGAAGATATTTTTAGATTTTTTCCAGCCATTGGGCCCCTCATTGGTACATCAGCATGTGACTGGCAGAGCCACTCAGAATTCAAGCCCGAAAGACTGGCAGCCATTGTTGCACCTTCATGATTTCTGGACACTAATGGCGACACGGAAGAGCAGCTTTCAGAGGAAGAACCGTCTGCAGGAGAGCCGACACCGATGGTCCCTGCCGCGCTCGTCGTGCCGTTTCCTCTGCTGCTTCAGGGTAATCTGCTGCTTCAGGGTAATCTGCTGCTTCAGGGTAATCTGCGGTGGCCTTCGCATGGAGAAGGAACAAAAGAGTGAATCTACAGATGGAGCGAGAGGAAGATCTGCTTCTCTGCTACAAAGCCAAGGCAGCCCGTCAGCTTCTGGTGTAATTAAAACGGAACGAAGGCTGATGAGGACTGCAGTCACTCCAATCCCTGACATGAAAGTGTTTGAACTCTTTGTAGATCAAGCGAATGATCAGATCGTACTAGACAGGAGGTGTGTAGTTCAGGAGAATGGAACCTCTCATGGAATCTTTTAGGGTGATTCGTTTAAATGGTGCCCTATCATGTACCTGATGAGCAAGCGGAGATTGGCCCTTAAAGAACTACATGACCCATGATGCCTGTGTTTGTACTAGGCAACTCTAGGGGGGAGCCACGGGACGTGCCAGGCGCTAGGCTAGGATCCTTTACAGGGTTACATGGGGTTCAGAAGCTATGGGGACGAGGATGGGATCATCCCAGGGTGTGGTGGCAACCCATCGCAGAACACTTTAATGTGCTTCTTCATGTGAATGATAAGCATCTCTGGCCACAGAGCGAGCGAGGACGCCACAGATCGCTCCCAGGGGAAGGACGGGGGGCCTCGTGGCTGAGCCGCTAGCACTCCACCCCCTGTTGGTGCCGGGAGATTTTTCCACTGGAGTGCTGATGGGTCTGCATTCACCCATGAGCTCTTGCACACCAAGGGAAACCAGCAGGGCCATAATGCAAAATTGCACCCACATCTGAAATTTCCTGAGCTCTTGGGAAGGCCCTTGTCAAAGCCCAGATCCAAAACCCCTACCCCGATCCCCCAGAGAGCCTGAGCCCATACTCCCCCACCCCCACCCGTTTCAGAACTAAGGGGAAAAAATAATGACTATGCAGGATGTCCAATCCTGTGGTAACAGATCAATGCATTCATAAAGAGAGCTCTCTCTCTCTCTCTCTCTCTCTCTCTCTCACTCACACACACACACACACATACATACATACATATTCATATCTTTGTGGGGACTCTCCATTCATTTCTAAAACCGTAAACTCAACTAACATAACCCCTACACAGCCCTAACCTTAACCATTAGTAACAAAACTAAATACAAGATTTTTAACACTTTTAGATTGTTACCACTGATTGCAGCCATAGATTTTTGTAAAAAAAAAAAAAAAATGAAATGGTCCCCACAATGTCAAAATAACAGGTTTTTATCACATTATGGTGATATTCACATACACGCACAGACACACACACACAAACGCATATACACTCATGCACTCAGAGCGTAATGTGGGAGAACGGTGGAGAATTTCTGAATTACAGCAGAGGAGCCTGACAGCAGGGTGCCGAGTTCCTGCATTCTGGCTTCTGACGAGACATCGGCAGAGTTAACGTGCCAGATCTCCTCCATCAGAGTCTCTCCAGATAGCGCTAAACCAGAAAACAATTTACTGAGGCCTGGCAAGCAGGCAGGCCTTTGGGAATAATTAACTTCATCTTTCCCAGCTCCAGACACCATACAGCTCGGATGGGCTCCTTGATGCCCTTCTGGAAGGTTAAAAAAAAAAAAGAATCGCCGTTATTATCCAACTCCTCCTTTCTGGGTGCAGCCATTGTGGGAACGCACCGCAGAATGCGCACGCCTGTCGCCTGACACCGTAGGACGCGAGAGCGCATTAGACGGCTTCACGCCGCATGGTAGCTTCCTGACATGAAAAGCCCCTCGTTCCAGAGCAAATTCGAGGAGGTCGCATTTCTTTCTTTTTTTTCCCCCCTGCCCCGTTTCTACGGCTACGGGCTAAGTATGTGCCATGGCAGCTGTGCAAAACCTCAACGCGCCGCGACCGAACCCGTGGAAGGTCGCGGAGCCCACAGCAAAACATGCGCGCTCTCCAAGTCAAACGTCCAAACGCTGCCAGAATGAAACTGGACCAGTGAACTGCAGACTTTCCGTGATTTTTTTTTTCCAGTCCGACATGACCGACACAAAAATGCGACACATTGTGTCGAGCGTGAGCGGTATAAAAATATCACAGTCGCATTAATAACATCTGATGCTTTTTCCATGTACCAACGGCAGCCATTCGTTTTTAAAATCTAGTATTACAGCTTCTTACCACAGACATTTCTTCTCATGTTTAGACCAAAAATATCCTAATAAAAATTCCAACAAACAAAGAATAAAGAATGAAAAGTCTTATCCTCCTGCAGCCCTGAACTGGATCAGTAGTTTTAAGATGAGAAGATAGATAGTTAGACATGATACCATACAGCTTTTGGTCGGCCACATTATATCCTAAGTGCTCTCCCCTGTTTTTGTTCGGATTATATATCATTTTTTTCCCCCCACTGAGTCTTTATGGTTCTTTGGACGAGAGATACTCCCAAAAAAATGTGCCGGCATTAATTCTGCCTGATTTATGACGAGTGTGGTCATGTGACCTTGCCGACGGTGGACAGATGCCCGACGGACAGGGGGGGCCAACATGAGGCGGGGAATGGCAAACGTGTGACTCCCTCCCCGCTACTGTTACGATTCCCGGAGTCACGTGGAGTTTCCTTCTCTTTGTTCACGGCGGGGATGGTGAATCAGTCCATTTCATCTCCATTTCCCCTCCCCTCCCCATGCATCTCAATGAGCCCGCAGCGCCGCTAAAGCGCAGCAGACGCGCTGAGAGAGCCTCTCCTCAGATGCACGGCTGCGTCACACGTTTCCCCGCATCCTGCCGGCCTCCGGGCAGGTGGCCTGCGACTGCAAAAGACATCCAAGTCCCCCGGGCGCCTCTGTCGTCTGTGTCGCAAAAGGTCGGGCTTTTGGGGGGAACCGGTTCCCTGGAATCACTGGGAATCGGATGAGGCGCCGTCGTCTATGGGCGAGGCGGGGCTCTCCGTTGATGCTGGTCCAAGCCGCCCTAAGCGGGGCCTTTTCTGCCAGTTTGCGGGGGAAGACGCTTCTCCCCGTAGACTGTCCCACGCCAAGGGCAGGATGTCCCGCGAGGACGTCGGCCTCGCGGTCCAGACGCGCGCCATGCTCCCATCTCTCTGCTTTACCTTCTGCCACGGCAGCCAAACGCTCAAGGTTCTAGGCGCCTCGTTCGCCTTTTGCACATCAGTAGATAGGAGTTCTTCCTTGAGCCATAGAGTCAGGCACAGGTAGCGTATAACGGGGTTCGACAGTGCAAAACAGGGCCTGAAGCGCCCACAAAACATTGGAGTAGACAAGTAACTGCAATGGTGTGTGTTTATGGAATAAATATGAAATAAGCCAAAGACATAGCTGAATCAAGAAATTTGTCAAAAATTTCATCTATCCATCTATCCATCCATGTACTATACCCACTTGTTCTATGCTGGGTTGAGGGACTTGCAGCCTAGGTCAGAAGTTACTTGCACAAGGCAGGGAATAAAGTATAAATATATGAAATAAATTAAATTAAAGAAATGACTGAAAGTGGAAATATGGTGCAGTGAGCAAAGGGTCGCTCTGCCTAGTGAAGTACTGTGTGTTTATAAGGTTGCAGTGTTATTGCAGTGTTATTGCTCTGTACTGAGTTACTGGACTGCAGAGGGGTACAAGCTGTTCCTAAGCCGGCTGGCGGCCGCCCTGACGCCGAATCTCACTTTGGAGGACTGGGGTGAGTTGGGTCATGCAGGATTGTGAGGATTTCTTCTTGACCACCTTGCGCCACGTTCCGAGAAAAAAAAACACGTTCGTTACCAAAATAGCGGACGGCCACCAAGGGTCACGAGCAATCAGCACAGATGAGGGCGTCAAGTCCGGATCAGGATGGTAAAGGGGCGTGTTTTTTTGCTCGCATTCTGCTTCTCCGCCCGAGCATGTCACAGAGAGCCCAGTGCTTGATTTGTGTCTGCCGTGGCAGAGCTGATACCACTGTACAGTGATGCCTGCCATTACATGAGGAGCCAGAGAACACTGGCTCTGAATGACGTTGCACCCAGATTGGCCTTTAACAGCAATAATGCACTATCAAATACTTAAACATGTTACCATCCAATATTTTGTATCGACATTTGTTAGCTGTAAGACTCACATACCCTATTAGATGAGCTTAACAGGCCAGAGAGTTAACCTCATCTATTTCAGTGGCCAAAAAGCATGGTACGTTTTTTTTTTTTCATTTACACATTAATTTAGAAATCTTCCATGGTTTAGTTTGTATTTATTTCAATGTTTATCTGAAATTAATTTTAAGATTAATTATATTGGGTGTAGCATTTGAGGTGGTGGAGCTCAGCTCCAGCACAAATTAGGCGCCGGTGACGGAGGGTTCAGGGTCGCGCCGGTGACGGAGGGTTCAGGGTCGCCCCGGTGACGGAGGGTTCAGGGTCGCGCCGGTCACGGAGGGTCCAGGGCCGCGCCGGTGACGGAGGGTTCAGGGTCGCGCCGGTGACGGAGGGTTCAGGGTCGCGCCGGTGATGGAGGGTTCAGGGTCGCCCCGGTGACGGAGGGTTCAGGGCCGCGCCGGTGACGGAGGGTTCAGGGCCGCGCCGGTGACAGAGGGTCCAGGGTCGCCCTGGTGGCGGAGGGTTCAGGGTCGCCTCGGTGACGGAGGGTTCAGGGTCGCGCCGGTGACGGAGGGTCCAGGGTCACCCTGGTGACGGAGGGTCCAGGGCCGCCCACCCTTTAACCACCTTAAAGCCACAAGCAAAAGCGACTCTCAGAATATACATCCCGCGGCAGAGAGGCGAGAAGCGGCACCTGATTGGCCGGTGATTCCAGGCACGGTGGCTTCCCCGTACGAGTGTGACAGGGTGCTGACTGATTGTTTTCTAGGTGAGCTCCCCCTGGGCAAACAAAAATGCCAAACACAAAACCGGTGATGCTCTGCTGCGCAAACAGAAAACACCCACTGGGACATCTGCCAACACCCCCCCATTCCGAACCCTCCCAACTGTCTCCTGACAGTCCCCCAAAGGGCTCCCTCGCTCCGGGACTGGCGGGGGCTGCGGGGGTGTCTGTGCGGGGGGTCGGGGGTGCGCTGGCTGCACTCTCCTCTCTCTGATGGCTAATTGCTGAAAATATGTGGGGGGGGGGGCAAAAACATGGCCGCCCTTGGAGGCGACTGACGCGTGATGAGTGAGAAATGTATGTCAGTCTCTGTGGCGCATCATCAGGTGGATCCCGCCGCTCGGGGGGGCTCATGATAAATTTTACCAGCCCACAAATCCATTGAACCACTGGTAAAATAATTTATAAAGACGAGGCAGCTGCTTAGGGCGCCTTCTTCTGGAAGGGCTTAGCGGGCTTCACTGTCCAAGACAAATTAAATTTGGTTGGAGATGTGTGCTGGGGGGCAACTGAGTAATGATGCTCGCCTAGGGCGACCCCTGCGTCTGCTGTAAGCAGAAATGCCCCTCCCCGCAGATGGTACTGGGGCTGACCCCCGACGGCGGGGGGGGCGGTTCCCGTCAGCCACCAGCATCACCCCAGACGACTGCATATGAAGAATCTGGAAGTGCGTGCTGGTGCGTTTCCGTGGGGGTCGCCTTCTCACGTTGTTTGTATCCAAATATGTCAAACTCCATTATGCTCGCTTTCCGCGGAGTACGGCACCGTCGGGATCAGACAGAGCTGACGTTACGCCGGGCGCTAACAAATGGCTGGCGGAGGAAATATACAGGGGAATGTAAAGAGCAGCTTCACTGAATAGCTTTTTATATTTTTTTAAGAATAACAGCCTCTAAAACCAAGATGCTTGTGCTGGCTGACTGTGATTGACGCTGTGTCACCATTAAACTCACCGGCCAATTATAACTATTAAAAAACGGTCATTAACCGTGGATGTGATGTAGATTTAGTATTGCATTATACTATCAGTTGGGAACATGTCCAGTGTGTGTCCCAACATCAAGCCCAGCTGTGCTTGGGCTAGGCTTCAAGCCCCTTGGGACTCCGACCAGGATGTGCAATGAGGAGGAAGATGGATGGATGGATGGATGGATGGATGGATGGATGGATCACAGTAGCAGCACATTATATCAGCCACTCCGTCCACCGGCACACGGTAACACACACCTGAGCACTGGCCTGAAAATGCATAGTGACTCATAAATCTCCCCAGCTCAGCCTGTGAGACAAGGCACTTTCCAGTAAATATTTGTGGGCACCGGTTCTGAATATGAAAATATGAAATCACTGTATCTGTCTTAAAAAAAAGGCATTTAAAACTTCAACTGCCCTCCAGGGACTAACTTATAATCCTATAAGTGATTGCCTGTTACCATCAAATTTCACGCCAGCTGAAAGAGGTCCCATTGTAAGAAGGTGGTGGTGGTGATGGGGGGGGGGGGGTTGTCAGGGTGGATTGTACCATTCTGCACACCTTAAACACCTGCACAAATACAGGAAGTAGGAAGGGAGGTTGTCAGGGTGGAGCGTACCATTCTGTTGCGGAATGATTGTACCATTCTGCGCACCTTGTTGCCATTGACGTTTACTGCATTTGGCAGACGCCCTTAGCCAGAGCGAGTTACATAAGTGCTCCGAAGTCTCATCAGTGAAAACATTCTGAATACACCTCATTCACCT
>JAABNY020000035.1:5540795-5566491 GCA_015164015.2 Brevimyrus niger
TGCCCGTTGCTTCCGGGATAGGCTCCGGACCCCCCGCGACCCAGTAGGATAAGCGGTTTGGAAAATGGATGGATGGTCCCTATAAATGACTCTGCTAAATGAAAAATACACACAGGTGACAGCAAAATTTGGGGGTATGTGATGACATTTTAATGCTTACTTATAAGGCCTCCTCATGCCGATTTACTTATGGGCCATTAGGCTAATACACAAGTAAAGTCACTGCAGAACTGTGGAACTTGAGATTACAGGCCGCTTTGGAGAGGAAGACAGACTGGGGTCAGGACTGTACAGCCATCAGATTCAGCTAGGTGTCGCTGTCTGGGATGGAGAAGGGTTAGGGTCACCGTCAGTGTGTGCGTGTGTGTGTGTGTGTGTGTGTGTGTGTTTGTCTATACACACACACACACACACAAATCTACATGTATATAAAAACTTTCCACTGAAAAAAAGGAAGATAATTATGAGAAAGAGCTTGGTATATGTGTTGATGCTTCTATTTTCCACTCTCGCCAGTGTGGGGAAGCAATAAAAAAGGCCAATAGGATGTTGGGTTACATCTCTAGGTGTGTGGAGTTTAAGTCTAGGGAGGTGATACTAAGATTATACAATTCCTTGGTAAGACCCCACTTAGAATATTGTGTACAGGTTTGGTCACCATACCTTAAAAGGGACATTACTGCCTTGGAAAAGGTTCAACGTAGGGTTACGGGAATGATTCCTGGTCTTAGAGGAATCTCTTATGAGGAGAGGTTAGCTGAGCTGAATCTGTTCAGCCTCAAGCAAAGGAGACCAAGGGGGGGAGGAGGGGGGGCATGTTCCAGGTATATAAGATTCTAATAGGTCTGGATGCTGTTCAGCCAAATAGTTACTTCAGTGTTAGTTCAAATAAAAGAACCTGTGGCCACAGGTGGAAATTGGCAGGAGAACATTTTAAAATGAATTTCAGAAATTACACAGCTTATTTAGACAGTGTGTAGTTAGAGTATGGAATAGTCTCCCTGTTACTGCAGTTCAAGCTAAAACCCTGGGTTCCTTTAAATCAGAGCTACACAAGGCTTTTTAACACCTTTAAGCCATTAGTTGAATTTTCCCCAAATGAACTCAATGGGCTGCATGACCTCCTCTCATTTGTAAAGTTCTTATAGTCTTAGTACATTTTGTTTAGGGTTTTAAGGGTAGGGTTACTATGCCACCTAGCATTAGCTTCATAATCACGATATTACATTCCTTTATCTCTTCTTTAGCTCAGTGTCCTTCACACCAGTCCTCAGGGACCCCCAGATAGTCCACGTTTTTGCTCTCTCCCAGTTCCCTGGGAGTTGGGAGGGAGCAAAATCGTGGAATGTCTGGAGGGCCCCGGGGAGTGGTTTGAGAGGCAGTGAATTACCTCATTATCAGGTGATTTGTCAGATAGAAAGCCATAACAGATCCCCTGACCCCCCGGTTTACGATTCGTGCTGGAAGCCTCGGTGCTTCCCGATGTTCCTTGACTGTATTCTGTTTGCACACTTGTTAATGCACCATTCCTCATTCATGACGATGCCTGTGAGTCTCAGGCTCCCATGAATACTCTGTGCTACGAGAAGAAACTGTCGGGTTGATGAAAAAAAAGCTCCCAGGGAATTATGGGAACTGCCAACTGTGGGCCACAAAAAAGAAAAAAATCCTGAGAGGAACAAAAACAAAATAGACGTTTGTACACCGTATCCTCACCAGAATAAACATGAGAGGGTACAGGGAAATATCTGTCAGAATTTACTGCATTTCCCCTTTAAGTGTCAAGATGGGTAGTACAGAAAGTCAGGCTCACTGTCCCGGACCACGGGTCTTCCGTATGTGAACCTGACTGCGGGAATATGACATGACATCATCGGATGTACTGGTGGCTTTTGAACCCACAGAAGAGGCAGAGAGGAAATGATGCACAGGACCTCTATTGAGCACAAAATATGTCTGAACTTCAATCATGTCGCTCACACACTGACCGGCACCCCATCCACAGTGTGAGATCTAGTCACAGCAAACTTTTGGTGATGTAGGAACCCTTCTGGTTAAGACACATGATTTGATATTGAGGAGAGGTGGGTACTTCAGGCCCAGAGAGTAAAAATCCAGACCAAAATTTTGTTTCAACCAATCAGTTCAGTATAAAGAGTTACAGTTAATGAGTGCTGGTTGGTTGAAACAAAACCTTGGTCTGGATTTTTACTCTATGGAGCTGAATTACCTCTGATATTGGGTATGAGTATGTGTGGGCATCATGCTTCTCTTGTCTCCTGGTGTCTGCAATGACATACCTAGACACCTCAGCCTGCATTGCAGCCTGTTCTTTCTGGAAGTGGGACTGAGTAGTGAGTGTGAATGTTACCAATGCAGGAGGACAGCCCCCACGCTCTACTGTGAGGCTCAGACTGCCTCCTACTCCAGAATGTTCCAGATCGTGTGGTCTCACTGATTCCTATGCCCTGCTCCCACGTCGACCCTCCTTCCCTTCCTGGTGTTTGATCACCAGATCTGATGTGAGGTGGTTTGGAAAACAAAAGCTGCCTACACGCCCCCCCCCACAGGAAAAAGAAGATGCTCATTCTGACCTCAGATGGTAAGCTACACACAATCTCTGTTGTGTTTCTGCATATGCACATACATGATATGTAGTCCATTATGTCATGCCTGTCATGGAATCCTTATCATCATCCCAGCCATGACCCTGGGGATTCCGACCGATAGAGCTTCCCTGAGGTGACGAGCCCTATCCTCCCGTTTTCTGGTTTTGCCAGTGCTCTGGTTAAAGACATACCTATCCCAGCTGTTTCAAGTTTTCTCCTGATCAGTTCTCTATTTCTGGTGACCCGGTTTGTTGATCTACACGAGATCTTCATGATGTGCCCTGAGTTTGTCAATGTCAATGTTAGTCAATGTCTGATCTTCCCAACAACGCCATCCTCATGCTTCTAGCCAATCATGCATGGCAGCAGATTAACCACTCCAATCACATCGAGGCGTGCTTCCTCCGCTTCAAGGAGAGAGTGCCTCTGTCCAATCACACGTAGCAGTGGATTGACCAGTCCAATCACATTCAGGTGTGCTTCCACAGCTCCAAAGAGAGAGATCTTCTCTCCGATCAAAGTCCGCAATGCAGCCTCAGGACTCAGTGAGCGTCCTGACCTCGGAGCAAGCTTTTCTTTCTTGTTAGCTGAGTGCCACCTAGTCTGCTCCACTCCCCATTCTATTCATAATCATCTGTTAAACGCATGTCTGACGAGGTCCACGTTTAACGAGGCCGACAATAGAAATGATTCATCAGTGACAATTTGGAGCGCGGCTGCTGTTTGACTTCGCATAAAGAGCGTCCTTATCTTTAGGGAGATCCTCTCTGTGAAAGCTATTAGCTCCCTCCCTGGGGAGGGATGCTGGAAAGGGGCCCTAATTACGACTAGAGCTATGGCTGGCCAGGCGCTCGGCGCCCTCGTGAACTCGGCCCCCCACCGCGCACCTGTCCTTTCCTCAGAAAGGATGGATTGTACCTGCCACATGTAATTCCCAGGCTTGGGACAAAATGACTTCAACTGGGCATTATAACGTACCCCCCCCCCCCCCGCCCGCCCCCCCGCAACCCCCCCCCCCCCCACCCCTCAACAGGACTCAGCTTCAGTCCCCTAACCTTGGGATACAAAGTGATGGGTGAAGAGCTGCAGTAATCTGTGTTCACTTATCACTATTTTAACTACCTTTTCAATCATTTTAACATTTGCTGTAAAGCAGCAATTTAAAAAAAAAAATGCTTTAAAATTAAGATCCCACTGAAGTGATTTCTGGTTTTTTATTTTCCGTTTAAACATTGTCGGTGCTTCGGGCCAGCAGTCGCGATTAACTATTACATTTTAAAATAGATATATTTTCGTAAATTTTATGCCCGTCTTATGATCAGTGCTGGCCAGGGTATGTAAGGATGTGGTACCTTGGTGAGGCAGGGAATTCTCCTGATCACCGCACAAATCCCAGACAAGGCTCCCAGCTCCTAGCTCACACATGTACTGGCCAGTCCGTAGGTGCTTAATTTTCTCCTAAATTTTAATGGTTTGCAGACATGAGCCGGCACACTGCGGACGGCTAATTACTGCAGTCTGCGATTATTTAAAGGTGCAAGAGAAGGTTACTCGGGTCTAGCAAGCATATTAGGCCTGTCCACTGTACAGCTATGCTGCTACTCACCTTTCATTGTGAATTCTGCGGCAGTGAACAGGCTGGTTTATTGAAGGTCCTCGAAGTATTACAGAAAACAACTGACCCATTTGATTATTGTACTAAATGCTTGACACATGGCATACTGAAGCACCGTATAACTCTTTGGTTGAGATCTGCAATAGTCGAGCCAAGGACCCCGAGGTCCTACTGCCGCTTCTGAGCTGCGTCGCGCTCGGCAGGTGACAGGGGTCACCAATAGTCTGGCCGAGACATTTAGGATGGGTTCCTCACATGGTCCCTCATGTCGATCCTCATATGTGCCAGGAAACGAGTCTTTGTCTGATGACTGGCTGCCATCTGTCATGTGACTATTACGTTGCAGGGAAAGAACATGGAGTCATATACAGTAGCTTTGTTGCACGCAGTCCATACCTCAAGTCCTGTGTCACCTTTATGTAACAATATTGTTCCTCATGTCGTTCTTCGCATTGTTATTTCGCTTCTGCTTGTCTCCTTTGCCAGAAACATGAAGGGCTGTATTATTTTCAATTCTGTTTCCCATCCGGTTTGTGTTTAAATCCGGCCCATCGTCCAACTGGAGCCTTCAGTATCAGCAATAGCCAATTTCGCTTCCAAATGCAAAAATATCCAACGGAACAGAATAATTATGACATTTTCAGCTGCAGGATGGGAAATAAGTCCTTAGAGCGTCATTTTGAATTCCTTCACTCAACAACCTGCATTGCAAACTACTTCGAAATTAATTCATTTTCAAGTGCACATGATCAAAGCTAATCTCGACCTTTCCAGTTTACTGTTTGGCTGGAATGAGGAACTCATATGCTGAGCCGTGCCTGTCATTTGATTATTTTTCCCCCCACAAAAATAGTTATGAAGGATTTAATTTTCATTAGTAAAATGAGTGAAAACCCTCAATTACTTCACTGTGCTCAGACTGACCATAGTATGTCAAATGGACCGGCAAAAAAAAGACTTCACTGCAGTGCGTGTTTGCTTGGTCTGCACAATATAAGCTGATTCCGGAATGATCCACGGTGCGTGTGACGGCATCTGTCTTCCATGCTGCTCTCACAAAGGGGGGACGTCTGGCACATAAAGGGACATAATTTACCACAAACACCTGATCGCCGAAGGAACCAGTTGTTCTCTAAAATTATTTATTTATTTTGAAATTAAGTTGTAATTAACTGCAGCACATTGCTATGATCCTAATTAATTTCTCCGCGTCCTAACAGAAAGCAGAGATGAATGTTTTAATTCAGGGAATCCTTTCTTAATTCACCACTTAGACTACATGAAGAGGGGAAAAAAATTGTTTAACAGTACCAGTAGTAATAGTACAGGAATCTTGATATTAATTCATACCCCTAAGCAGGATTAACCAGAACTTAAAGTAGGAATGTTTCTACATATCTTAAAGATATCTTAGCAGTTGCATATTAATGCAATAATAACATGGTTATGTACATACTGTATAATTTTTCTTTAACAGGAAACATTGTAACAACTAAGGTTTAGAGGTTTCACAAACTTTGTCAGGGGTAATACTAGGTCCCAAACATTTACCCATGCAGAATTATTTTATTAAATGATGTGTTGATTTCTTATAATCAAATCATAATGGTTTGATTATATTGATGCCCAGAAGGAGAAATGTTTTGCAGTAGGTAATGTCAGGTCCCTTGTGCATTTCGTGGTCAGTTTCGGGGTGTATTTTGGATCACCGTCTTTCGCACCCAGACTTTGGCATCTGGCCCAGGGAACACAGCATCGGGCCAAAAGATCCGAGCTCATACCGTCCATTATGCCTCTATATTAATACAGAAGCAACGATCTGTGTCTAAAATGACCCCAAAATCAACATAGCAAACCATTATACCACCTTTTGTGTCCCAGCCCACTTTTATCGTGCTTGGAAAACTACAATTGCACAGACACATATGCCTTATTACATTTAGCATATATTTAGCAGAAGCTTTATTCCAAAGCGATGTGTAATTGAGAAGGCAGGTCGGACAGCCCCTTGGGGACTAAGGATCCATCAGTGAAATCAATCTGCTGAGCCCAGGATTTGAACCAACAACCAACCAATCACATGGACCCTGAACCACACACGATAACCCCCCCCCCCCCCAAAAAAAAGTGTGCCATACGCTTTTAATATCTTTTGAAGAACATATAAAACACACTGAGGTCTCCTTGACAAAACAGAAATAGATTAATGCTCTAGCTGCACCATTCTCAGCAGGATCCTCGATGTCTTAAAATGAGTTATTTTTTTTGTTGTATATTAACATAATTACAGGTGCTGACATTCTTATCAAAGGATGCTGCTGTTCTTCATCAAAACATTGCTGCTTTTCCCTTCATCTGTTTAGAGCAGTACTGTCCCAATCCGGTCCACATTTTTGCTCCCTCTCAGCCTCCATCCCAGATGTCGACCATTTCGCACGTCCTTCATCAAAGCGCCTCATCCTTTGCAGTCCACCTTTGCTGATCGTCTCACAGGCCCTAAGTTTGCTCTATTCTGTATAAACCTGCCTAGTGCACAAATCCTGTCTTTCCTGCCTGGAAATGTTCACTTGTATTTCATGGCTGCAGAAAGTAAAACATATTTTATGCAGAAAGAATCTCGAAGTTGGCCTAAACAAATCCGCTCCATTCCTCCGAGATGGTCCATTTCTAGCCAGTGACTGTGTAGAAAACACTCCAATAAAAAATATGTAGAAATTGTTCCATTTGTAAAAGCCAGATCTCCAGCACTTGGCTCCATGTGTTATGCCGTCTTGAATGAACCAGCGACCATTCCTCGCATTTGATCCATTTGGCCAATAGCGTAGCCCGTTCAATTAGGTACTGGTCAGGCCTTTGATTACATGTGCTGGTGGTGTCACAGGTCAAATATGTGAGACGGTGATCCATAAACGAAAAGTTGAAACTGTGTGACAGAAGTATTAAATATTTCTGTGCAGAATCCAACAAATTGTATCCGCCTATGAAGAGAATTGGCTTGCATAAGCTATATTTTAGAGGCTGATTACGAATAACGAGGTTTTATCAAAAACCAATTTTAATTTCCAAGTGCATTTAAGTGGGGGTTTTTTTTTGCAACAGGAAAGGCATTTTAACTGATTCTTCCATCAGATGTTACTGCTTAACCTTTGCATCCACAGGAACAGCTGGGAGCATAATAACATGCTGCACTGTAAGGACTTGCAAAGCCCCAACTGGCTGACTGGTATCTATATGCTCTGGCAATGAAGTCTGGGAGCTGATCACCTCCCAGGACTTGCATCAACACACCTTCACGTCTTACTTATAAACCAAAGAACATCTGTAGATGCAGACGACTCATTAATTATTGAAATTGTTGCACTCATGCGTGCATTTCCGATAAACTAATTACCCAATTTAGGTCCTGGGGAAGACGGATAAAGCGCTACGTGGCAACCACATGAACACACGGTGTCATCTTCTTAGCTGTTCACGGCCTTCGACCCCTTCAAAACAGACCCTGCGGACCCCACACAAACAGATTATAAAGACACACCCAAGGACTGCTCCCCCTGGAGGCGGGAGGTGCAATCAAAGGCAGCAGATCCACAAGGCCACATGCTTGTCGTGATCACCGTGCACTCAAGCAGGATCCTCCAACTTCTCTGAAAGAGAAGAACAGGCTGTTGAAAATCGGCATCCCCAAGGTGAGAGAGGCCCACTGTGTCTGTACAGCACATCTACACCCATGATTCTGTTGGTTTCTTTGTTTTACTAAGTCAGTTTACAGTTTACTAAATTTAATTAGATTTCAGTCATTTTATTTATTTATAGTGATTTCCCAACCCAGACAAGTTCCAGACATGAGCACAATACCTGCTGTATGCAGTGTTCGATTGCTTTGGTTTTATTTATCTCTATAAATCTGAATTGAGCAGCAGTGCCCCTCTAAATCCGTGCTGTCTGATCTTCCTAAAATACTTATCAAAGGCATTTCATAAGGTGCAAAGCCTTCATAAGCACTGGAAAATTATAAGTCAACAGGAAAACACATTTCACCCACCCCAGCACCTCTGCTGACAGGAAGAAGAGGGACGAAAAAAACACTGTGACAGCGTGACAGAAACATCACAGGGAAAAAGAAAATTACCTTGGCAATCATTTAGAGTGACTGTGAACGGCCTGTGAACTGTAGAAGCCAAATGATACCCATGGAATATGCAGAGATTCCGACTGCCCCCCGGAATACCTATGAGGGAAATTCGAATGGGGGGGTGGGGGGGGTGTAAACAAAGAGCTGGGAGGCGGCCATATACAGAGAAATGGATGGGGAACAGTATAATGGAGAGCTGGGTGGGGGGATGGAATATATAGAGAGCTAGGTGGTGGGGGCAATATACAGAGAGCTGGGAGGGGGGATATACAGAATTATTTGGGGGATGCTTTTGGGGGTTTTGCCAGTGATTTCTGATTGTAAATGAAATAACCGGAGGAACTTCTGTAAGTTTCTGAATGTCAGCGCAAACTGTAGACACAGGTAGTCGGGAGCCAAAGATCTCACATTGTCCTCACAGCACCTTGTCAGCTAGATGAGAGGCACTCCCCGTCTGTTTTCCAAGTTTATAATTTGAGAGTACAGTAGGCATTCTCCAAAAGATCAGATTGAGAGCAATTCATCCTGGTACATTTTCTCTCTGTGCTGCAATTTCTCTGCTGTCTTGTAGCAGATTTTTTAATTTTTTTTTGTTTTAAAACTCACCCAGCTGACGATGGAATTGACGAGGAGGGACTCTGTGCTGGCGGAGAAGCAGGCCTTTTGCTCGGAGAGGGGACAGCTTGGGGGAGGTTATCTCCGCATATTCATTTTCTGAAACAATCATTTCCCCCTCTGCAGAATTTCAATGCATAATATTAAAATCTGCTCGGTCGGTCCAAAAATGAGTTACACGATAACATCGCCGGATAACGACCCAAAGGAAGAACGGCAGTCAAGAAAGGTGGCGGTAACCTTTTTAAAGTCGAAAGCCGTTTCATCTTTAAGAGCCGAGGCTTGAAGTTCCGGCTGTTGGACGTGCGGTGCTAACTGGCTAATCTTTCTTTTTTCTTGTTCTGATGCAATGGTGTCATTGCCATGAAGAGCCATGCTGGTTGCCCAGGGCTAATGTACATGCAGACGCTCAGAGGAGAGCTGCAGATGTTGCTTTTGCAGAGCACACGTTGTGAGTGTGAAAGAGGGGGAGATTATGCAGGTAAAAGCGGGCTGGGAAGAGTTTGGGCAGAGCTACTGTACATGTGATCCACCCCATTAGACTTTTCCTTACGCACTCCCTCCTTCCTCAGCAGCAGAGATCCACTGAGCCATGGTGCAAACTGCTGGTGAGCAGCGGAAGGTTTAGAGGAAATCTTAAGCATCCATTCAAATGTCTCCACCGGCCCCAGTTGGCCAGCTCGCAGTCTGTAATTCTGTGCGGTGCACAAATTGTGCGTGAATTCACTTCAGACGCCCCATCTGATTCTTATCTTAATATGCATGAAGATATTCTGAGGCTGGATGAAAGCCTAGGCTGATCGTAGCTGATTACAGTTACAGCATATACCCCCCCCCCCCCCACCTCCCAAGGTCCAAACAGTCATTGGACCATAAGTACACGCATTGTTTATTCTGACCTAATTACATAACTAATGACCTAAGCAGTGGAAAGCATGGCCCTGTGAGAAGCAGATACCACGCCCGGGGTCCCCCAGTCAGCTGGGCAGGGGCAGCGGGCGGATGGCTCACAGATGACTGGTGAGGCCTCACTGCGCTGCTCAGAAATACTGCAGCATGGGAAGCAAAGCAGTCACAGGCACACACCTTTTACAGCATCCTCTCCAAATTGCATCTAGATCGAAGTAAACCACTATGTCGGACGCGACACGCTGAAAAACCGACACCTGACAGAAGTGACGAGGTACAGTACTGCAGAGTGCTTAACGTTTGGAGAAACACAAGGATGGAGAGAGAGAGAGAGAGAGAGAGAGAGAGAGACAGAGAGAGAGAGAGAGAGAGAGACAGAGAGGGAGTGTGTGAGAGAGAGAGAAAGAGAGAGAGAGAGAGAAAAAGAGAGAGATTGTCTCTACAGTACAAAATACAGGTCATACATTTCAGGAGTAACTCTTTCTTATGGTGTTTTGTGGGGCGGCACAGTCTCCATGGGGTGTCAGAACACCTCACCTGAACTGCAAATCCGGCTGGGAATACAGTGGCACCAAGGAGACTGTCATTCACTCAGCATTTACAGACCCCACTAGGCAGTCACTTACATTAGACACATGTGAACAAACGCAGGCAAAACAGCAGCAGACTGTTAGGAATATCACAGTGCTAGTCACAGTGCTCTGCATCGCAGTGAAAATCATCCAAAATCTTCTGACGGGAATAGAAGGAATAAAAATCAGGAGACAGAGGATGACTTGTAACATTTAATAATAATAGTAATAACAACAGTAATAACAATAGTGAAAATGATAGACGCCAGGAATGTGATTATGCACATAAGGTTTTACAACTGGGTGTACAGAAAAGCTCATCTTACCGCATGTCTGTACCTCCTACACGAGTCCTATTTAAAAGGGTCCCACAGGTCTTTCACATTTCAATGCAAACACTCACCAGCACACAGAAAATCACACTGCAAAGGATCATTCGCTTCGATAAAGCGCTTTGGGGTTCTGTATTTTTCACATCATATAAATGTTCCTGCCTCTCCTATTTTGTGGCACCGCGGGCTGGTTCCATTGGGGATGACTAGTGTGACTGGTTAATTAGCACGGAACCTTTTTTAAAATGATCGTGCCTCATCATCAATGGGGTTTACAAAACATTGCAAAGCAAAACATCACACTTAGTAAACAACCGGCAGAGGTTTCGCCTGAAAACTGCTACACTACAGCTAAGCGTCCTCTCGGACAGACGGGAAAGGACTTTGCAGCGGGAGAATACTTTCAAGATGATCAGCATACGTGATTGTCACGGCTTTATACCTCCCCAACGAGAAAGGGTTCTATTTTCCTTGTAAAAAGCACAGAATTAGAAGAGGAAGTAACACAAAGAGGAATTTGGAATGAGATTCTAACCAATCAAGGAGGCCTTTCTTGGAGATCCTGTCCTATTCAGGGTGACAGAAATTATGTAGTGTGTTTCAGGTATAAAGGGCTCCGAGATGGAGTCATGAACCCATGAATGGGTGAATGCGAGAGAAGTCCATCACTGCTTGAACAAGCAGGCAGGTTAGGGTCTAATCAGCTCTCAGACGAGCACTTTCAATCCACGGCAGCCAGGAGGACAAAAAGCAACCATTTTCAGGCCACAATTTTCAAGCCAGACTGAGGCTTTCAACTAGGGTTTAGACCAGAGCCGAAGGAGAAGAGGCCCGGCTTTAAAAAGGTGTACAATGCCAGGCGTACGCCGGGAGCTCTTTGCAGAGTTATAGAACACAAATGTGCCGGCGGATCCATGCTCTCCACTGGAGGTGATGTGAGTAACAGCGAAGACGTCAGCTCTGCTTAGGCTGAGGATGCAGCAGCGAGGTGAACCTAACAGACTCGTTAAACTAAAAACTCGCCCCCCCAGGAGCCCGAAGAGGGGGGTACGTTAAGCCGAATGGCACCAGGACACTGACAGCACTGATGCAAAGAGGGTCGGTTTGAACTACAGACCACGGGGAACTGTTTGGAACCGGGACTTAGCAAAAAAAAAAATTACAATAAAAAGATCTTGGTCTGCTTGAGAATATACTTCAGCGAAACTGCTGAAATGTTGCAGCTTGTGTTATTCTCCAGGAATGATAGTTAATGGGACAACAAAACTGAATTAATATTTTTTTAAATATTCTACTCTATTTATGTTCATAGAGTAGCAGATGCTGGACCTTACAATTCCAGGGCCCCTTAACGGACAAGTTGGGTTCAGTATCCATGATGACATCACCGGTGTTCTGGGTCAGCAGGACGGCAAGCTGACCATCCGTTCAGAGGGACACTTAATGTTATTGCTACTGAGTGAGTGAGATAAGCTGATATTTAGCTCTTCAAGAAAGTCCTTCTTTAGGCAGGAGCCATAAGTGAGGTAAAGCAAAACGGGTAAAATGACTGCCTCTTCCTGTGGATGCATCATACAGCGCTCTGGAGGTTACCCCCCTACGCGGTATTTACGCACACATATACACAGTCAGGAAAAACCAGCCATTAAGGTACCATGATGGGAACTGTCTAGCAGCCAAGACAAAGATCCTACATTGCACCATAGTACTGTACAGAGGTAATTATGGTCCAAATTCACAGACAAGCATCACCGGAAAACAAAAAGAGAGGCGTACACAAATATTGGCCGTGAGGAAACAATCGCGGCAGGGTGCATCGGAATCGACAGACGCGTGGTCGAATTTGCATACGGGTTTGAGACCCAGCATGTGGCGGGCTAGAGAAAACAAGCTTGGGTGGGGTGAGCAGTAGTCAGTACAGAGTGCAGGGGTGCTGGGGGGGTCCGAGACCCGCTCCTCTGGAAGCTCAGACAGTCTGCTCTTTGGGGAAGCTGTAAGGGAACTGGGGGCCCCCAGGGGGGTTTCTGGGGGCCGGCCTATCACAGGGGTGTGACGTGCAGGGGTTCTGGGGCAGGTAGGATAGTGGGAGGCAGGCAGCAGCGGGGCAAGAGTCCAGGCAGAAGTCTGTGTGGTGAACGTGAGGACGCCTCAGAGGAACAGATGGGTTCGATACGTCTTCATGGTGCTTCCCGTGGCTCTGTGAAAACATGAGCGAGAGAGGAAATAGGCAGAAAGGCACAGCAAAAGTGGGAAAGCTGATTGGCTGGCTAGTTGATCGGTTGATTGACTGGCTGGTTGATTGGCTGGCTAGCTTACTGGCTCGCTAGCTCGCTAGCTTACTTGCTGGTTGGTGGGTCTCATGAACAAGGTACAGGTCACGCCATGACATCCTTACCTCAGAAACGACATTATCTAATTCACAGCCACATGTGACCAGTAAGACATTAGCGAACCCTGTAGTATCCACAGTACAAAATCTATAGGCTTCTTCATGTTAATCACCCAAAATAAAATCAGATTATTGCAGGCAATGCTGAATTAATTAGCAAAATTCATTATAAATGGACACAATTGATGTACAGTGTGTTTAACGATAATTGAATTATTCTGCTTTGCATGTAAATTCATACTTGGTGTTCAGAAAATTTTTGAAAATTAAACTCTTGAGAACTGATTGTAATTACAGTACCTTGTATTAATTACTGTTATTATTGTAACTATAAATTCATTATTATTAAGTTATAATTATGTATATTTTCTCATTGAATGCCTTTATTAAAAGATCTTGATTCATTAAACCATTTTTTTTCCTGCAACTGATCATTTACATTTGGGCATCTCATTTTAATACTATTCCTAGTGGAACTGAGTCTAGCATATCTTCACTATAGATCTTTATAGCACCATAGATCTTATTCCTCAGAAAAGCACAGAATTTGATGGTCCTTTCAGCACTGTGTGGGTGTGAGGACTGGTTTCCATGAAGCCGTTTCACCCGGAGTGTAACAAGGTCATGTGATGACTTTTCGGCTCTTTTTAAGCCTAGTCTGTGTTTAGAAACCTCTGTGGTCCAATAGAGAAGATCTGCTAAAGGAAACCTTGAGCGATTACACTACAGCAACAAATACATACACCCTTCTGAGATGCAGCAGTTCATTTTCACCCTCTGTATAGGATATTGCATTTTTGCTCATATGTCTCAAACTATACATGCCACTCTGTTGAGACCTGTTATTCCCTAAAGACATTGTATGTAGGACATTGTGTGTGTCGGGGTGTGACCTTGTCAACTTCCTCTTCCTGTCAAATCAATATTTCAATCAAGATTAAAGACTTTTGTTTTGTTTTTCCTGCATCTCTGGAGGGTATGAGGAGAAGGCAGTCGGCAGTTGTATTGAATGACGAGGAAGGCGGGGTAGGAAGGGCAAATAGACGGTGAGCGGACTTACGAAGTGCCTCCGAGCATCTGCACGTCTACGATTACGATGATCCGCACTCTGATGGCAGCATGATGAAGGGGTGGACCCACAGAAAAGAGCTAGTCACCTTTGACTGAAACAGCACCCTCTACATGTCCACAGGAGCGGAATATTATAACGGGAACTTGGGGGGTATAGAGAGACTGGGAGGAAGGGGCATCATGCATGTGTGGATGTGGAGCCCCCCCGAAGAGAATGTCCATCTCCTGGCTATCAGCCCATAGGTGCTATTGACCGCATGTGGTGGCAAAAATTGATGTGTGCTATTTGTTTACTCAGATACAAGTGCAACCTCTTTTGTTTCATGTATGTACTCTTAACTTGGCCTTGATGTGTACATTTGTGCAACACAAAGCAAACGTGAAGGCATCCCTCTCTCCAGCCCTGACACATGCAAGCGTTCGCTTGGTGCTGATGGGGGCTGTCAGGAAATGAATTACTCGAGCCAGAAGGCTTTGTTGAAACATTTCAGGGGTCTAATAAACGACGTGACAGTACAGTATTTCAGACAGCTTCAGCCTCTGATGTGGTTACTTTGCGGAATTAAGCTGTCAGATTGTTTAGCAAACTATTAAAAGCCGCAAAGTACAGTGTATAGTCTGCACTTACCCAGCTGCGGATCTTTTTTTTTTTAGTAAGTGCCAGCGGAAATCTCAAACAAGGTGGTACCAGAGGGAGTGAAAATCGCGGGTAAATGTATGGCACGCTTCCGTAGTGCTGGGAACAGAGAACGTAAACATGGCTAACATGCTAACGCGGTTAACATGCTGAAGCAACGCCGCGCCAAATGGCATAACACGGCCAGAGTGTCCCCTCGGGGTGCTCTCACGCCCCCACGAACACTTCTCACCGCATGGATATTGGTGTAAAATATTCTGACTTGCCGAGAATAACACTGGCCAGCCAAGCACTAGGCCGGAGTGACCCTTTGGCATGAATGAGCAGGCAGAACTGGGCCAAGGCCTGGCAGCCATCTTAGAAGAGTTTACTTTACGGGCCTGTGGGCCATGAAGAGCAGGAGGCCAGAGGGCGACTAAAAATACTATTTTCTCTTCATCATTTCAGAACACCACTATTTTTTCACATGTGTCCCTTGGCAGCCATTTGCTTTGACATATTATACAACCTGAGCATGCGCTTATTCCTGACTGGTGGCACAAACATTACAGGTGAACGAGGATATGTCTTCTCTAATTACTAAGAAAATCAAGAGTGTAATATCCAGGGCAACATGCACTGATTTTTAACTATACAGTAGCTACTGTTTGAAGCAATATTTAAACCGATTTGATGTGTCTTTAATTCACAATCTGCCTTGACTGGATGTAGACACTGAGGTCGCTGTTTGAAAGTGTAGGACACTGACAATAAACAAATATAATGTCCAAATTATTTCATGACAAATTACGATAGATTGTCAGAGGTGATGTCACAATGCCTAAGATGAACATTGTATATGAACAAATATAGGTCATTGTTCTCTGTCGGGTTGAGGGCTTCCTGTTTTTCCACAATGAATCAGTACACCTGTTGGGCTATCATCACATCAGTCATTGTGTTGCCGTGTACTTTCACTTGTCCTGTTTCAGGTCCATATTTCCTTCATGAATTTTCAAAACTCTATAGCAGGCTACTTAAGGTAAAGACTTTCTGTTTTGTAGATGGTATAATCAATTACTCATACAAACTGGGTCATACAAGCCATACTAATGAATAGCAAACCTCTTTGGCTCGGATAATTAACTTCAAAAGCCAGTCATTCAAAAAAGACTTGCTTAGCACTCCAGGAGTCAGGTGCTGAGATCTTCTTGGAGAGCATCAAATAAACAATGGCAGCAAGCCAGAAGACGCCTCCATTGAGGCTTTGGGTTCACACTATACTCACAATAATCTACAAAAGAAATCAACAAAGTTACTGATTTTTACCAAAGGCTGTACAGATTTTGAAAATAACTCCAAGTGTGAACTAATTAAGGGCGTTTCTGCTTGTTGACTCATTCCCGCAGAGCATCGCAGAGCTCATAGCAAACGGCCAGGCCAGCGTCAGAGTGCAGGAGCCTCTCAGTGTATGTGGGATCTTCCAGCCCTGTGTGGAAGATTCTAAAGAAGCCCACGGAGTGAGAAATCAGATCAGTGAGTCAAGGTGAGATAGAAACACCACGCAGATACAGTGAGCATCTTTATGGATTAGGATCATGGATCATGGGCAGGGGGTTGATGAGAAACACAGATTACGTGGAGACTAGCTGCATCACAGTCCGCGTGCAGTCACATTCGGGAAGATAACTGGCATGCTTCGACTGCGCTTATTGGATCAAAGGGCTAATCTCAGTCGTGATGAGATGACTGCAAAACATCAAACATACATCCTGTGGCACACATCTATCTTTCCGTTTTCTGTAGGCGCTTGTCCTATTCAGGGTCGCAGGGAGTTCTTGGAGGCTACGGGCGCAGGGCAAGGAACAACCCAGGATGGGGTGCCAAACCATCCCAGGGCACACTCACACACCAGTCACTCACACAGGCATTTTGGTAACTCCAATTAACCCCAGTATGTTTTTGGACTGTGGGGGGGAAACTGGAGTACCTGGAGGAAACCCCACGACGACACGGGGAGAACATGCAAACTCCACACACATGGGAGATCCTGGTCCTGGTCCCAGAGGTGTGAGGCAACAACGCTAAACACTGGCCCACCGTGCCACCTTTGGCGCCTGGTTGTAAGTGGAGCAGGGAAACGGGCAGCCATCGGCCTTCCTGATGCCCGTCCGTCCACATGCTTTCGGATGAAGTTTCCGTCAATGTCACTGTGCAGCCGCCTACACCAATGAACTAAACCCAGAATGTTCCTCTCACTGCTCCCTAAGCAGGTTTCCCGAGGTATTTCCAGCAGTCTCATTTTCCTGATTAACAAAGAAATGGTAATGTCAAGAAGCATGAATAGACTGATCGTGCTCATTTTCATAAAAAGCGCATTCATCAAGACTTCCCTCCCCTTCCTGCAGTTATGAATCTCCCGAACAAAGAGCGACCCCCGCTAATGCTGCAGCTCGTTTCATAAAATGTCACTCGGCTCCGGAAAAACACGCCCCGGCGGGATGGGATGTAGGGGTTTGTGCCGAGGATGCGGGGAGGTCCTTCCTCCCAGAAAGGCCGTGTCTCCTGAACCGAAACATCATTCTTTGCTGCCCGTTGCTGAGATTTAAAATAACCACCTGAAAGCCAGCTTATGCTGTGCTCACGTACGCTGTACTGCTAGCGATGTGCGCTTTCACCCAGACGGCCGTCAAATCCCTTCAGATGGCCAAGGTCCCATTCACCTGCCATGTTTGTGAGTACAAGAAAGGCCCGATCCTCTTGTTGAATCAGACCATCGCTAAGAATCTTTGCTGAACGCCTCTAATTTTGGTGAGGTCATCTCTAAAACGATAAGGCCATACAAAGTGTGGTGAGAAAGAGTTTGCTGATGCCGCTTCATCCACCTTCTCCGTCAATGACATCAAAATGGCCTCGGTCCTGCGGCCGCTTTCCCCTCCTGACAGACCCTCTGATCTTACTCCTTCCTCCTTTCTGCCCAGCGAGCAGCACAAGCAGCCTTCAGAGAGCCTTTGAAATGCCACACTGTGATGTTAATTGTTTGCCTTTCTGGGGAGCCTGACTCACTCGGGTGAGACCCCCTGAGAATGGTCCCCGCTATTACCTTTCAGAGGAGAATAAATGGGTTACTCTCCAGGGGGGAGCCCTTTCTTTTTATGAGGTCTGCCAGAGTCCGAGCTGTCCTGCACTCGAACCTCTAGGTGGAGCACCAAGCTTTGAGTCACCCAAAGGCTGAACATCCAGATCCTCATTCATTTCTAATTAGGACAGATCCTGATAAAATTGCAGTATACTGGATATAATAAATGGCCATAAGTATGTGGACACCAGGTTTTGCAACATTTCAAACTTAGGGTACTAATATCCCCTAAGGATTTGAGTATTGCTGTTGGGTTATCACTTCCCTTTCTGTGAGCTTGCATGTCCTACCATTTCGCAACTTCCAGATGTTTTGACCTTCATAGTCTTCATAGCCTGCGGCTGACCAGGGCAGCTCTAGCGAAGGCCTACATGGGGCAAACTGACGTGTTGGAAAGATGGCATCCTATGATGTTGCCAAGTTGGAAGTCACTAACCTCTAATGTACAAACTCCTGTTCTGCTACTAATGTTTGTTGCTGTGTGTTTAATTATACACCTGTGTCAGCAATGGTTGTGGGTTAATTAGGCTTTTCCTCTAATTAGTAGTAGTGTTCACATATTTTTGGCTTATAGTTGCATTTTTATTATATTTATTGTAAGGTCCCAATGGAAGCATGTTCATTTTGTAAAATAGCATTAAGTGTAACATCTCTGTGACCCTGACCAGGATAGCCGGCTGCAGCATAGTAGCATGGAATATGCCTATGTACCACACTAAAAAGTCTGTAACACCTTTAATCAGAGAGCTGTGCTTTCACTAACAGATGCCTGTCTGTCACATTGAGCGTTCTGATGCTGAGTGACGTATCAATAAGTTTTTCTGCAGAGCTTGTGGACCTCATGGGAGTTTTACTTACACAAAAATGTTCTGAGGGCAGAAGGAACAATGATTGGTTCAGAGAGATAACCAATCAGATTATAGAGGAGGTGGGACTAAGATTGATTGATTGGGCCCGAATCATCTAGTTGCGTTGACCCACCTCCTCTAAAATCTGATTGGTCATCTCTCTGTACTAATCATCATTCCTTCTGCACTCAGAAATTTTTTTTATAAGTAAAACACCCATGAGCGCTTGTGGACCAGCTGGAACTGAGAAGACTCTGCAGCTTATTGGGATTGCTTTGCCCCTTCAGTGCGAATGAGTGAGGAATGAAAGAAAAAAAGGCCTGTTGACAAATTTGTCATTGCCGATGGCCAAACATCTGGGCAGTCAACGTTCTCCAAGAAAAACATCTAAAGTAAAATAAACATGAACTGTTTCACAAGATGGAATAGTAATATTTGCAGGCCTTAAAACTTAACTGTTTCATTTGTTTACCGTTATTGTGGTTAAGGGCATTTATGCAGTAATATTTACGTAGAGTTGCAGGCTGTAATCAAAAAAGGTTGCACAGACATATTTGAACCACTGGATTATCAAATTACACATAATCCCCTAAAAGGCAGTGAGACTGCGTAAACTTATTTATGCAGGGGAAACAAAAGAGAGCTCTTTGAACCTGGTTAGAAAAGATATGTTTAAATGAAGTAGGCCATATAAAATCTTCATATTGACACGGAAGCCATCAAAACAATATTTCATTGGCAGAATGTTTTGCCCCAAACGTTGTGTGTGATTAAATCACTGGAGTGAACGGATGATGAGACTCACGACCCAGTTTCTGAAAAATTAGCTCATTGAGTGTGGGAGAGAGCATAGTCTGATTCCAAGGAATCACCTACTGTACACCTAATGGTCGTTGTATGATGTCATGTGATGGTCATATGTAATTTGATGTCGAATGATGACATATTATGTCATATGATTAGTATTCTGAAAATTTATCACTACACAGAAATCAACAAATTTAACATATTCTCATCATTTATGCTAGTTTCTTCTTGAAAAACCATTAAGTTTTTTAGTTTGAGTGTCAACCTGTGTATTTGAATACATTTAAACCAGCAGCTTTCCAGAGGATGGGTCATATAATGAAACTACTTTCTCATGGGTAAAAACTACAGTTTAACATGCCTGGTGCCATTCTGAAGAGTAGTCAGGCTCTTTTTATGAAGGGACACTGGGAGAGGGAGGGACTGGGTGCTTTACTGGGATGGAAGGGACCAGAATGATGGCAAAGAGTGGCTGGCAGAGGAGAGACATTGTGCCAATGTGTACCTGGAGGCCAAAGTCTGAGGGACAAGGGTTACGACAGCATGCTCTACTGCGAGCTAGGCTGGATGGTAGCATACTCGACCAGGTCCCCTCCAGGGTGCCCGGGGCCTCGGGGGCCAGGCGAGCAGGCCAGGGCCACTGTGTCCAGCTCAGCGTACTGGACGTCAAAGTCTTTGCGGTCAGAATTCTGGGGGACGAGAGAGGGGAGAGGGAGATGAGGAGAGGCCTACTGAGAGGCCATAGAGAGGGCATGGCAGACAAATGAGTGTGATCAAAGAGCTGGGGGGGGGGGTAAAACCAATAGTGTGGTGATGGAAGGAATGGAGAGAGAGATGTGCAACACCATGGACACTCACATGGACTGAACGGAAAAGAAATGAGGAAGACAAGGAAGGAAACAATGGCGTCTGACAGTTTGACAATATGGTTTTGGTTTTCCTGGTCCTAGATTCCTTCGTGCACTTTGGGTTAAACAGTCAAAAATAGATCTTACATTAACCAATCAACAGGGACAGAGGTATAGCTTTACTAATTTTACAAATGATTTAGATGTCAAATTATAGGACCAAAGAAGTCAAACAAGAGCCGTATATTCAGAGGATTTGGGAACCATTTCCTGGGCACCAAGAATAGTTGTTTTATTCCCAGAATGTATATCCATATCATATTTAAGTTGTGATGGCTATCATTGTAGACAGAACTCTTATTTCCCTGGCCAGGAAGTGGCAGCAGAATGCACTTCCTTCACACGATGGCAACACGTGGTCTCTAGTCGGAGTTCCATAAAACTACGGCTGAACAGTTAACAGCTTTCATTTCTGGTCAGAAGTGATTTAGATCAGCTGAGGAAAGAGAATCTGTGGACGCAGGCAACACGGCGTCACACAAACTCTGTGTAATCAGTCACAATCTGGTCCGGGAGCTGAGAGTTTACAGATGGAGCAGCACAGTTTGTTCCTGGACCGATCCCAAAGGTGCGTTCTGTGACATATTACGACCCTCGGGAGAAGAATTTAAGCATGTGGCACCGCCGGTGCAGAGAAAGCAGAAATATCCTGCCACCCGCTTCCCTTTCTCCATGCAGAACATCTGGAGGACGCCGGCGTTGGCACCACCATGGAGCAGCTTGGAGAGTAAACACGTCCCATATTGTCGAAGTCACACCTTTCTTCGGAACCATGAATATGTCAGCGCTAAAGAAGGTTGATGGAGGCCTCTCCTCGCTGACTGTCTGTCTCCCGGGGAATTGAGATGTGGGCACTGAGTGATGGGAATATTGTCAAAAGAAAAATACAGAAGTCTAAAAGTAATCTCTGGGGTCATTCTTATGTCATTCTCTCTGAGGCTCTGAATTGAGGCCAGGACCCATCAGTAATTGACTTTGATTACCGCAGTCGAATTCAAACGGGCCTTCTGGCAGCACTGAATGGATGTGGACTTATCTTTTAAGAGCAGCATACATTACTTCTCAAAACTCACCGCACCAGGCTGAGATTTCCCCCGCCTTTCCATGACAAGGTCCAACCGGACTGCGAGGAGGAGGAGTAGCTGTTTAGTTCAGCAACTGAAGCTGCCGAGCACCACAGCGCCCCCCAGAGGCCAGGGTGGAGCCCAGAAAAGTTGCCCAGACCCAGGCTCCAACCTGTGGCTGCATAAACAGCTTCTGGCAGCTTCTCCGTTTCCTCTCCGCTCGCCGTGTTCAGTGCCCAGTGCCAAACATCCTCCGCTAAGCTCGCATTCCTGAGCATTTCGAAGGTTCAGCTTTCTAACGGCCTCAGACATCGGGTCAGACAGCTCCAGAGCGAGTCAGCAAGCAACCTTGCCCGAAAATGTGCTTTTCATTACGTGTCATAAAATCAGCTCGCAGTCGCAGGACCTGCCTTCCATTTACCCAGTGATCTACTGAGTTACACCATATGGGCAAGCATCCTTCAGAGCTTAAAACCTGGCGGGTGCTCTGCCAACATCTCTTCACGCGGTTTCCCGGATTGTAAATTTCCCCTCACGGAGAAGAAAACTTCCATACTGCCTGATGAAGCTTCAAAATAGCTTTTTAAAAAGTCATTTAACGCTTTAAAAATCGATGGCTGTTCATTTCCTAGGCGGCAGCCTGTACCGCGGGGTTGGGATCGGTGCTGCCTCTCTCTCTCTTTGTTTGTGCTCCGGATCGAATCGCCACACATCTGCGGTCCCAGCCGGCCGAAAATTTTCGGGTTGGGGGCAACAAAGAGGAAGGTGATGGACGTCACCACTGCTCTTCAGTTCACTCTTTGAAATCATTTGCTTGTCTGAGAATTAGGAAAACTAATCAACATGGCGCGTCTTTATAAGGTAATGCTGCCGTTTCAGTACAACACAAAAGAGAGGAAGACGCTTCAGATTAAAATAAGGCGAATGTGAAGGAGAAGCGATGCAGTATAAACATTTGTAGGCTCAGGATGGTCCAGTGCATGGTCTGACTTCGGCAGGAAGGTAACAGCCACAATGCTGATCTTACCTCTACTCTCCCTGACTTACTGAAGCTATTGTTAATTAATAATCACTGGTAATATAATGAAGATATCTGGGTCGTGAGGACAGATCTTCATATTGCTACCGGAGATCGCCTCATGAGCTCACTTCTTATGACCCAGGTGGATGTTGGCTTGAGCCCCCCCCCCCCACACACACACAGTGCAGACAGCAGGATGGTTATGGACATTTCGCTTGCCCAGCTCCTTCCACTTCTCTTGGTGGTCCTCCTGTGTGGTCCACCACAGTCTCGCTGAGCTTCTCCAGTGTTGTCTTCATGGAGCTGGTCTTTTCTCCTTATAGTGCTCAGCGAGTTTCTTGTTGAAACGGTAAGTAAATAAGTGTGTAGATCCGGGGTGTTGACCTCTTACTTTCTCAAAGTGACTTTTTCAGCCTCTTTTCTGTGGATGTGATTTTCTGTTCATCTGCAGCTTTCCATACCAGCATAAATATTACTGTTAACAGAATGTACTCATAGCCGTTTTCTACGCTTGGGAAAAGGCATCTGAAAGAGTCTTTTAAAAACCTCCAGATCGCACATGCCTACAGTCCTGTTGCAAAACACTCTCACATCCTTATGCACAATTACAAAACAGCCCATTACCCTGAAACTGGCCACATCTGTAATAATAACCAAATCATCTGTGGGTTTGTGCTGCCTAGAATAATTTCTGCTTTAGGCAACTGCTGGCCATCATCCCCACGGTGGGCGTCCCAAATGGGACAGGGCGCCCTGGGGGTCGAGGGGGTCCTGGCCCTGGTGGGGGTTCAGCCCAGGTTGCCTGGTTACATCGTTTAAACACAGCACAGTCAGCGATCCCATGTGACCCCGTAACTACTGACTCTGAGGGGTGCTGAGCAATAATGATAAAACCAAAGGTAGCCAGCTAGGGTGGAGACCTGCTCATTCTCCATCAGATGGGGGTGGGGGGTGGGGGCTGGGGGCGTGGCTATTATGGCTGACCAGGGAAATGAGACTCACCGACTGAGTCGGACCCATGTCATAGTATGGAGTCTGTGGAGGCAGCTTGTGATGGGCCTCCTTGTCGAAGCGGAGCACCTGGAGGGAGGGGAAGAAAAGCCAGTAAATGAACGTCTATGTGAAGACCCCCTGCCCCCCCCCCAGACCTGCCTTTCTTCCTCTGTGAGCCGATAAACCCCACTTGACTAGCATGAGGGGAGGCCTTTAGGCGTGAATGTAAACAGTCATCCTGCAGTCTTCCGGAAAACTTCGCATCTACTCTCAAAGTGTAACACAGAGTCTATCCTAGCTGATGTGATACCCTAGGGGAGTGTCAGTGCCGGCGTCCCCCTGTCCCCCCCCCCAAAGAAAAGTGAAATTGGCTGGCAAGTCAGCGCCCCCTCAGACATTAGCACTACGTTACCTATGGAACTGACTGGCCCCGGTACAGCAAGTGTCTTCAGTAGCACGTGAATTCAGCACGATTGACCGCCCTGAAGGGGCCAAGTGGACTGGTGTCGCCCTTTAAATGGCGGATGTCCATGGCATCTGGGAGCTCTGGTGTTGGCCATTGTGGCGTGTCGCTCAAGGTCAGTGCTCAGCCCAGACAGCCTTCAGGAAGGGCGCCCTCCGGTGTTGCTCGAAGGAGTGACGGACATGGTCGCCTTGAGACGCGCGACCTCTCACTGATAAGGCGGAGGAGGGGCCCGTGGAAAATCTCTGCAGATGCTTGTAAATTGCATCAGCAAAAGGCCTTGGTTTGAAGTGGGGGGTGGGGGTGGTAATAACACACTTCTATTTAAGAGAAAAAAAAGACTGAAGGCTGCGTGTGTTTTGTTCAGAGGGGGGTTGGAAGCTCCTGATGAGTCTGTGCTGAAACGTTTAAGTGGAGGATAATCCTGACTAAATATACCTTTTCAAAATGGCTTTTCTACAAACAAGAGTTCAAATGATTTACAAAGGAAAACAAAAGCAGCTCATAGCAGGATGTGTGGATTGCGGGCTCTGAGCGTAGAGGTCGTCACAAAAGACAGGCCGCGCTATGCGTCTCTGCCGTAATCGTATTCATATCCTTCGCTTACCGGGAGAAGCTTAATCCAGTGGTTGTTGTTTTAAAATCAGCCATTTTCTATTTTCTTTTCTACTTTGAGTCTCTCCACTGGAGGAATCTCGGAAATCGACACACATGCCTGTCCGCTCGTGGCTCTGCGTCTCACGGTGTGACACCGAGGAGGTCACACTAATTAGAGGAGCGGTGTGCCACTCACAGCGGGCGACCTGCTGCCTTGGCACCCACGTGCCTCTAGGGGGCACCCCCGAGAGGTGCCTGTTAATGGGCAGCACAAAAATACCTTGGTGGGTTTTATCCGCATCTCGCGGTCTCCTGAAGTTCAACACCTCCATACTTCATTACTGTACTGATAGGATTCTGCTGAGCATAAAGGAAATGACTTCTCTTAATTTCAGGTGTTCATACGATAGCTCTGCTTAAGCCAAGATATTCCCATAACTGAAGAACTATCCGCTTGAGACCATTATGAAGCATAGGTAGGGAAGGAGGGAGTGAAATTGGACGAAGTTTAGTCCGCAGCCTGGACGGGGAGCACTTTGAGTGCCCACAGGAGCTGTGTGTGTGTTAATGGGGGGAGGGATTCGGCAGGGCTGCTGCTTCAGGGTCTCAGAACCATGACCTCCATCGAGCCAGGTGGCTTGGGGGTAATTTCGGTCCTGCGTGTGAGACTGCCGGAAACCTCATCGTTTACGCTCAGGCTAAACACACACGGCAAGGTGTGAATGCCAAGACAAAGCACATGTGTGATCTTGTCAAATCAAATATGCTATATATAAGTATAGATTTCCCTTTAGTGTTGCCAGAAAAAATAAAAATAATGCTTTTGGGCTGCAGTCATATTTTTGACACAATGCAGGGAAATTCACCATGATTGTTTCCATATGTTAGTCGTTTCTCATGGGGGCTTAAATTGCGGGGGTGGGTGTCTTTTATTCATTTGTTGACCTTTGGGACTTTGTCTTGCCTTGAAAGTACAAAATGGTATCTGTGGTTAAT
>JAABNY020000035.1:5566591-5580272 GCA_015164015.2 Brevimyrus niger
TGGGTGTCTTTTATTCATTTGTTGACCTTTGGGACTTTGTCTTGCCTTGAAAGTACAAAATGGTATCTGTGGTTAATGTCCACATGAGGAATGTGGTCTTGGGGGGACCGAGAGATCAAAAATGGGACATGAACACACCAGTGACAGAGCAGAACAATCTCCCAGTAGCTTTTTTAAGCTCTGAACCGGCACTGGGGTCAATGTGGTGCTCTGTCGTAATGCTTGCTGCATATTCAGCTTCGTAATAAATGAAACATTGCGCCCGCATGACATTTTAATGCCAGGAAAGGCTGTGGACTCGCCTCCTGTGGATGTAACTTCGGCGCCGATGCGGACGACCCGAGTAAAAGTCTAAGCGAAGCATCTCCGCGATCATCAGATGTCTTTCTGAACGTCGCCGCGACGGAAACGGGATTTCATACCCGGCTGAGCGATGCATCAAGGGCTGCGTTCCGAATCCTGGCTGCAGTTATATATAGCGGCGCCTCGGCAGGTGGGCGGGCGGATTGATATGCAGATCAGTCGTTTAACCCACAGATACCTGGGAAAATGTGCGGCCTCCCCGGCCTACCTGGATGTCGTCAGATGTCAGGAGGGTCCTGGAGTCGCCACTCCTCTTCAGCGGTGGGGGTGGGGCACATTTGTGGGTGGCCTGGATGTCCGTCCTGTTGGAGGTGTGGAGGTACAGTGCGGATTATGCCGCAGACAACACTCTATGGCCCTGTGCCTTTCTGAATCACCATGGTGGATTCGTAGTGGGGGGGGGCAGCCACAGTGGAATGGTCTGCGGGAGGGGGGGGTATGAGGGTGGCTTATCGTGATGGCTCCCCTTGGTGGAGCTGATTTTCTGAGAGTGAAACTAGCAGGAGCCAGGCTGAAGGACACAATACCCCCCCCACTCCCCCCCCTCCCTCACTAAAGCACCATTTCCTCTGGGACAGCCAGCCACCTGTCAGAAAAAGTGCCTAAAGGTCACTGTAAGCACTGTTATGTCCTGCCTCTCCGAACATCCAGACACCATCTAGCATAAAATATATTCAGCATATAATGATTTGTGTTACAGGTGGCTCAATAGGTGGCGCTGTGGCCTCACACCTGCTGAGCTGTGAGAGTTTGCATGTTTTCCCTGTGTCTGTGTGGGTCTTCTCCAGGTGCCCCAAATTCCCCCTACAGTCCAGTGACATCGTTTAGGGGGCTTGTGTTTTTGCAGTGCCCTTGGTGACAGGTGAGTGCCCCCCATTGCAGCCCTGAGCACTGAACTCCTCAGTATCGTGGGACGGCCAATAAAAGGTATGAAATCACCCCAATTCCATCTGCACATATTTTTCCTCCCAGATGAAAATGTTGACTAGAGTTTTTTTTTTTAACCCCAAAGAAAATCATTCAAAAGTAGAGGCAAGCAGGGATAATCAACGCCGTTGTAAGCACCTGCAGGGAAAGTAAAAACTGTGGAAAATGAGGAACGCTGCGTGCAATTTTCACAGAAAGCCGCATAATTAGCGGAGTGTGGAGTCCGCAGACTGCAAGGCGAGGCGCTCGCTTTCACTCCAGGTGGCTCCTCGTTTTGGCGAAATGACCGACCCCTGCATCCGCGGGGGCCTTGCCTTTTTCGGGCAGCGAGCGCGTGACCGTTCCCTCTCTCTGCTTCTGCGCACAGCAGCGCCTGCATGCCATTGAGGCGCAGGGGTGCCGGGTATCACCTTTGCATCTGGGGAATGTCAGCGGCAGCAGTGAGTGTCCGGGATCCGCGACAGGAACGACGCGGTGACAGAAAAGGAGGAGAATTGTGTGACTGGAGTGGTGCACGCTTCAGGGAGACCCCAGGAGTATCCGAACGTCAACCTGCATGAGTGCTGATGCTATTGTAGACAAATGAACCAAGGCCAGGCGGTTAGACCAAAACTCAAAGCTTCATTTCATCCAGTTCTGCATTTCCCTGGTTATAATCACTTCATGATTAAGGGAGATGGGTGTCTCTCTCCCATCATGCCTCTGGACATGCTGAGGTAACAGGCGACTCATGGATTTGTACGGAAGAGTGTATAAAGAAGCAGGGGCACACAGATACTGGCCCCAGCTGAAAGCTAATTGGCCCCTGGCATGCCCCTCCTTCATCAAACATAAACTCCAACTCATATCATTGGCTAATGATAAGGTTGGCTCCCGCACGAAAAAAATCCTAAAATAGGCCCTGCACCTTATTTTACTGACCATGTATCGAAGCAATCGGTCACAAGGAAAAATGAATAGTTATCGTTTTATGCTTCAAGAAAAACTATTTTTTGAAAATAGTTGCAATACGGAACCAGATTTATTATTGGAAGTATAGATTTGTATTAATATAAGGAATGGTAGGTGTAGTTGGTCAAAGCGCAGGTGTGGAACCACAGAACAGCATATTTAATCTGTATTGCTCCACATTTTCCCAGTTCTAGGTGTATCTCTTTATCTGTTATGATTAATAATCACGCGACATGCTCTAATGTACACATACAGCCGTTCGTACAGCTCACGCGGGTCCTCGCAGAAGACTGATGGAGGTGTCCGCCTTAAATCCGCAGGTTCCCGGGAAAACAAATGAAGCGGCGTACCGGAGAAGCGCTACATCATCTGCCATACGTGGCAGAGCTGCCAGCCGTCACCGGAGCCGCGGTTCATCAGCGGCAGTTACCGCCTCTCCAGGCGTGGGTCATGTGACATGTCACACCCGAGTGTAAGCCCCGCTGAAAGAACCGGGGGCCTGCTGATGGAACCGCTGCTGATTGATTGGACTGATGGCTCAATCAATATCTCCTCCCTGCAGCAGCCGACAGACTAAAGTGAGGCTTTTTGGGTACTGGGGGGGGGGCATTTCTGTAGAGGAGCAGAATGGAGCTGAGATGGGTCAGGCCACTTCCTCAGAATACACACACCCCGGCGACCCTGCCTTTCTCCAACCGTGGCCTACCAAACCTACCAGACCTCAATCTTTTTTTTTATCCTCAACCCACAAAAGGATTAGGGCAGCTTATTGGGGGGGGGGGGGGGTATGGTGGACTCGGCCAAAGAGAGGGAAAAAAATCTCTAATCTCTCAGCTGAAAAGAGGAATCAGAAGGAAGAGGTTTACGAAAACGAGTCATGGGTGACCTGAGCACTGTGCCGTGTTGAGTAAGCCAGGAACGGTGATGCTGAAGTGGAACTCTAAGCATTCCTTCAACTCCGCCGCAAAGTCCGGAGTGACTGCCGTCCCTGGCCAGCAGCGCGCCCTGTCAGCCTAGCTGTGTTTGCAGGATCTGCAGCAGATTCATGGCTCCAACACATGACCGTGACAGTAAACTCCCAGGCCTCAGCTGAAAATGACAGGGGGGGACCCCGGAATATTCCAGAATTGCTTTCATACGCACTTATGTTACCCGTGTAAAGTCGGACACCTGGGACGGCGGCCCGTACCCTGCCGGGACAAATGTACGGCACGACCCCCCCCCCCCCTCAGGGAGCCAGTCTTCGACATCTTTCTGCTCATATCGATTTCTCCTGATTGCCGTCTTATTGGCCAATTTAAATGGTAATCATACTTTTAATTGGGCGCCGGAGGTAAATTGCCATGCATCTGATCCTGAGGAGCCTTGGAGGAACATGTGGATTTTCTAATCGAAGGCTGTCCGGCCGTCTCACTGAGGACATCACTGAGCCTGCGGGAAACGACAGCCGACACGTCAGGTGACCAAAGCGGCACTTTGGGTCCCGGGGCTGCCCTGGCCTTCTGCCTGTTCCCAGCCTACTCTCACATATATCCGGCTAAATTAATCAAATCCAGTCTACTTACTTAAAGCGTCCCTGTTTTTTTGCATGTGAATATTATTAATGTATTAATAAATTACTGTCATGGCAGAGATTGGATCCTGATATGAAGCTGAATGAATCCTCTTGAGGTTATTGACGAATATTGGTAAAATGTCACGGACATTTTCAGCATGCCCTATGATCAAAAACAAGGCTGCCTTTTTTCTTCCAACGTTTTTTGAATATCCGTAATCTGAGTGAGCCGACAGACGTATCAAGAACCTAAACGTCCAGCTCATATATTATACTCTTTTATAGTCTTTCTCGTTCGCGCTGATTACGTACAAATTCATCTCCTCCGTGTAATAAATCTCCATCTCATTTCCACCGCGGCCTGCTCCCATCCCTGCTTTCTGAGTCTCCTCACAGCTGTGCGAGGAGACGCACCGTTTTGCCGGGAGAGAGCTTACACTCAGCCGCTCGCTAATTCCACGAATATCAAACACAATTGGCCCAGCTATCCAAAGAGTTGCGCCGGACCATGTCAACAGCTGTCAGGTTGTACGTCCCGTGCCGTTGGTTTGCGAAGGTGATTTTATCAATAGCTGTCGTGCTCCCATGCTTGGCTGTGGACCAGCGGTGCGGGGGCGCCCGTCTGGTGCTCAGAGGGAGATTTAACGCTCCCCGTAATCTCCCCGAGGGAATCCAGTACCGGCAGCTGGCGGAGAAACGCAAGCAGCTAATATACTTTGTGACTGCATCGCTGTCGATGTTAGCGGCAAACTGCTAGTGGGGAACGATAAGGTAACTTCACACTGATATCTGAAGGTCAGGCAAGCCTCTTGGGCTCTTTCTGTCACAGGTCCCGCCTCCTTGCCACATCCTCACATCCAGGAAGCCATTTTAAGTTGGGGAAAGATTCCATTACAGATCGGACATTCACCACTATGAATGCCCCATGGAAAAAGCGTCTATTCTGTAAGTCGAAGGCACGCCAACAGCTGAGTAGCATCGGCACCTAGGCCTTTTTGTGATTGGCTAAACCACTCCCCATCATTCTGCGGACAATGAATACACTAAGCCAGTATTTCTCAATCCAGTTCGTGGGGACTCCGAGACAGTCCACATTCTTGATCAGAGCCAATCAAAATCACCGAAAACCTGGTACAGATGTGTTGGGAGCTGGGAGAGAGCAAAAATGCAGACCGCCTGGGGTTCTCCAAGGACGCTGCTTCGTTTCAACCTGCCATCACCTGACCCTCTGTTTCATGGCTATGTGGTTCTGAATAGGTGGAGGACATTTGGACCTGGTGCAGAGCCCAAACCACTCGATGTTACAGTGATGAGCGTGACGTCATTCATCTCAAGATTAAATAAAACCTACCGGTCGTGGTTAAAATGAGCTCTGACAAAGGGCAGCCCTCTTTAAGGCTTTGGAAAGAGTCGATGTTATGACTGATGAATGCGATAAAGACGGCAACACGGTGGCTGGCTTCCTGAAGCCCTCTGCTGAGAGTAGGCTTCCTGTTTCCATAAATTCCTGGGGGCTGTAATGGCTCGCAGTCATGTCAGACACCACAGCTCCCTGGGGGCCCTGCCTTGTGCTAACGCTCCTTTTAGATGAATTAACACGGCATTAGAGCTCCGATAAACAAACTTAAACAAGTGGCTCCTCTCAGCTGAAGGGTGAAGACCGTGAATCTCATACTTAGTCATTTTCTACGAGTGGAATATAGCTATTGATCACGCCGACTCTTTCAGCGAGGAGGGAATCGAAGATGCTGTTAGACCCCAGGCATCAAGCAGCCAGGCCACAACCGAGAAATTTCAACACGGTTATTAAACGAAGGGACGATTGTGCAAGGATAAAGTGTTCGATTTATGGGCGTTAGGCAGGTTAGGGACATAGACCTGTAAAGTGAAGCTCCTGGTGTTGCTTCCAGAAGGAGCACAGCTTTGGGAAGGGAGTCACCTGGACCACCGCCCTGCAAATGGGCATTTGGACATCGCAGTCCACAATGTGCTGTAGAGGAATCGAGACCATCTTGCCAGCATTATTTCCGCATTATTCTCCCCGGAAAGGCCGTTTGCCGGAGCCATTGTGAAAGGGAGGCGACAGAGTCAGTCATTTAAACGTTTATCTCGGCCTGGCGATCGTTCAGCGGGGAAGTCCAAATTGAAAACCGTTTCCATCCCAACAGTCCTCTGCAGAGTATCATCCCTGAGATGTGCAGAATGAGACAGTTTGGGTACTTTTAATAATATTAAATAATGATCATAAATATAGGCAGCATTCATGTTTATTATCTGCCTGGCTCTGAATGTTATTTCAGCAGCCATTGCCCGGGTCCCGATTGTAATGGAAATATAAATATATCTGGCCCCGCTGAGCCCCAGGCGGTCTGCTCCTGCTCGGCACCGTAGTGGAAGATCCAGAGATCACGCTGGAATAGAACGGTCACATGTGCGGGAGGCTTATTAGGGGTTAGGGCTCTTATCACAGAGCCACCTCACATCTGCCGTCCCAAAGCCACCTCCCCACGGCTCATGGATCCAGTAAAGCTGGTACTGCTGGTGAACCGCCCCGCCGTGTTGGGATAAATCCGCGTGCTTCCAGAGCTCACAGTACCCGCTCCGCTCCATTCCATCCCAAACTGAAAGGAGGGATGTCCGGGAGATCCAACAGCAAAGGGGAAATCCTCGCTGGCTGGTTTCTGAGAACACCAACCCAGCCAGGCGGAGTCCCCCCCCCCGCATTCATGCAATGCCACACAGGTGTCCGAACCCTGTGCCATGTGTATACAGGGGATCTTGTGGCGGTGACTCAGCTGTTCTTCCCTTCCAGGGGTGGGGGGGGGGGGACGACAGGCTGAGAGATACAGCTATCAGCGTTGGCACTGCTTGGGGCATCAGACAAGGAGGTGCATTGAAGTGACAGGGAGAGGAGGGGCGATCACTGCAGATCAGGGAGTCAGAGGAAGGCTGTCGCATCAGAGAGAGGGTGACATATCAGAGGTGTAGGGATTAGCAACACGTACCCGACAGTCTTTGATTACATTTTATGTAACTAGTGAATTAAATATATGCATAGACAAAGGACAGGAAATTGCAGAGTATGAAGATGAAGAAAACAAAACATCTTGCCTGATAGCATTCCTACAAAGAGATCATTGACCGCGCAATAAAGACTGGAAGACATGGTTTGGAGGGTCGCTCCAGTGTCCTCCAACAGACTGTTACGATGGCTGCTAAGGGACACTGGGGAGTGTGTGTGTGTGTGTGTGTGTGTGTGTGTGGGGGGGGTTAGCTGGAGCTGCCCTGCTCAGCGGTGTCTTGCAGTGGTCCAAAGGGACTGCTGCACACTGGGGTGTTTGCCTGAACCGTGGAAGAGGTGCATTAGCGGCTTTCTGAGCATCCAAAAGCAGGCATCTGCTTTCTAACAATGTAACCAAGGAGAAGACCTCTGCGGCCATGTGCACCATTTAGCGATAATCAGACAGGATGGCTTTTAGTGCTGTTGCTGCAGCAGAGTCTAGGAAATGTGCGGCCCTCATTTTGCGACTACACCCGTCGTCTCGGCGAATGAGCTTATTCCTAACTGTGACATGTGAAGGACTCATTTACATGCTTACACGTGCACGGAATACATTACAACAAAAAGTGTCTTTGAAACCCAGTGTGAAACAAACACACTCCTTAATGGTAGTGTTTCGATGATGAGGCATTATTATTATTGTTATAATTGATCTTATAATGATTGGTACCACCATGTCCAAATGTGGCACTCAGAATAACGGCACAGCCCGGCGTGTTCGCAGCAGGATCAGCAGGTCATGGCAAAGGGTTCGAATCAACTTGCAATCACAGGCTGCTTAGCAATCAGGCCAATCAGATAATCATCCGCTCGGCTGAATCGCGTGAATGTTTAATGTTCTGCCTGTGATCAGCTTTGGTTACAGTAAACAAGGTCACCTCTGGACTGTCTGTAAAGGAAAATATTTCCTTTGAACCGATGCTTGGGGGGCTGCTCGGGGTGCGGGGGTTACTCACACGTCATTATCTGCCTTGCTTTGCATCCTGTGCTGTCGCTGGTAGACAGTGTAGACAGTCACAGCCACGCCCAAAATCAATCCCAAGGCAACCAGGCCCCCCAGGATGCTGAGGAGACCCCCGGGGGCTCCCCGTGGCAACGGCTTTTCTGTGGGGAGGAGAGAAAAATCACTAGGTGAAACACCATCCCACCCTCTACAGACACACCAGCAAAAGAAAAACAGGCAATTTACCGACGGTAATGCAGCATTACAAACCAGCTGCCATGATAGGAATGTAGCCCTCTACACGGAGATGTGGCCTGGGATTCGGGAAGGTACATTAGCCCCAATATTAAAGCATCATGCTCTGCTGTCTGTGCTCTCTCGTCCCTGGGACGGTGACAGTCAGAGTTAGCTGCTGTAGCAGCGTTTGCCAAGTGGAATTTCTACTTAAGGTAGGTATAAGTATGCAGCACCCTGTTCACAGTCGGGGACCTGTGTTTTTGTCAATGTCAAAATCAGCTGTTTTTATGAGAAGTGGATGGAGAGAACCTCCTTAGAATGATGAAAGGGCTGCCAGCCAGATAGACACCAAAGCAGGAGACTGGGAGATGCAGCCGTCTCAGACAGTGTTGCGGCACCTGATGAAGCTAGGCAAGTTACGCATTGGACCTCAGCAGCTGTTCCTCATCTATGGGGCTTGTCCAACAGCGGAAACCGAGTAAGGAAGCTCTGAAGGAAATATCACCAACCAGTGGGCTGTATCTCAGAGAAAACAGCATGGTTTGGGGGCATGCTGATCCTAGCCTTATCCCTAAACCTAACCCTAAACCTAACCTTAACCCTAACCCAAAACCCACTCACTGTGCAGGAGGCTTTCTGATCCTGACCCCAAATCCACTCATTGCTCAGGAGGTTTTCTGATCCTGATCCTAACCCCACTCACTGCCTAAGAGGCCTTCTGATCCTGACCCTAACCCCACTCACTGCCCAGGAGGCTTTCTGATCCTGACCCCAAACCCACTCATTGCCCAGGAGGCCTTCTGATCCTGACCCTAACCTCACTCACTGTCCAGGAGGCTTTCTGATCCTGATCCTAACCCCACTCACTGCCATAGAGGCCTTCTGATCCTGACCCTAACACCACTACCTGACGCGCGGGAAGATCCTGTCAATGAAGGTTGCACTGGAACCTGGTGAGTAGGTACGAATCAAGAAACCTCACAAAGAACCACTTGGGGCTAAGTGGGAGAGCCCATATCAGGTACTGTTAACAACAAATGCAGCAGTTAAAGTGTGTGGTAAAAGCCGATGGATTCATGCTAGCCACTGCAGAAGAGTAGACTATGTTCCTGAGATCTAACGCGCTATAAACCTCTCCCTTAGTAGAATAGACTGCTAAAGTCACACACATTAAAAATCCAGAAGATCAACACACACAGAACCTGGTGTAGATCCAAGGCTTTATGTTGAGTTTTTACAGTTATGTCCTGATCAGTCATTTACTTGTTTGTGATTAATTACTCGTGACGATTCAATGAGTTTTGTTTTCCATAGAATTATAGGGGGGGGGGGGGGGACTGAGGGATTTCCCCAGTTAATTTGTTGTTATTTAATTATGTTCATTTAGTTTATTCATTTATAGCTTTCATATTTCTAATTTTTATGTTTCTTTCTGCCCTTGCTACTCGCTCATCATGTTCCTTCCCTATCTCATACAGCTAACTTTCACCAAGGCCATCCGACCACTTGGCTCCAGGAGTCTGTACGATGACCATAGATAAAGGGCCTGCTTCCCTCAGTGGGGGCAGAGACAGACACAGACAGACACTGAACCGGCCGTGTGAAACATCTTTCTGTAACATCTTCATTCTGTCTTAATAAATTGCTTAAGCTTAAGGAACCTGCCTCATCGTTCAACTAAAAGAACCTGAGAAGAAATATATCACTGCCCCGGAGGCTTTCTGATCCTGACCCTAACACCACTAATTTTCTGCAAATGATCATTTTATTTACACATTTTACAAATGTCTGGCTCCAGGTGAGCCAGTGTAGCATAAAACACCCAAATTTCATATAGCACTGTCAGCTTATCAGTTTTATCAGCAAACACACCAGTAAACAAATCTTTCAGTTGCGCTAAACTGACACACTGCAGTTCCCATGCACCCCAGCCCGTGCCCTGTGCCTCCTGCCCCCCGTGACCCTGGCCAGGATGAGCAGTTTGAAGCTGGATGGATTCTCAGTACACCCCGACCCCCATTAAATCTAATAGCTGAGCTTCAGCTGAACTGCAGCCCAACCACAGCTAAGAGGATCACAAGCAAGATTAAGCATGACCCCTGTGGAAAATAATGCACTCCCAGAAAGCCATTGTGAGGGATTATATAACACGTTTTGTCACATTCATTTCACTATTTTTTTTTTTTTTTTGAAGATTCAACCTCAAAAGCTGTGGTGCTCTAGAGATCATACCCCGCCACTTTAATCACTTCCAAAAGCCTTGTCCAAGATGACTTTTTGAACTGGTTCATTCAAGTGAAGGGTCCTGTCAACCCAAACCAAACAGCAGAAATCCACTGAGCAAAAAAACCTAGACCTCTATTATCCTTTCGCAGTGAGAAAAACTCAAAATGTAACATTATGGATGTTAACTGGTATTATGTTATTATTAAGGGACATACAACTAAAGGTCATTAAGCATCCCTGTCATCTTACCAATAACAAAGACAATTTGACTGAACTTAGTGAACTGAGTAAGAATAATTCAGAAATCTCCCTCGATGACCTGGACTGCCATTCCATGACTGCATGAGACCCCTGCTATGTGAAGTGGGCTGATGTTCTCCTCTGGCAGAAGGGAAGAGGCCGTGGTGCTACATTCTGTCTGATTACTAATCAAACTGTTGCTTTGGCTAAAGCAGGACCCATCAACATGAAGGAAATGTGGTCATGAATGACTTACATGGAAGCCCAAGTCTACAAATATGATTAAATTCTAAACGCGAATCACTTCTCCAGTGATCTGAAGACCAACAATTTAAAATGACCTCTAATCCAACTCTTGTTTGGACTTGGAGATGAGAACAAAATATGTCACAAAATAATATGCCCGTTCAGGGTCACCAGACTGAAAGTCACATGCGGCAGCTTGTTGTCTCCTGACGTCGTCTGCAGTCTATGCTTTTAGGTATTCTTTGAAACATAAATGCTTGAACAAACTGTTTGGAGAACACAGAAATGTCTAAGCAGAGGCAGGCTGTGAAATGTCATGGGGAGAAAGCCCAGTGGAAACGGCTCCTTCAGTCGAAGAGCGAGCGAGGCGAGCGTTATTAGCTCCTGCAGGTGCTGAAAAATGGCTGTCAAGTGATAAATGACAGGCCTGACCGGACTCAAAAAGAGGCAAATATGACTTTTTATGCATATCCGCTGCTGCCTGGGGTTGGCCTTCCACTGTAAATAATGTTTTCATTTTGATAGTGACTGCTAATGCACTTTGACTTGCCCTGCCACAGTACTTTCCTGTCACTACAGTGTTCATGGGCCGTAGACGGAACTGCACCATGCCCCCCCAGCTGACACCAAGTGCTCCCATGAGAGGGGCACCATGGGCAGACAGGCTGGTCCTGTCACAGTGCCATTTTCCAGCATGGCAGTGACACCAGGTCACACCTTCAGTCCGGATCATGTGCTCTTACCTTTGTTTGCCTGCCGTTCCATGTTCTGACATGGAAAGGCATCTTCTAGACTTTTTCATTTGAATTCCCTACAGTTCCTCTCTCTTCAAGTTTTTACCCTTTGAATTCCCTACAGTTCCTCTCTCTTCCAGACTTTGCCCTTTGAATTCCCTAAAGTTTCTCACTCTTCCTGACTTAAACCCTTTGAATTCCCTACAGTTCCTCTTTTTTCCAGTTTTTACCCTTTGAATTCCCTATAGTTTCTCACTCTTCCTGACTTAAACCCTTTGAATTCCCTACAGTTCCTCTCTCTTCTCAACTGTGCCCTTTGAATTCCCCACAGTCCCTCTTTCTAGCAGTTTCTACCCTTTGAATTCCCCACAGTTCATCTCTCTTACAGATGTTACTCTTTGAATTCCCTACAGTTCCGCTTTCTTCCAGATTTTATCCTTTGAATTACCTACAGTTCATCTCTCTTCCCAACTTGTCTCTTTGAATTCCCCACAGTTCCTCTTTCTTCCAGACTTTATCCTTTGAATTCCCTACAGTTCATCTCTCTTCTCAACTTTGCCCTTTGAATTTTCTACCCCTCTTCCTGACTTTTCCCTTTAACTTCCTTATGGTTCCACTCCCTTCCAGAATGAACATGTTGAATTCTTCCTGAACATCTGTAGTAAAACAGAAATAGATTTTTCATGTCATGAACCCTGACTGCTGGCTACAGCCTCGCCCACATTCTCACAATTTTCTTCATTCATTTTCACCCTCCTTCCCTATCTCTCAGTTATTCCTCCAGGCTAGCTGGGTGATCTCAGCACTATGGCATTCTTTCGAACCGTGAAGACTTGTAGCCACATTTTTCCGGTGCCCTCTGATGGTTCCAGCTTGCTTGAATTTCATGCTCATTAAGTTGACAGTGCCTTGACCCCCTTAAGCAAAACTGAATGCTCAGCCTTGTCCCTACTAGTCGACTGGACCTCCGAGGCAGGACCACGGACGGCTGTTTCACGCCCAGCCGAACGTGAATGTTTGCACAGACAAAAAAATGCTCTCGGGGTAACCAAGGTGACACCTACAGGAATACCACTGACCATGTCACCAATATCAGTGATCTCATTTTTGTCCTAGTCAAATAACCTTGGTCCAGTTACTGGGACAGTGTGTGTGACACAGTCATCAGATTGGCCAGTCAGTCTACAGCACAGAGGGGAATGAAGCCATTGCCAGTGAATAATGCCGTAGAGAGAGGACATTGATTGACACACTTTATGCTGCTCCAGTTGCACCGATCACACTGCATTCAGGGAACACCTGTACTCTCCTTGCATATTTACACAATAATGTTACCCAGGATTTGGAAATGGCAGCGCAGCTCCTGATTTAGTTTGTGGGTGCACTTACACACAGAAAATGATTCATCCATGGAACATAAGAGTACAACGAGGCTGTACTGGCTGTTGGAAAGCAGCATGGCAGTGGATACAGTTTGGATATAAAAGGATTCCCAGAGGACAGAGCGGAACAAAGCCGGGGTGGAACTGAATGGACAGACTTTTCAATTTTACTGATTTGTGTTTTATGTGGTAAAAATCGATTGCCAATTAAGGCTTTCGCTGCGGTTTTTATCTGCTCGTACTATTCCCCTTACCTGTGGGGGCCAGGAGAAAAGAGCGGCATCTAGCACTTCTGTGTTTCCATCTGCTCGATTAGTCACACATGGCAAAGAGGCCAGCGAGCCGCTGAGATCCCCAGTTGGACCGGACTCCACCCGCCCAGAACCCAGGAGCCCATCCCAGACTGTGGGGCTCGAGTCTGCCCGTGCTAAGTGGAAACAGGTTTGCTTTGGGATCGCGCTGCTGTGCCTGTCACCGACTCAGGGTTCGGATGGCTTGTTCTGACACACCGCAGCGTTCTGGGCTGGAATTCGCTAAGCAATTAGGAGGCGTCTACATCAGACCTGGTGCATTTAGTGGCATTGGCTCTTTTTTGATCCGGGCTTCAGCAAATGCCTAGTTTCAGGAGCTTTCCTGAGGTCACGCCCCCTGGTTCCGCTCCTCTCCCCGGGCCGTAAAGGCTGGATAGCGGGGGGGGGGGGGGGGGGGGCGGGTTTCCCCCCCATTCCCACCCCCCCACCCCTCGCCGGGGGCGGCCCCCCCCCTTTCCCCCCCCCCCCGCGACCCGGCCCCCCCCCCCCCCCTCCCCCCCCCCCA
>JAABNY020000035.1:5610331-5633666 GCA_015164015.2 Brevimyrus niger
AAAGCGGGGGGGGGGCCCGGGGCGCTGTGGGGTGGGGGGGGGGGGGGGGGGGGGGTGAAAGAGCCACACCCCCGCACTGAGCAGGCAGCCAGGCCGGGGGAGGGAACAGCAACACGCGTCCCACGCTCTTCCTACTCAACACAGACCTGACAGTTTGGACTTAATAATACACAGAACCCACATGTGTGGGCTGTGGGCCCGTCAGTGACACACAGGGGTTTCCAGGGCGACACTGCGCTCAGCTAGTTAAGCTGATTGAGGCTGTCATAGGGGGCGTGACGAGTGCGTAGCGTGTCAGCAGGGGGTCCGCGCTAAGCTGGCTGTAAGGTACGGGAATAGCGCGAAGGACCACCCTGAGGCTCCAGTGCGTCGGGGAGAAAATCACAATAAGCAGCAGGGAGCCTGCGGGGGGCGCTCTTGAACATATCGACAAAGCTATTGATTGCTGCAAGTACACAGCAATGCCTTAGATCTTAGATCCCACTTATAAAAAAAGGAACCGCACTCACAAAATACTTCTCATGCTATTAAGAAAAAAAGTTTATTGCACCATACCCTACAGACGTGTTTCTGCGTCAATGTGACACATCGATAACGGCCTGACGCCGAATCGCATCTGTGGGGTATGGTGCAATAAACTTTTTTTCTTAATAGCATGAGAATTATTTAGTGAGTGCGGTTCCTTTGTTTTTATCTTTATATCGTTAACTCGCACCCTACGTTATTTTTGTGATACTTTGGAGCTTGATACACGTCTATCTTTGATACTTAGACCCCACATATCCCATAATGCTCTGCTTTAAGGTGAATGCACATATTCTCCCCCTTACTTTATTCAGTGGGTTAAGGGCCTTGTTCAAGGACCAAACAGTGATGTGACTATCCTGCCACCCTTAGGATTCAAACCAGGGCCCTTCTGTTCACAGTCAAGGAGGCCTGACCCTCTGAGTCACATACTGCCCTCCCTCGAGCTGTCACTGGGAGACCCCCCTGGCACTGGGGGGGGGGGGGGGTCAGGGGGCACTGTGTAAATGATGCTGTGCTTCCAGCCCAACTGAAAGCGCCGCCAATTTTCCGCAATTACCTTCCTTTGTATATTAAAATGTTTGCCGTCAATCCCCATCTCTCCCTTTCCCTCTCTCTTGCTCCCACTCCCTCCCTCTCTCTCTCTCTATCTCTCATACCATACCTTGGATGACAGTAGACATGTTATGCAGTGATAGGCATGGGGTAACTCTCCTGTAACACCCTGCCATTACCTGCCCATCCTCTGATCAAAGGGGGGCTCATTTCTGTCCATCTCTCCCTCTGATATCCAAGGAACCACAACTGTATTTACTTTATTCTCACCTTGGGGGGGGTCAGTTTAACCCACCGCCTGCTCTCCTCCCCAGAAACATGCAATTGCTTGTTCAGGGGAGCGTGAACAGATGTGAGCACAGCTCTCTGTAATCGGGGGGGGGGGGGGGGGGCAATCTAACCCATAGGCGCATGTCCCAGCCTGAGAGGACGTGTCCCCACCAGCACCTTGGAACATGTAAATATCCACCCAGCCGAACGTGAACAGCCGACATGAGAACGTGAATACACACATAGGCAGGCCTACAGTCATAAACCAGCAAGCAGCTGAGAGTGACTGGGCTCTGACCGTGTCATGTGGTCACGCTGTTCTTGCAGGAAACTCCACCTTGGTATACGACACAAAGGGCATATACAGGGGCGAAGCCAGAGAGGCACCTGCTCAGCTTAAAGCTGGTTGGCCCCCACTGACTGTCACTCAATGTTACGAAACATATCATTGGCTAAAGATAGAGTTGGCAAATGAATTATGCAACTCGGCTTAAAAAAATCCTAGAACCGCCCCTGCATGATACAAAGATGCTTGTAGGCGCTTGACCTTTCCAGGCCCGTGGACCAGTGTCTCTCCTCTTATCTGTCTGTCTCCCCCAAACATGGATCTCTAACTACCAAGAGCACACTGTTCATACATGTAGATGCTCAGTATGTTAGGGTGCTGTGTCTGTGGCCCGATGGTTGTTGGTTCATATCCCAGATTTGAGTGATGTCACTGAGCAAGTCCCTTAACCTCTAGTTGCTCCAGGAATTGTCTGACCCTTTTTCTGCTTTCTCAAAAAAAAAAAAGTATGTCGCTTCAAATGAAATAATGTAGATACTGATCACCAGGGCCTTGAGGCTGCGTGAGCAGCGATGGATGATTCGTCATGACATTTCCCCCACCGGGCCCTGCATATCCCATTTCCAGATGGGGGAGGGGGCTTACTGTAGGCCACAGTCAGCGGTTCATCCTAGGGTGACAATGGGACTTTTCATGGTCGACACCCATCCGGCAACTCCCACCAATCAGTCTACGGCCTGTGGGACGAGCAATGAACGTGGTAGTTTTCCAGTTGACAGTTATTCTGTGAAGGATTTAATGGAGAAAGGCGCCAACTATAAATTGTAAAGTTAATTGATTTAATTATAGCCTGGCTATGTTGCTTTATAAGCGAAGCGAATCCTATGAGGCTGACCACATCAAACCATTGCCCCCCACCCCTCCTAAACCCCCGAAAGGCCGCTGCCACTAAATAACATTCCTCACCAGTCCTGTTACAACATCACACCACACTTGTCGATTCTGTGAGAATCATAATCTCACTGAGTTAGTCTCTGTTCTTTATGCCGATCCTACTGAACTCCACTTAATTAGTAGATGAATCTGAATCAGTCCAGTAGAAGACCTGAACCTGTAATTTATGTCTCAACCTTTTCATGGAGGAGAGATTTTAACCGATTGGCCCTTTTTAAACACAATAACCTCTAAGGGTGTGAATATTCTTGTTAGATGATTCTATCACCTTGTCCATGCCTCTCTTAAGATGGTTGATTAAAATGGGAGGCCGGTTGCACATTTTCATTAGTTTTTTGGCATGTGGAACAAAAGGTGACATCGTGTCGGACGGCCCCTGAAACTGACTCACCTGAGCTTAGCTGTAATTGCGCACAAACCAAGCCCTAGTCCAATCCACTGCGGAGGGGGGGCGAGCTTATGGGACACTGTGGGCCGGCAGTTAGGCTTGTCGGGATAGTTATCTCTTATAAAAACTACAAATGAGGGATTTGTGCCATTGGTGTGTAATATTTAAATACTTAAAGTGTTTCTCATGCTTGAATTAGGTCATGTGATTATAGCTCAGAAAGACTGGACCAGAAGCATAAATCTCTCATGGCGCTGCTTTTCTGAACAACTAAAGGAAACATACAGAAAAAGATCCATACTAAACCAAACCACAGCAGAACTCAACCAAACTAAGTTGACTAGACCAGAACCTCAACCCAACTAACTGGACCAGAACAGACCTCAACCAAACTAGGGAGATCAGCCAATTAAACCAGAACAGACCTAAATGAGGCTTAAACCAGACCAATCCATCAAAACATACCTCGACCAAGCCAACTAAACCACACCAGATGTTGACCAAGCTAATTAGGCCAGTGCAGACCTCTTTGAGCAAGCTAACTAGACTAGACCAGAACCTTGATCAAGTTAACTACACTAAAGCATAACTCAACCATTCTAACTAGGCCAGACCAGACCAAAATCCAGCTAACTTGACCAAAGCCAACCTTGCAGAAGCTCGCTAGACCTAGTTTGATTGACAGGTAATTCTCAGAGGTACGTGTGTTTAAAACCGCAGAGGATGCGAACCTGACAGTGACTATAACTCTAGTTCTAATGTGCAGCAACCAAGCAGGTGTGGTGTTGTGGGCGCATCCTGAAACTGCAGCGCTGGTGTCACGTGTGTCTCTGCAGGGATTCCTCATGTGCATGGGAATCCCTCCGGAGAAAACGCCTGGCATCACTGGCGCTCACCGCCCGCCGGGCCCTGTGTCCCTCCTGCTGCCAGACCCACTTTTTGGGTCAACGTTAAGGCGAGTCTCCTGTCACTCCGGGGCACCTCTCGAACAAAGCGGCATTTTTTTACGCCACTGAGGCGGGCAGGACGCCACAGAACGCTGGGAAACAGCGTCAGAGACGGGCCCCGGGGGGCCGGGGTGGTTCTTTTCCCACACGGGGGGAGGCAGGGAAAGTGTGGAGAGCTGGGGCGGACACTCTCAGCATGAACACGGCTTACCGCACCTCAGGGAACCTTTACTCCAGGGGGACTCAACTGGCAAACCGAAATACAATTTTGATCCGGACCCCACACCCCCATGCTTGAAGAACCCCCCTCTATCCCCTGGTCAGCAAAATGAACCAGAAAAATTTATTAGGGATACTGGGCCTTGGTTTTGTGTGCCTGATAGACTTTGGAACTCAGGGGAAAAAAAATCTTGCGAAGCTCTGCATGTATCCTGCTGTACAACCTGCTATCCTTCCAGTACAAATGTGTGGGCTGTACAGACTGGTGCCTCCCTCTCCCCCCCACATCCCCCCCCCCCCCCCCTGCAACAGGATAAGCCTCAACATGCCGCTCATCCCACCAAGGAGCTGCTCCTCAGGCACCGGGAAATTAAATCGCTTGTGAAATTCCCAAAGGTGCCAGAGAAAGAATAATTATGTCAAACACGGCCAACAGGTTGGTGAGGGCTTTGGCGCTGAAATACTGTTCTTTAGGGACATTCCCCCCAAAACAGAGACAGCAGTCGCCTGCAGCAGACGTGACTGTCCCGTTATGACAAAGAACAGCTCGCTTGCTGTGTTCCTCCAAAGGACTGAGGCGGTTTGAGACAAAGGCCATCATTTATACCTCCCACATAAACATCAGAGCTTCAAAGGCACTGCACAAACTGCCAAGTCAAATCTAGAAAGATCTAGAAAAACTGCCCTTTTCCAGACCGCTTCCCTTGAAATGCTGATCGCTCCTCACAAAAACGCCATAAGGTTGCGTGTCACGACGGGGCCTGATCTGAGATCAGAGGCTCCTTCGTTTCATTCAGCGCGGCTCTGTTCTATTCTCAACAGTGGCTCCAGGTCTTCTGTCCCAAGGACATGGCCATCCAAGTGCAGCCTGGGGCACAGGTGACAGGGGAGTCTCAGGACTGAGCTGTCGGTGCGCCTGACGCACTCACTGGAAGGGCCGCTGGTCGGCATCTTATGACAGAATTTATGGTGACATATTAATATCGGTAAAAAGGAGAGAGTGAACGAGGATGAAAAGAATGATTTAGGAAAGTGCTTTTCTGCCGGCACGAGTGCGGCTGCACAGCGGTAGAAGTGGCCACGCAAGGTGAGAATCCCCTGAACCGAGTGTGCCGGCATCTCTGCTCAGAGGAGAGTGCTATTTTTAGAGGGGTTACATAACAGTGAGAGCATGTATCTTCTGCCCCTGCTGCCCATGACACAGCCCCCTTTCTCCCTTCGGTGTCAGGGTAGCCTAGCACGTGGCCACATCCCTGCGTGGTCCTGCAGAAGGGAATGCCACTTGCAAAACACTCCAGCCTGTCTTACAGAGCCAGCGGTCCCATCTTATCTAGGCAAAGCAACCCGATGTCAATGGGAGCGGGTCACACGTCGAGACGAGAGCGCGGCTTGATTCCAAACGTCGTCAGTCATCCTTTTATTACAGACATCCTCCATAAAGTGGATCAGCAGACTACCTATGCCAGCAATGCACAGCAAATTCAGGAAAATGCCATCGGATTTCATTTCCCTGGTTGTTCTCATGCAGATAAAACAAATCGACTTGAGCAGGTATCGGGCTGGGAAAGTCACAGGTGGTTCTCAGAGATGCAAGCTTGTTATTCAGGTGCTTTTATGTCGTCTCCCTCATTACCCAGTTCTGTTCCGGAGGGAGATGAGTGCAATGGTTCTCTGATCCCTCTGAGATGGAGATCGGACCTTTGATGTGGCCTTCAGGACCGGAATAACAATCCTCCGGTAATGTCCACATCCTATCCACATCTCGGTAGCTTTATCTGATGAGACGTGCCACATTTCCTGTACCGTGCCCGACTCACCATAGCAAACAGGAGGAGTGCGGCCGGCCACCTACCTGTCACGTTCACCTCCACCTGGCCTGAGCGTGTCCCCACACTGTTAGTGGCATCACACACGTAGGTGCCGGCCAGATCGTAGGTGACGGGGCCCTTGAAGAACAGCGAGTTGTTGCGGATCTCCACGTTGGGCAGGGAGCCGTTCAGGCTGGAAAGGAGACGTGGAGGAGTAAGAGACCGTGTCGAGCTGCGGGAACGACCAGCTTCCACCTGGTCACACTTCATCCATCAGGCTTCATACTGCGCCGCCCAGCCAGATGGAGAAGCCTGATGGATCCCGGCCACCCGCCCCAGCCTTAACCACCAGCCGGACTCCCAGAAACCCCAGGACGTCACGGCCTAATTGGCCGTGAAGCGCCATAAAATTGCGTAGGGGCCATCTTTGAGTGTCTGATCCTGACCTCCTTCACGGGTCAAGGGCTCACGCATTCCACCCTGTGCTCCTCTCATGGAGATGCCTCACCTGTAGGCCAGGTTCCCTTCATCTAAATTCCAGCTCTCCTGCCAGCCCCAGAATTTATGGAGGAGAAAGAATGAACAAGAGGAGCGGAACAATTCCTTGGGAATCATCAGACTCGTTTTTGAGTCATTTCCTGAAGCGCTGTCTCGTGGCCGGCCTTGCGTTGGTCACGTTTACACTGTTGTTTTTATCGGAATGAGAGCTCGACCTCGCGCTGGCAGGCTTTCCGCCACAGCTGTTATGGGTTAAGTCCCCTAGCAATCTGTTCTTAATTCCTGCAGCTGAATAACACGGCAAACATTCTCCTCAGCTCTGGAGCCTGTTTGCGGTGCAGCGAACAGGCAGCGGCTGCTGAACGCAGCGCTCGCTAACAGAGACGGCAAGACATGAGGTGGAAATACACTGCAAACATTAAAGCGAGATGGGGACGGTCATGAAAATCATCCCCGGAGTCAGTAGCTACAAGCTCGACACAGAGACATTAACTAATCTCCAATTAAGCAAGAGAAGAACATTTCTTGCCAGATGGCGGTGGTTTACGAGCTACGGCTAACGGCAAACAAAGGGAAAGGTGTTCAAAAATTCCAAGCTTTATTTGTTACTGCGTGTTTACGATGCTACAGCAGCAGATATGCTTGCTAGTCAGTGCTGTTGATGACAGACTGTTCTAGGATGCTCTGGGTACCCATTAGATGGAGGTTCACTGGTCTCTCCCTTCGGCGGGGGGGGGGGGGGGGTCCATTCGCTCAGCTACTGCCTAATCAGATGCAGTGAAAAAGCTGCCAGGGGCTTTCATTTCGGCGGGGTCGGGGCTCCGTCTATGTGTTTGTGTCTGTATGGACATACATACAGAGAGGAGCATGGGGTCACCTTCACAAGGGAACCGTCACAAGGGAAACGATTGTGCGTCCTGTTTTCAACACCCGCCACAGGCACTGCACCCTATGCCCTCCTTCCCACGCCATGATCCTCAACCATCTCTCATGGTCTCAGAGACATGAGACTCGGCAGTCCTGGCAAACCGAAAAAAGGCAGCAAGTGCGAGCTGCTTCACTGACTATGCAGATGTTCCAGAAAGTTCCAGGAAGCACCAGCCCCATGTGTCTCGACGTGATCACCAGCGTGCCCATCATCCCCGTGGTGAGTTAGCCTGTGGTGAGTTAGCCCGTGGTGAGTTAGCCCGTGGTGAGTTAGCCTGTGGTGACCACGTTAAGTCTTTTCAGTGCAAAATGACGCATCTCCCGCTCAAAAATATAATGCCTGAGAGACATAATCTCTTTCTCATGCAAATAGAGCTACAGAAGCACTAAGTGTTCCTTGATAAGCCTTGAAAACATCTTTAAAAACGAGGCTAGAGGCTCCATTATCCTGCCGAAACATCTACTTAAGGTGGGATGAGAAATGAGGAATACATTTAACAGTGCAAAGGTCAAAATCCTAGGCGGTATTTTACAGACTGATTTCTAATAACTGTATATTTAGATTCCAGCGAGCACAGGAGAGCCAGATTCGAAATGCTAAAATTACCGTGCTTGGAGCATACTCCACAGTGGCTACGGGGTGCTGTCCCTGATCCGGCACGGTGTCAGCCATTGTTTTGCCTGCCCAGTATCTCTACTATCATCTTCTCTGGAGTAATGGCTGTGGAATTTCTAGTTAATCTATTATGCTTCCCCAAATACTCTGCTGCGTATTAGCTCCCAGAGGCTGGGGGGCGGGGGTGGGGGTGGGGGGGGGTTTCACAGAAGGGGTATCAAGGTGGAGAACTCGGTTGTTGAAGGACTCGGCGACCCTTGCAGAACTCACAGCCTCCACTGGTAGACGGTGACTGGTGGGTTGGCGTCAGCCATGCACGTCAGCTGCACATTCTGTCTGTTCAGGTACCAGTTCCCGTCAAAGCCCTCAATGAACACCTCAGGCTCATCTGCAAGGGAGGGGTGAAGAGGGAGATGACATCAGACCCCCCCATGAGGCATGGCATGTATTCCCACCACCATCATGCAAACATGCCAAACATCTGTGAACAATGCTGATCAGATCTTCACGGGCATGAACAATGAGCCATTGAGTGGCTTAGTGTAGCTATGGGGTTAATTGGTGATTCGTCTGATGGGAGGGTCTCCTCCTTCCCTGTGTGACCTGTGATGTTACACAGGCCTTTATAAATGCTACTCGGAGACCAGAGTCAGATGGAAGAGACAGGAGGAAGACGGAGATGCACGGAGAGGGCTTTCTGAGGGCATTGTGACAGTCCTTACACTGCACATTGAGGACCACGCTCTCCGTGAACTTCTCCTTGCGATAGGTGACCGTGCAGGTCAGCTTCTGTTTGTGCGCCTCCCGAGTGGGCACCACCGTGTAGCTGCTGTGCACCGTGACGGTCCCGTTGGCGTTGTGCGTCTCCTGAAAGGTGGCCTCTCCCTTCAGCCGCGTCTCCCAGGTGATCACGCTTGGAGGCTTCCCATTGGCTGACACGCAGGTGGCCACTGTCATCCTGTGCTTCTGAGGACGGGCCACTATGATGGGCGCGGTCAGGGTGAGGCGGGTCACCGGCTGAGCTGCGGAAAGCGGAAGAAGAAAGAGTGAAGAGAGACAGAAGGAGCTCAAACCAACAATCTGACCATTCTTCAAGGAGAAGAACATCTAGTTCTTTGAGGGATGAGGGAGGTGGAAATCAGAACATCCCATTAAAGGTCAATGATATTTAGATATGGGGAGGTCAAAGAAAGTCACTCTTGAAGTGTGCATGGTTGCATTATTTTAGAATATGCGTACAGCATGTGGGAACAGTGTTTGCTCCGTAGGGTGCGCTTGTCATTGGATCTAACGACTCCCACAAGATGACTGGCCAAGCCAACACACTGTGGGTTGAAAGAATCCTTTGTCTTCAGACAAACACATTGATGTAAAAGAAAGGTTAAAAATGACTAATCAGACCTCGCAAAGTTAAGGTGCAGGTTTTATGAATGCCGACACCAAGCAATGCTTTGTGCATTGGCCTTGGGTACGAGTCCCAGTGGCAGGTCTGCCGTAAATTCCGGCCTTAGGAAGCTCACAGCCTGTTGCTGTTGCGTGGGTCACCGGTTTGCTGATTTGACGATGTATTTTTATGGTGTTTAATGATTGTGCTGTTTGTGTCTTAGTCAGCCACTGTTCCTTTGTTGATGCCGTTTGTGTTCCTCACGTTATCATAATTTGATAATCTTCCCCATAACACATTCAACATGTGTATATGGTCTACCTGCAATTCAACAAGATAATGACCCTGAACATACCTCAATGGAGTGTTGTGAAAGATGACCTGGCTCCCCACCTGAATCCTATAGCCCCCCCCCCCCCTGAAAACTATAGAGCTGGTTTAGGACTGTTGGAGAAGCATTCCAGGTGGGCTCATCTGGAAGCTGGTTGAAAGAATGTCAAGAGTCTGCAATGCTGTCATACAACCAAAAGGGGGCTGTTCTGAAGACTGTCAAATTTGAGAAAATTTTGAGATGTTGAACACATCTCTTGGTCATTCCAATATCTAAAATGTATGACTTCCTGGCCTCGAGGCCTTTTGTTATAAGATGAATAACAGCTAAAGCAGAGACTAAAGTGTTAAAGGCAGGTGAGTCCAGACTTTTGACTGGTACTTTAATTAGCATTCATGCTAACAGGACCCTTGTAGACACGTTTGTGACTGTGACTCTGATTCTTCCTCGTTAAAGCTCCTTTTTCCAGACAGTGTTTATGTTATTCTGCCTTCCCCCGTGCATGCATGACCCCGCCCGTGATGTCATGACTCCGGACGAGAAAAGCTGAGCCGCGCGGATAAAGCGATTACCCCCCATTTACTGAAATGACTCTGTGCGATGGACTGTGGAGCTCTCTCCTGCCCACCTTGCAAATTTAATTAAATTTATTTTTTTAATTTTTTTTATACCCTTTTGCAGATATGAGCACACCGAAGAGCTGTCAGATCTTTGTGGGTGATGGGGGAGGGGGAGAGAGAAAAGCAATAAAATCGAAGCCATTAAGAAACCATCAAATACACACCAGGCTATGTTCCAAATACAATTCTAACCCTTCTGTGAGCAGTCAGTCAGCAATTACCTACATTTGAAGTACACAACAAAAATACTTACGCATGAACAAAGTGTATGCAGGAAAAAACACATACTGGGCACAGCATAATAGACAGCTTGCTTGGGGTCATTTAACGCACTGGCTGTTTGACCCTGCTTCCTGGTGCCGAACCAATGAATAGAGTGAACCAGGTTTTGAGAAAACAGCAGTAGGGATTCATTAATCCAATGAAAACAAGCAGACCGACAGCTGATCGTACATCAGGATCACTCAGAGGCAACACATAATCCTTAAGAAACGAAAAGAACGCCCACCCCTCACCCTAAAGCAGTGTCTTTGCCGTGTGCACACTTCAGATTTCATAACGAATTCTAAACGGAAGTGGAATGGTTTCACTAGGAGGGGGAGCTTTCGTACGAAGGACCGGTCCAAAGAAAATCTGGAGCAGATTTACTGACTCCTATTTCAGCTGACTAAACACAAGGCCCGAGATGATTTGTTGGTGCAGGGACATACTGCAGCATACGTCTTTTGAACAGGTTACAATCGTTTACAATTCAGGGATTTATAATTATTCACAGACGAAAATGGGGGCGGACGTCAGGCTGAAGTCCCAGAAGGAGTACTGCTGTCGTGTTCTTAATTAAGAAAACCTCCCTACATCCAGAAAAATATCAGAGGAAAATATGCAGCTGTCTGTGAGGAAAGTGTTGGCGTTTGAGGGATCCTGCCAACAGCGAAATCGTGTACCTACAAGACTGATCTGACACGAGCCTTTTTAATATCATTTTGATATGATTTCTGGTAGCTTACGTGAAGTGCTCCATGAACACACTATTTCATATTTTGTATGAATGATGTAGTAATGGATTGCCACACAGTCTAGAACAGAGCCTTGGGATGACACTGTTGTTAAAGGAGCTAATTAAAAATAAAGTCAATTAAACTGAACTTGAGGGTGCAACTTTTGGTTGCAAATTGGGGGCGGGGGGGAAGGGGAGGGGTTGAGGTCTCCACCCATTTAGGGGTATCCAGGGGGTTATATTGGCCAGTTTTAATTATTCAGGGGTTACCACCCATACTATGCCCCACCGTAATTTACACCCAAGATTGAAATGAATGGAACTATAGGAACATACCAAAAACTGTGAGGTTGACCATATTCTCTCGATTACCAGCCGGGAAGGTTGTGTACTCGCAGATGTAGGCTGCTTCGTCTGAGAGGCGCAGGTTCGAGAAGGTGATCGTGGTATCCTCTAGCGACGGTGTCCGGTGGCGGACTGCCGGTTGCTTAAATTCCACCCGCTTCTTAAAGGGTTCCAACACGGACACGCCCATAGTGGGATTGGCAATGGCCACGTTCTGCTTGGTGCCGTTGACGAACTTCTGCCAGGTCACCTGGGAGATCTTCACAGGTGGGTTGCTGTTGACGAAGAGGCAGCGCAGCTCTACCTGGGCTCCCACGAAGCCCGACTTGGTGGGATCCATCTGGACAGTCTGAGCACGACCACCTGAAGGGGGCGACAGAGAGGGCACACCTGGTAAATGAACAAAAACCGGCTGGTCCAAGGAGTGCAAAGTGACCGCTGTAAGCCTGACTGCATCCTGCAGGCTGGACAGCAGCCTGGTATCTAATCCGTTAAGACTGCCACCGCGGTGACCCCACGGCTGCCTTGTCTGTTGGCGAAGTCTCATGCCGTAATTGGCTCTCGCCTTCCAAGCCCCGAGTAGATGTCAGCCTTGTGAACCTCACACCTCTCTGGCCCGATCTGGCTCAGACTCTCTCATTCAGGCCAAACGGATGCTTCCGACAGCCTTGCTCTCGTCTTCAGATCCTGAACCCCCCCCCACACCCCCGCTGCGTTTCCCTCATAGAAGACTTGACAGGTCTTTCACATCAAACCCCGAGCTCCTTCTGCTTATAGGGCTATAGAATAACTGGATTAATTCTGAAAGCCTTAAGCGCTACTTTAAATGCTAATCTGCTGGCAGTGTACACATCACGGAGTAAGTAAAAAACAATGTCGAAGCTTTTCCAGGGAGATGTCACGCCAAAGTGTCCTAGAGGATGCTTGGGGGGGTTGGCCGAACACAGCTCGACTTCACCTGCTCTCCAAAGGACATGGGAGCACAGTCACTGCTAGTAAGAGGATACGAGGGCTTCTTCTGATGATGGGGGCGTTTGTTTCCCCAGGAACCAGGAACGCTCTGATACGAGCCCGAAAAACAGTCTAAAAATAGACAAAACTGGGAACAGCAGCACAGCAAACACTCCGATTACTCATAAAAATGGATGAACAAGCTGGAACTTAGCTCCAAACATTCAGGGGCTTGGCGGTGTGCTCATATTTGTGGACTGCGGGATGAGTACTCAATATGTGTTTGAATTGTGGTCTGAGTACTTAAGGGTTGTTTGGACTATAGGATGAATACTACAGTCTGAGTACTCATTGAGTATTTGGCCTGCAGGCTGAGGACTCAGTAGCCATTTCTGACTGTAGTCAAAGTACTCAGTAGGTGTTCAGACTGCAGGCTGAGTACATTAAATGTTTTTGAACTGCCATCTGCACTGTGCATGTTCAAACTGTGGTCTGAGTACTCAGTGTATGTTTGGACTGAGGTCTGAGTACTCACTGTGTGTTGAGCTGTGGCCCAAGTACTCAGTGGGTTTTTAGACTATGGGCTGTGTATTTAGTGAGTGTTCAGACTTTACACCGAGTAGTGCATGTTTGGACTGTAGTCTGAGTACTTAGTGAACTGCAGGCTTCGTCAGCTTGCTGATGGACAAAGATGGCTCTCAGGCCCGTTGCACCTCCAATGTTGACATATCCTCTGCTTTGTAATGAGAGCAGGAGAGGAACTGCTTGAGGCCCGTACTGTCCAGAGCCATTGGGTCACATGGGCAGAATGCCTGTCACCTTCAGTGAGCCAGAGGGAAGGGATGGGAATGGGAAGAGAAGGTGCTTAAATGGCAGTTTGCCTTTACTGCCACTGCGTCAGTCAGCGTGTGGCTTCTGGTGAAATGCGCAGCCCTGCACATGCTTCGAATGGCCGGAGAAAATCTGCCAGGGTCAGCCTGCCCAGACGCCAAAAACACAGCCACGCGATGCCACCAGAGGCCGTGTGGAAGCCTGTCAACGCTCGTGGCTTTTATGTGTGACAGGAGAGAGTCACCCCCCAAATCAGCCCCAAACAGGGATCCACATTAAATATTTTCATTTAAATCAATCACAGTACACGGCTGATAAATGCTTTTAAGTTACTCACGTTGTTCCTTGTTTCAGCATTTACTGAGGGGCGATAATCCGTTACTGTGAAGAAGTCTCTCTGCTGATAGCATTCAGTCGATGGATGGTTCTCAGTGAAGGGAATTTTCTTTCGTACTAAATGTGAATTAATGCAAATTAATGAATAAATTAACCGTCTTTGCGGCTTGGATCAGGTTGATTATGGCACAGAGCAGAAGTGACACCTCTAAGTAGCAGAGGGTCCAATTTTCCCACTTAAGCCTAATTTTAAAAGGCTTTCGTTGCAAAATGAAACTAGTTCAGGATCTGCTATCTAGCAGAAAGGCCACACAGACAGACACAGTCCTGACACCAGAGGACCCTACATTTAGCTTCCCTGTCATCTCCAAATGCTCGTAACGCCCCCTGTGGCCTCGTGCACCCGTCTGAGGACGCCGCAAACCACCAACAAGCACATCTACAAGGCGACCGACACCCTGGAGCCTGAACTACAGCTTGAGGCAGGTAAAACGGTTCGCTGAATGCCGTGTCTCTCTAATTAGTCTCGCACTTCCTCACGGCATCCGAGGACTGAAACCAAGCTTTTTAATCGCTCTGATTCCATCACAGCAAATCCTGGCCCTGCTAGACTTCTACACAGAGCGACATGTTGGTTTAAAGACAGAGGTGTGTACAGGGGTGGGACCACAGGGACACTGGCCCCAGCTGAAAGCTGATTGGCCTCTGGAGTGTCCTCTCCCCTGTCACTCACAGACTAAAGAATATTATTGGATAATGTCAAAGCTGGCTTCTTTGTATGTATTATGGCCTTTCTCACACTGGAAGAATCCTAAAATCAACACTATATAAACAGGCAAAACGGTCTTTGAACGACAGGTGATTGATTGATCTGGTCGGTGGGTGGTCACATGAGGCAATGGCGGCCCCGATGTCTCTGCTAGCTGGCCTGTTCACTGCCGCATGCGGCGCACGCACGGGTCAATCCCCCCCCACCCCATTGGGACAGCACTGCTGATACACGCAAACAGAGAGCCCATTCTATCCTACTGCGCTCCCCCTGCCGGATCTGGCCCAATAGCAAACGGCCCAGTTTGTTAATTTACTGCAGCCTGAGCGTGTTTGCAATATAAAGAGTGCTGTGAGAGGGTGGGATCAGCAGGCCTGGAGTGGGGGGGGGTGGGGCTGCAATGAGGGTCTAACACAGCTCTGCCATATCATGGAGAAAGCGGCCTATCAATGATAGGCAGAGGCTCATATCGATGTCCCTCTATCAGGTAACCATCGACGACTCAGGCAGGCGGTGCTGCATCTCACTCCAGGCCTCCACTGCTACAAGCAGACTTGTACAAAACCTGGCATGTCCCATCTCCCCAGCAAATATTTAAAGGCAGGCCTCAGCAGCCTGTGGAAACATCTCAAATATCCTCCCCAAGATCAGTTACTAGAGGAACAGTTCTGGTGTTCTGCTTCACAGCAGGACACGTCCCCCTGGTCCTCTTGCCCCTTTCTAGGTCAGACGTGGGACCGAGCGGCTTCTGCGCCATCCTGAGACGGCGACTGGAAACGGGGGCAGGCCTGCCAGCAGGAAGGGGTTTGCTGAACCCTTCAGGGAAAAGCACATGTCAGTGAAGTCATTTCTGTTTCATGGGGGAGGAGGGTTTCTGCCTGAAAAGAACAGCGTGAGGTGACTCTCTTTAGCTCCCTGTCATCACAGCTTTAGCCTTTTCTGGTTGGTTGTGTCATAGCAAATTAGTGACAAAACTTTTTTTCCTGAGTCAGTAATTACTAGGAGATTCACGAGCTCAGGCGGCTCTGTTATGCAGGAGAGTGCGGTCTGGGTGAGGAGCGTGTGCCAACGCGGCAGAAAAGCCCCTCCCAAATCACACGGGTCTCTACCCAGCGAAATCCCTTTTTCCGCACGGTAATCCGGTCCCATCATTACCTGCCTTGCAGTGCCCGATTGACAACGCTCGGCGATAGATCAAAGAGCCCCAGAAATTTGCAACAATGGCAAGGAGGGCTTGTCAACAAGCAGGACTTTTTGAGGCATTTGGCGTGTAAATATGAAAGGGTGATCAGTAACAATCGGCTGGAGAAGATGGCTGCCTTTGTGGCACAGCGGAGGAAGGCCTGGTCGCCTCCGGGATATTGCATGTCCCTGGGAACTTGCTGGTGATGCAGCACGTTTGCCACATAGCCAGCGGCCCTGGGGCTGACAGGTGTGTGGATTGGTGGAAAGTCACAAAATAGCTACTACAGTCTGATATTTTAGTGCTACACATGGCCGGAAGAAGATGACTCACAAAGTGGGAAAAAACTCAAAAATAAAGACCGTAACTTGCAGAAGCTCAGAATGAAACCAAGAATAGTTTCAGCGGAAAAAAACTTCCAGCTTGTGATTTGCCAGTGAGTCAGTCAATCATGTTTTCGGTTATTGATTGGTTGATGACAGCTAACGAATGCTCCTCCCATTAACAAGTTTAACTGAAAACTCAAATAGCCTAGGGTCCCCTGACCATGTGGCTCTGCCTAGACTGCGAATTAAGGAAGTGCGAAATGAGATCCAAGCTGTGAAATTACAGAGTGTCAGTGACATAAACTGTGATCTGATGTGTCAGACAAACTGACCGGCAGTATTTCATGTAGGATGCCTGATTCCTATAATCCCTTGCTGCATAGATGCAGAACACAGCCCATTCCAAGGATCACACTCCGCATCATGATCATCATTCGCGGCGGCGGTGCTGTGGCTTGGCACGGAGACTGCGCTCCGCTGTCCCCTCTGATTCAGCTCTTCATGAGCAGCCAGGTGTCTGTGCAATCAAGGCCATTAGCACGTGAGAGAAGGAACGCGGTGTCTATTCCAGCAAAGAACCACTGCTAACATGACCGGAGGTGGCTAGTTCAGGTCCAGAAAGGGAAAATCCAGACCACGATTTTGTTTCAACCAACTAGAGTATAAAGAGTCGCAGTCAAAGAGAACTCAGCTGGCTGGTTGAATCAAGATTTGGTCTGGAGTTTACCTTCCTGGACGTGAACTACCCGCCTCTGAATGTGGCATGCGCACATGCGGAAGGGCACGGACCCATAATGCAACATGTAGGGCTCTCTGTCTCACTGTATATTCACACCTGGTCCCCATCCTGTCTAAGCTAGATTTTTTGCATATCCACCATGAAAGTCCATTGTCGACAATGTGCAGGCTTCCATAATTAAGACCATCTCCTGATCTCCGCCAAGGATCACTGCCCACTTTCAGGAGTCTCCTTACAAGCCTGCCAGCGGACAGAAACTCAACCGGAATCCAGAGTATCATTCACCCACCCTGCACCCGTTCCTAGTAATTCTAGAGATGCCTATATATACAGTATACATATACATATTGAACAGAAACTTGGGTCTCTGTTTTTCTGTGAACACAAGGGTCCCGATCTCTTGCAGAGCTGACGGCTCGGGGGCTGGGGGGGTTCCAGGGGGGAAAGCACGTGAACCATCAGCCGAATCACGACTGGCTACGCTGACTCACACGCTTGAGTCATTCCCGGCTGCAACACCGCAGATTCTTTCTGCCCATGTTTAATGGAAACCTTCTCCTGAGACACCTCTGCTCGTTCCTCAGCCCTATGCCTCCCCCATTCCCCCCCCGAAGAGGCGCCCTGGTCCCTCTGAGCCAACGAAAGGCATGTGACCGAGGCGGAGCCGATCCGGAGACCGCAAACCACTGGAAGAAGAAACGGAGAACATTGGCAGCTTGGAGAGCGGGGCGGGGGGGGGAGGGAGGGGGCAAGAACAGACAGCCTTTGTCTTCAAGAGCTGTTTTATATGAAGTGCATGGAGGAAAACCTTGCAAGAAAGAGAGGTATTAAAGCAAATATCTGCAGGCAGGTTTCTGCACGGGGCACCACTGAAGAGATTAAGTGAGCGCTGCTGTGACTGACTCTGCTTCATGCCCCCCCCCCCCTCCCGGAATGGGCCCGGAGAAGGTCTCTGTCGATAGCAGCCCCGCTAATGGGGCATGGTGGAGCTGGGGACCAAAGCACCAGGGCACGGCCTTCAGGGCGGCTGTCACACGCGCATCAGGGGGCATCTGTCCGGGAGGAGGGGAGGCGGCTATTAACTCAGTTGGCCGCCGTGGGAAGACCTGAGAATGGCGTCTTAGGGACCGTGAATCCAGCCCTCCATCTGGCTGTTAGTGTAACTGTACAGATGTGCAGATCATAAGCGACCGGCACCTGAACACACAGCGGCTGTTGGGCAGGTCATGTGACATCACAGCTGACAGTAAGGAATAAACATTTATCATTTCTATCTATCTATCTATCTATCTATCTATCTATCTATCTATCTATCTATCTATCTATCTATCTATCTATCTACCTACCTACCTACCTACCTACCTACCTACCTACCTACCTACCTACCTACAGTACCTACCTACAGTACCTACCTACCTACCTACCTGCCTGCCTGCCTGTCTGGCTGCTTGCCTGCCTGTCTACCTGCCTGCCTGTTTACCTGCCTGTCTACCTGCCTGCCTGCTTGTTTACCTGCCTGTCTATCTGCCTACCTGCCTGCCTGCTTACCTACCTACCTACCTACCTGCCTGCCTACCTGCCTGCCTGCCTGCCTGCCTGCCTGCCTACCTACCTGCCTGCCTACCTCAGACGGGCTATCTCAGTTCACACCGTCTCACAGCCATTAATGTCTACCGGCCCACACTGTAATTATCCGCTCAATATGAAGACATTCTGCAGCCAAACTTCAGAGCGAGGACATCACTGGAGCTGGGGGCAGCTCATGTTAAGGGGGTGGATGGGTGGGGGGTAGGCGGGGTATTCTGGCTGCTGTTTTTCAATGGGAAACTCCAGAAAACCAACAAGCACAGAAAGGGCAGGTGATGAGGGGGGCAGCAGGCTCACCCTGATCTGGAAGTTGGGGAATCACACATTAAGGCCAGGTTGGCATATGCGGAATGTCAGCACCGGGGGGCGCCAAACACCTCCTGATTTCAAGGTTGGGCGGGGTCCCCTGATGGACCAGCGGGGGGGGGGGGCAAGTTTCAGTTCCGCTAACTCCCTGAATTTAAAGCAAATTTGTCAAACTTTACCTTCAGCATACAAACTCGGGATTAAAAAAATGGACAGCTTGATACTTCTGGGAGTTCATTTAGGCCCGTCTGGCCTGACAGCATTAAGGCCAGGGAAGTAAGCCGGCTGCAGATTTCGAAGCTGTTTCCCTGAGGGTGTGGCCTCCTCTGCCCACGATCGACACCCGCACCACGCCCTCGTGCACACTGACCTTTCACGTTGATGGAGCCACGCCCATAAGCAGACTTCTCGTGTCAAGACTTAGAGATGAGGCTGAATTAGGGGTACGTGTGCGCTGTCCAACTAGCTACAGAACACACCAAAGTTTTTAACGAGCTAAAAGCGGAGGCTGTTTATTCAGAGGGAACGACCACGAAGAGGCTTTCTGAGCCGCTGTTTGACTGTTACGACAGATCAAACTGACAAGGAGCCGCAGCTCAGCTGAGCAGCAATTAGGAAAGAACTTCAGGGAGATTTTATTGTTAACATCCTGGGTGATGAAAATTCCCCGTTTAAATTAAAGCTCAAGCTCATTCTATTACTGGCCATTGGGAAAGGTGTTTTTCTTCAGGTGTTCGAAATATGCAGTATTACTCAAAACACATCTACTGTCAGTCACCTGGGGTGTCCTGCAGGTGTACTGGGAATGAACTGGAAATGTACTGGGGGTGTCCTGGGGATGTACTGAGGGTGTTCTGGGGGTATACTGGGGATGTACTGAAAATGTACTGGGGGAATATGGCACCATCACCCTCCATAAAGGCATCTCCCCTCCATACATTGCAGGCAGCCCCAGTGTCTTAGTCAGGGGCCTTTCTGAAGCCTTTTATCAAATTTTAGCAACTCAGTTTCCTTGGTTTGAAGTTCAAACTGTCAGTCTTCTTCTGGAGCCAGACCTGCTGGATGTGTGCATATATGACCCTGCATAAACCCCGTGACCCGGGCCAGCAGAAAAAGCTCATATTTGCGTGCCGTCCATGAGGATAGTGGACTGGTTCCCCCCTGCCGATTCAACCAATTTATTACAAATATTTACAGTAACAGTGTATAAAAGACTTTGCTCTGATCTGTCATTCTGAAGCCCGGGGGAAAGTTGTGTATAAAAAATTTCCCTTGGACAGCCTTTAAGAATAAAAGTGTGAAATATCTACGATCAGTATGCTGCCAGTGCGCACTGTCACAGCTGTGTGATTCAAGATAAGAAAGGTGCCTTCACTCTGCTGAGCACCAAGTCCTCCGATGAGAGCAAAGCTAACGAGCTGACGCAGAGATTATTACGGAGATAAAGCCGTCTTAGAGGATGCACTCTCTTCTCCATGTTTTAGGAACATGGTTCAATACAGTGCAAATGCCACCCATTGATCATGCTAATAGGAAACGAAAAAGAGCCTGCAAAGACACACAGACGTAAAAACCCTAAGTCCAGCCCTCTGCACAGAACCCAGAGGCATGGAACGTTCTAGAACTTTAAAGATAGAGCCAACAGGTACTGATCAGGGACCACCTGTGTTTTCCTTGCGTTCACACAGATCTGTTCCAAGACGATCTGGTGACCTGACCGGTCTGTTCAGAAGTGGCTCAGTCAAAACGTGGATGAGTACCAAGTGTTCATGATCGATAACAGTGGGATGGGTCAGTCCCCAAGTCCCGCTCGCTGTGTGAATCACATACAGGTGTGGTGGTTCTGACGTTACCTCGAATGCACGTGCACAAAGGAGCGAGAACCTCCACCGACAGGTCTCCCCCCCCCCCATCCCCCCCCCCCCCGATGTTTATATTCAGAGGAGTGGCCCACAAGCCCAGACAGGCCGTCCCCACCGCCCCCAGTGTTAACGCCAGCCCTTTCGGGCGAGATCACAGAACCTCCAACAGAATCTGCCGCTCACTAAACCAATACTTTCAGGAGGATCGGCGTCGACGTGTCGTTTCCTGTCGACTGCAGGTGTGGAGGACCGGGAGGGGGGGGGGGGGCAGTATCCCCGCTGGTGAGTGACAGCCCCACCCAGCGTGTCACACAGACGCCGATCCTCATCCACGCACCTGTCTCCTCAAGCCGAGTCGTTATTCATCGCCAGCCAAAGGGGGGGGTGCAGTGAGATGAACCTCACTTGTGTCCCTGTTCACCCGTCTCCTGCTGGATAGTATGAAAGGGTGTAGGTGGGTCTTTATGCAGCTCCTGTAGCTTAGAGTGTTTCGACAGCAACGTCAAGGTCATGGGTTCAAATCCCAAGAAGTACGGGTGAATTATAACCCTTCGCTCTTCTGTAAGACACCTTGAATAAAGGTGTCATAGAAATGAATAATAATTGATACTTTTCTTTGATCTCCATGGGGAAATTCTCTGTACGCCTCCCCACACTTGCTGTTTGCTAGCCTGTGAAGGGCAGCCACCCATAGCAGCACCCAGGGGGCTTGGGGGTTAACGGCCTTGCAGAAGCTGAGCCTGGCCTCACACCGGAGACTTTCCGATCACAGGCACAGAGGCTAAGACCGTACAAGAACATTGATGGCAGCCTCAAGCTGTCAGTTTGCTGAATTACCTTTCTCCAGTTCTTCATAAACATGGTGCAGGCCTGTTTTACACCATAATGCATCAGATCGGCTACTTTGGAAGTGTTTACATCAGAGACGAATTTGTGGGTCTAATGAACTGTTAGCCTGTATCGGCAGACGTTCTGAATGCTAATGTATTTGCCAGGGTTAGGTGGCCCTGCACACTGTCCATGTGAGAGGGTAATGGAAATCTGTATGGGGTTTGGAGGCATACAGCGCCCCCTATGTGTCAGCCTGCTGCCCTGCACATTCCCCTTGTACTTTTTCACTCCGGCCTCTGCGAACGGTTGCTGTCTGATCACTGCTCCAGGATCAGCAGTTAAGCGTGTTTCCAGAGGTAATAAACTGGGAGGGTAGAGTTGGGGGGGACACAGAACTTCTGTGATTCAGCGCACACGTTCAGCAGCACATCGTCAGGTCAGGAAGTGATGTCACTGTTTTAGCCCAACAAGAATCGCACCTGGGGCTCAGAGTCAGCTGACAGCTCTCCCAGAGATGGGGCACGCCACAGTGCAAAAATATTATGGTCTGTCGAATTGGAGCGGCACTGATAAAATAACATCTCATGGCAGACAGAATGAAAAGATATTGTTTAGATCTACCATGCTGGATAACAGAGATTGCTTGTACACATTAAGGCCATCATGTGTGTGACTGAGATGCTTGATCTCCATTGAGTATAAGGATTCATGTAATTCCTGCATATATTTCATCACAAACACAAAACGTGAAAAGGCTGACGTGTAAGCGTTCTGTTAAGCGAAGGAACGTCTTACAAAATGCACTCATTAGCCTGTTGGGTTTGTTCTACCTAAATAAATTTCACTCACTCAGATGTGAGTGTGATGCGTTTGTTCTAATATGTTGCAGTTAGACAGTCTTCCCAAAGAACAGTACATTCCACTACAGACGGGATGCCTGGATAATATAATACTACCGTAATGTGAGCCAAATACACTCAGCATTCTGGTATATTTTGACAACATGTAGCCCTTTCCATAGAAATAGATGGACGTCATGCTGCTGCAGTACAAGTCAAAAGTCTGGAGACACCTACTGAAAATAATGTGTTTCTAAAGGGATAAAACTACCCTAAGCACAGTTGGAGGCTATGTAGTAAGTGTTATCCTGTGAAACAGTAACGAGATGGAGCGCTGTGACAGATGACCTGGCCCCCACAACCCCCCCTGACCTAAACCCTAAGGAGCTGGTTTGGGATGTGCTGGATTGGACATTAAGAGCAAGTTATTCAACTTGTGCCCAGAACTTGAGGAAACTCCTTCAGGACTGTTGGAGAAGCATTCCAGCGGCCTGCACTACGAAGCGAGGTTACTGGCTTATCAGGGTAACTGGTCAGATTTAAGGTACCACAGTTTAAACAGACTTCATGTTTGTTCACTTAAATTTTGCCCAAACTACATTAAATCCGACAAGTTACCACGATAAGCCAGCCATGAAGCACAGTCCTGAGGTGGCTACACCTGGAAGGTGGTTGAAAGAATGCCAAGAGCCTGCCATGGGGTCATCAAAGGTAATGGTGGCCATTTTGAAGAGTCTGAAATTTGAGAAAAATTCAAGATGTTGAACACTACTCTTGGTCATTACAGTATCTGAAATCTATTGCTTCATTGCCTCATAGTCTTTTACTATAAGGTGAATAACATGGCTAAAACAGAGACAAATGCATTAGAAGCAGAAATGTCCCTACATTTGGCTGACACTGTACAATCATCAAATCACCAGTGAAAAGACATTAAAGCCTAATCAATAAAGCATTACTTTCAGCACTGAGGATGGGCTTAACATCTCTCTGGTGGGTGTGGCTGTCCCCCCCCCCCCCCCCCCCCCCCCCCCCCCCGCTACTACCCCCCCCCCCCCCCCCCGGGCCCCCCCCAGCGGGCGCCCCCCCCCCCCCCCCCTCTCCC
>JAABNY020000035.1:5664918-5691414 GCA_015164015.2 Brevimyrus niger
CTGGAAAAAAATGTAGACTAGGACCTACAAATGTAACAGAGTTCTATTATAAATCCAGTATTTAGGAACTGCCCTCCCTGTCCACATCGCGCCTGCCTCTCCTCCCTGTCCACATCGCGCCTGCCTCTCCTCCATGTCCACATCACACCTGCCTCTCCTTCATGTCAGCCACGCAGAGCTGACGTTTTCACTCAGGTGTGACCGCACCACAGCTACAGCACAAGCCGCCCGCCCTCTGCCTGTGGGAGGGGCTCATTAGAGAAGCTCAGGTAACAGGGGTTAGATGAGTGGTTGCTTTGTTCTCATCTTTAACGTTCAAAAAGGTCAGGGAAGATGCACAACTGCCGGGCGGGCGAGAGCTTGGGTGAGGGATGCTGTGTAGGAGCCACGGAGCCGGAAATGAAATCTCCTCTGATGAGATCTCCAAGGGGTACTTGCCACACGAGGTCAAATGATTGTTCCAGTGTTTGTGTGTGTGTGTGTGTGTGTGTGTGCAGCAGGAGTAAACAGAGCCCCCATCATACTTGGTGGCCCTTTGAATTCCTCAATCTTACATATTCTGCCTTTGCAGTGAATCACACCGATTGTGTTTATCCTCTCCTCACACACAGGAGAGCACCTCTTGTGCATATAAATGTCAGGCTTCATCCCAACAAACCTATCATTGCCAAAGTGATTTTTATCCCCCAGATCCCATATTTTATGTAGCCTTTTCAACGTATACTTTAAGTAAACGGGCTGTGAGGCTGACAGAATATCACCCGTGTCTTTTAGCTCAGAGGGAAAAGACCCAAAACGGCATTCCATCCTGGTTGTAGTTTGGCTGTGTGCCCTAAGCTAAAAGAGATAAGATCCAAACCCACTGTGCTGTAGCCCAATCAGGATAAGTGATTGGAATGTGGATGCATGGATGGATGGATGGATGAAACCAACCAATACTCAATTCCAGCTCAAGATGGCAAATGACATGTTGTTAAATATTTCAAAGAGGCTTATAACATTGTCTTTGATTATCATCAAAAATGCTAGCAAGATCTATTTATAAGAAATGTCGCAATTTAGAATAGGACCCATGTTGTGATGACCTAGATTGATACCTTACAGGTCACACCTGTGTAACTTAAATGCATGAGATACTTAAAAGCCAGAGTGAAGCTGTCCTCTAAGTGTCCATCATATCCAAAGCAGGGTGACGGTGACCTTGCAGGCCAAGTCACCCCAGCGTAAACACAGCAGGTAACTTCGGGTCACCTCTCAGCATGGGCTCAGTGACAAGGTAAAACTCATTAACTGTATATCCAGCGGCTGCAGTCAGACCCACAGCCCCGAAGGCAGGAGACCGCAGCTCTAATCGCCAAGCCACAGTGCTTTGGGTTACCATTCTCTTACAGTTATTTTGGTACATATAAGTCGTATAAGGCTAAAGGAAAATGATGATTCACTACTCTGAAACATTAATCGCCATCTCCTTTTAGCTACAAGTACTTTTTTTCCATGGCTGAACATTTACATTTACAGTATTATTGTACATACTTTAGAGAAAAGATGAGATCCTATATCAGACTAGGTCATGGCGCTGCCAAATCACATGCACAGTGCAGAATACTGAGTCACTACACTTCTCTGTGAATGCTGTTGACTGTGTATTTTTAAAAATGTGACACCTATTTGTAATTCACAAATGAAGTATTTTTTCTATTGATCATCTATAGTTGATTTTCTTAGCAATTTCTTTTTTAACGATTCATGTTTTACTATTATGGTGATTATTTAATGTTTAAGTGCACTGCATATGATTAATATTCACTAAGGGTGCATGCAGAATTGCATTCTTGTTTGCCATGCAGTAGACGAACTGTAGTATGCGACATGAGCAGTATGTCTGAATCCTCACTACGGATGAGACATGAAGCGATTGGTTGCTTGCTAAGGAATTTGTGTTAAGATGGAGAAAGAAGTATCATCTTTGTATAAATTTAAGTGAAAAGCAATACTCAGTTAGATACTGTAAGTTGACTTGGGTTTGTACTAATATGTATGTTTTTCATTTTGGTAGCGTTTTATAGGTTATTATCCTTCACTGGGGTCCAGCCACGTCATTGCTAAACATCTATACTAGATGGGGACCACAGTGTGTTAAAGGCATGCATACTGTTCCCATGCACACATACAGTGTGTACTATATTAATGGTTGACTGATGTAATTACTGATGTAATTCAGTACTTGCTGTGTAAGTATTTTGGGCATATCCTAACTCTTTTAGAAAGACTGTGTCCCACGTTCATACCCTCTCCATGTGGCGTTAGCTTTTGTCTTTAATTACAAATCAAAGGCACCTGAATGGCACTATCAGGATTTGGGTGAATTAATCCATTTCCGTGGCAAATGATCACCAGCCTTAGGCCCGCAGGTTACCCTATTAATGAAGGCCAGCTGAGACTTGTTAGCCTTGGCGTCTTGTCATTTAGAAGGTCATAGGGGGGACTTGTGAGTGGAGCAATGGAAGATGGAATGATGAAAAAGGACTGGGGGCAATCAGCAATGTTTCTGGTGAGGGCTGTTTCACTGTGTACTTCTTACCTGCGCTGTCTCTGGAATATATATAAATGCTTTATTTTTTTTTCTTGCAATTCTGTGCCTTCATTGCATGCTGTGGTTGTCTTCTGCACTTTGACCTCTGCTCCAATGGTTTAAAGGGGTGTATAGGAACGCAGGAAGTCTGTGCCCAGACACTTTAACTATAAATTACAGTTTGATGGTCCGGTTTATGTTGTTGTTTCACGCTGGTCTGCCCTTACTCTGCTGTGTTGTCTGATCAATACCAACAAAAAAATAAAAAGATACCTTGACAACTTTAGGGGGCTTTGACTAAAATGGAAGGAGCTTAGCCTGATCCTAATGTTTAGGGCCATGTGCCTGTAATCCCAGCTCTGTTGGGTTTTCACCAATGTTGAAACGATTATCCTCCCCAAATGTCTCCTCTGCTGCTTATCCACGGCTGTAGTGAACCCTGAATGTAAGGTCCCTCGAATCCAGCTTTTTAACACTTAATGAAAATGTTTTGCTATGGCGGCTCGGACGAATGTGACCCTTTGGCACTTCATTTAAAAGTGACGACGTCCATAAATGAGGTCCCCCTATGCGTGTGCCCGACTTTTCCCACAGGGCTCTGGTGAGCCGTTGCTGCACGACAAACCGGGTCCCCGGGGCAGAAATGCAGTAAACATGCGTGACGAAGCTCATGAAACCGCATTGCGATAGGAGGGCTTGGATGCCAATATTAAACCACAATTACAGTGCTAACAGCCTGCTGGACCGGAGCGTAACAGGAACAGGGAAGAACAAAGATGTCAGAACATGCCCTCAAAAATTTTTTTTTTTCCTTGTCCAACAACATGGCTAACGGTTTGTCCGTGCACAGCCTCTGTGAGCCGTATCTCCTCAGGCCCAACCCTTCTAAAGCAGTGCTTTTGACTCTGATTTACCCGAAGTTCTCTCCTGAGATGTGATCATGTGGCCCTCGTGTGACACTTTGAGGTATGCAGGTGCACCCTCACTAACCTCTTCTGGCCGTAACCCTAACCCTCTTCTGGTTTCATAATGTTCCCGGCAGTTTCCTTGCCTTAGAGGGTCATGGGAGAGGAACTGTCTCGGAAGCTGATTAGATGTGGCTGCTTTGATGGTTCCGTAACCCAGAGCAGCTCAGATGAAGGCTTTGGGCCTCCTAAAGGTGTGTAGTCCTCAATACCAGTCTGTTAGGGGACAGTGTGGCTGAAAGGGTCATACATAAGCACAGCCGGTATGGCTTCACTATGCTCAAGCCCAGGTTTTAATACCGGCCAGCATGATCCTGTTCATCTCTTCAGCGTGGGTTTGATCTGGTGTCCTCTGAACAGTGGTGTTAACAGTGGTGTGAATTGATGTTCCTTGGCTTTAAAGCATATAAAATTAATGTGTAGAAATCCTAGCTTATGATCAGCTGATCCTTAGAAAGCCATATGTGCCAGAAGCTTCATCTGTCAGGGCCGTTCAGGCGCAACCAAATTAAACATGTAATTACAGAAAAAATGTTCCTGAATTGCACTACAGTATAAAACGGTATGACTACCCATCGTGAACTCTTACCTAAGACCAAGTGGCACGGCACTTAAATCAGCATGAGGTTTCTTTGTGTCGGCGAAGATTTTATTGTGGCATTGTCAAGCTCGTGGGGCACCTTTCCGGAAAGGCCGGGCGGAGGGTCTCGGGCTGTAACAGCCAGTACAGACGTGTGACCCGAAAAAGGGAACCAAGGGCATGCGGGTCGCTTCTTGGGGATGAAAGCTGTACGTATGAGTGCGTCGTGTCTGAGGAGAGGCGTCGTGGTCTCTGCATGCTGCGTAAGCAGTCCATGTGACGCTCTCCGGGAGTTATGCCACGTCATGCCTTCGACTCTCATCGGGAAGATGACATTGCATCCATTTTAAAGTTTAATATGTTCATCGGTTTGATATGCAGCGGTAATTATGGTACATTACACAGCGAGGCCTGGCAAGGCCGTCCTTCTCATTACCATGGAAATGACATCCTCTCATCTCCTGTTCATGGGCGACAAGCAGAACATGAATCTCAGAGGAACTGTGGCTTTACAACCCCCCCCCTCCCCCCGCCCCTTATGTTGACCTGGGCTTATGTCTATAGTTTGTCGAGCACCCCCCCCCATATCTGCATAATGCTAGCCAGCCTGAAGGGGACATTGCACATGAGTCGATTACCGCCTAGCTCTTTCAACTGCTGTTCCCAATTAACCGCCCATTACTCGCTCGATCGGAGCACAGTGGTCCTTCCGAGAGAGAAGGATTACACGCAGCCATGGGGACTCTGGAAGAGTCACGCGGCCCCCACCACCATGATAACCTTCAGTGGGATGCCCGTCGTTAATCTGATCACTGTCAAACGTACGGAATTGTGAGTCTATAAGGATTAATGTCACTTCATAACTCACAACTGAGTTAATGTTTTTGTAATGCTTTTAAAACGTCTCAGGTAAGGCCTTGTAGTGCCATAAGACTTTTATTAGCTGAACAATGGGGGAGGTATTTGCCTGAGAACAATGCTTTGTTAGTGATACAATACATTATATACAGCATCTGTCTTAGAGAATCATGGTCTGTTTTAATGTGTGCATTTGATCAAAGTAACAAGATTATAAAGTGAACACTTTCTGTGTAGACTAGTCACATTTATTGGGGGATGCAGTCAATTTACTGCCAAATATGAAAATAATCATTGCAGTTTTGACAGCTTCTGTCAAACAGCCTGTCAAAAACTACAAGATGCACAGTGATACGGTGTTTACCTTCACTGAGCCTTAGATACGGAGAAATGGCTGGAGTTATAGATAATAGGCAAAGCAGAAGCTCCAGGGTTCTAAGGCTGTACCAAAGGTTTTGGGGACAGTGTTTAAACGGAGAAGGGCAGGAGCTGAGCAGGAACGTGTGCTGGCAGAGGTAAGTAGTTCAGGTTCAGAAAGTAAGAATCCAGAACAAGATTAGTTTCAACCAAGTGGTTGAGAATGAAATCAGTCAGAGTGGTTGGTTGAAACAAAATCTTGGTCTGGATTTTTACACTCTGGATATGGACTTTCTACTTCTGTGTAATGATGTTCGGGGATTGTATTAGAAACGAAACGGAACTTGCTACAAGTGGTTACACTAATCCAGTGTCTATCAACTCCGACCTCATTATCGCTCCCTTCCAGCTCCCGGAAAGAAAAACGTGGACAGTGTGGCAAGGAACTGGGAGGGAGCAAAAATGTGGACCGTTTGGGGGTCCCTGAGGACGGGGTCATGAAACGCTGCATCTATCATCCTTCGTAAAGTCAAAAGTCCCCACCTAAACTTATGTAACTGCCTGCATATTCTCTGATTGAATGGAAGCCCTGTCTGATAAAATGAAATAGTCCTGCATCTATCTGATGGAAGAAAGTTGCCTTCAGGGAAGACCTCTGAAGAACAGTCATAAATATCATCAGCCAGACTTATCACATTATCACTAAAACATCTTAATGTGGTGGTGATTTTAACAATGAATTTTCTAAAAGGTACAGCTGGTGACATTCATTTTTAGAAGGTGTTTGTTTATTTTTCAGAAAATGCTCGCTGCTATGCAAGTTGATAACCCCCCGAAGGATGATTTGTTTTGCGGCGCTCATCATGCGAGGGATATCTCTCGCGTGCCAGCATATCATGTCAAGACAGATTTCCATTCAAGGTTTAATCATCATCCATTCACTCAGATCGGTATGCTTATGGAGATCGGGTTTACTTTGGAAGGCCTGGCATCTGTTGCTGTTTGTCCAGCCTGGCACTGCACCCAGACGCTGCTGACCGATGAGTGTCCTGTGTGGAACGGAGGCTGATTACAGCTTCCTGTTGTGTTTGGTTTTGTTCTTTCACACACATCTGTGTTTGTTCCCAATGTCCCTCCGCTCCCGAGTGCCTCTGCAGTCTTTTTGAGCTCTCTCCCGTGTAGCGGCCTGAGGGTATAGATAGGTAGCCTGGACTCTTATCTCCACCAGTTAAGGTTGTATGTTTGTTGAGGAGAAACGATTCAAGTCAAGACATTTGGGCTCACAACCTCAGTGGTAAATGGAACTCAAAAATCAGTCGCCATTAGTGCTTGAAGTGTGGGGACTGGTACTTACCTTGTTATTCACTGCCGGTAATTATAAGAGATGCCAGCATGCACAGAAATGTTCCTGGTGCTCTGGAGAAAAATAACAAAGGAGTAATGGTTCATAAGGGTGAGTACTGGCCCACATCAAGCACCGGTCATCATTTTTATTGGTTCATAGACACGACACCAGCAGCATCCAAGGTATTGGCACCGTTTGAAGGCCTCCGGTCCAGCAGAGCGGCGATGTGGAGAAACCAGTTGAGTTGCACAGGTGGCTTCTCATTCTGGCAAAAAAACCAAGAGGACATTTCCTTTAAAATAGCGAATAAAAAAAAATTAGCACATAAATGAACAAATAAGCAAGTAAGAGTATCTGTTTTAGCAGATAAGACTGTGTGTCTGTGGCCTCCATTAACTTTAATATTCCATCTGAATCAGTGCGTGGAAATGCAGGGTCATCCTTCCTGCACACAGAAGCCAGCTCTGGCGTCTTCCCTGCCCACAGCACAATAGTGCTCTTTGCCATGACATTAAATTGAATTTATATTCCGTTTAGACCATGAGGGATGTTTATATTATTCTAGTTGTCATTCATTTTTCATAGAAAAGATGAAGGCAATGAAGCTATTAAATTGTTGGGTATGGGGGGGGGGGGGGGTGGGCCGCTGTGCGGCGCAAGGGAGGGGCAGAGAACAATGACCATCAAACGGCCATCATACGAGCAGCCGTGTTAATTATTTCCACTGCCTTTCTCAGTTTCTGACTGGCTAGTGCTGCTGGGACAATTTCAATTCCTCCAGAAAATCTCGATTCCGTTTTTGCATCAGATACTTGAGTGTGGGGGTGTTTGCCCAGCTTCTGAATGCACCAATAGGCTAATAGTACAGAAATATACCATTTTTGTGCAGTCATAGCAGTAACGCTTAACTTGATGGTGCACTGATACAATATTATACTATTACTTAATATATGTATTAATTAACCACAAACAAAGCCTTAGTTACATAGACATGCTAATTCATTAATGATTCATTAATGAATTGTGATGCGTGTCATTTCAAGCAGTTACTATATTTGTCGTTATATGTCAATTCTGTAAACCTTTGTGCGTGAACCACTGAAGGAAAAGTCAAGAATGACACAATACTGTCTGTCATGTTTGTCTTAAATACTGATGTCATGTTTGTTCATCATTAATGATTTGTGACTGATCTTTTATCCCTGCAATCATATTTATGCATGACTTGTTCATAATTTGTACTTCAGTAGTAACCGAGTTAATGCAAGATACTTGTTGAAAATCAAAAAAAAATTATCACTGGGAACCTGGGGGATGGTGTCCCTTATTTCCTCAGATTGAAAGTGCCCAACCTGATCACCCATGCTTGTGGGTTTTGGGAAAATCCCTGTGACATGTCCTTTTGAATTTTCGATAAATGCTCAAAATAACCAACGGAGCTAAATTTACTATAAAAGAACGTCAGCTATCAATTTACTGCATGAAAGTTGCGCGTCGTGCCGGCGGTGAAATGCATGAATTTTTAATGCAGTCAGTTGTTTGTCTACAGGGCATGAATGTTTGTTTATTAGTTGAAAGAAAAGCCTCTGGTTTAAAATGCTTAGTGCAATTTATTGAATTTCTAATTTTCAATATGAGCAAGACGTCCTCAAGTAGATGCTTCGCGACCTCGAACCTCTGGCGTAGTTTCACTTAATGAGTAGAAGTTGTTTCCCGCCAAGTATTCAGGTTTGTTTGGAGAAATCCCGAGACTGCAGGAGATTGTTAGCATGCATTCGCTGAGCGCGGCTTCACTGCGGCTTCACTGCGGCTTCACTGCTCTTGATGTGCTCCTTCACTCGCTGCGGCTCGCGGGCTGTGCTGCCTCCCCACGTTAACGCTTCACCTTCCAAGAGCGCCGAACAGAAACTCCCGTTATCAGCCAGCTTGACGTGGCCTGAGGCTTTGATCTCGGCACAAGGGAAGAAGGACAGTTCCTTAATAGGCCTTTTAATGAGAAAAGACCACAAAACCCCAAAACAAGGAAGGTGAGATAATTGGACTTTGCATGAGGATCAGTCTCTTTCTGATGCTGTCTGATAAGGGGAAAAAGGTAATTTTTCTTATCGTTAGTTAATGGCCAGGATTCGATAAGAAGCATGTTTTAATAAGCCCAAAGCTTTCATTGTTTGCTTACATAATCTGCCCGTTTAATTTAATATATACCCTCCCAGTTAGTCCTTCTGCTTAGCAAACATATCGGTCGTCAGGCATTCGTTAAAAAAAAACTGTCTGCTGATTAAACCGATAGCTAGCGGCAGAATCCGTCTGGATTTCTCATCAGATTTTTCATCCCGGCCATCAGAAGACATTTAGTCCATGGCATCCGTCTTATTGGGAGCCGGATCTCTCATCCTGATTTTTTTTACTATCCTGAAAATGGGAAAGTCTCTTGGAAATCCGTCTCTCGGATTAGCAAGTCAGCTTTTGTTTGGTGAGTCGGGTTTTGTTTGGTGAGTCGGCTTTTGTCGGCCTGCTTGTCTCCGCTCTCTGGCTCATCCTTTACCTGAGTGGTCGTCCCAGGGGTTATAGCTTTGCCTCCCGTCCCAGCCTGTGACACACAGTGGATTGGGGATGGATCTTGTGACCATAAGGAGCAGCGCTCTTGGGATGAAAGGTGTTGGCCCTCAGACGGCGTCCTGACTGCTCTTTATTTCCTACATTCTGTTGTTGCTCTCGTGCAGGTGCCTCATTAAAGAGCGTCAATGACGAGATGATGAGAAAACAACCTGTCTGCTACAGAAACAAATAAGCATTGGGGGGAAAAAAGGAGGGGGGGGGGTAACTGAGTCATCCTGCAAAAAGATGGTCTGCTTGGGACCAATACCCCCCGCCCCCCACACACACACAAGGACAGAAGTTGGCCAGGATCCCGGGAAATCTGCAGAGAGAACAGGACACTGCATTTGACACTCTCACCATAGATCTTTACCAGAACCTTCTGCTAGGATCAGGAACACACCTCACTGCAGTCTTTGAATCGGCCTCCTCTTTCCTCTCCTCCTTCCCCTCCCTCATTATCTCACCCCTGCTGCTTCACCCTCGTTAAAAACTCAGAGTCTGGAGTCGTTACTTCCTCCCGATGAGCTTCTGCCACCAGAGTGCTAGTAACCGAGCTTAGGAACAAGCTAAGCACTCTTCGGAAGCAGGTGATCACACGTGAAGAATTAAATTGAACATCTTTTGCAGGGTGAACCCCAGCCTTGTGCCCTGTGCATCTTGGGATAGGTTCCAGCCGCTCCCCCTAACCTAGTGTAGGACTAGCCAAAGGATGGATTGTCTTGCTCATACATTGCATTTGAGAGGATGAATGGAAACCTGTTTTAAGTTGTTTCAACCAACCAGTTCAGTATAAAGAACCACAGTCACAGAGTACTGATCTGGTCGGTTGAAACAAAACTCGGTCTGGATTTGTGCTTTCTGGACCTGAACTTTCCACTGCTGTGTACTGGTGTTCCGGAGCGGCCCATCTTTGTTGGTTTGTCTCTCTTTGTGATGCTTAATTGTCGTTCCAGGTACCCGTGATTAACATCCGTTATCCTCGCGTTTTCACATGTCATTAACCACCTCGCGCGGATTAGGAGGTCGGCGGCAGTGACCTGGGAGGCGAGGGCTTGTGTCTGCCGGCAGAGCTGCGGATGGTGGTCGTGCATCTCCCGGCACCATCTCCCCGCTCGCGGCGGGCAGGCGCCCGCTAATCTGGCAGCTTTTCCGCTGGGTTTATCTGTCCGCCAGCAGATGTTGCTGCCCAGTGTGTCGGACTGAGCGGTGTGCAGCTCCGCTGGGCCACATTCCTCGTATCGCTTTCCTTTTGTCTAGATTCCATTATGTTTTCACATGTAACCTCGCTGTATTAGAAGTGGTGTACAGGCATGGCTGTGATTTCAATAGGAACAGTCATGCCATAAAAATCGTACATTTCTCCATTTGGAATGTATAGGGGTCTGATTAAGACGTAGAAGTTCCCCTGCCTCTTGGATCCAGGCTCATGAATCCCTGCATGCTGTACCCGAGATCATGCCGCACTTTGTGTCTCTGAGTTTTAAAAGATTTATAGTGTTCCTTGCAGAAAATGTTAATTTAATATGAATTATTTCTTCTTGTTGTTTTTCAGGGTTTGTGTTTTCAACCGTTTCTTTGATCGCCGGGGTGGCGGGGGGGGGGGGGCTTTTATCGTGCTGTCAGGTCTAGTAAGGTCTCTGTGAAGAGTGTCTGCCTGTGACCGCACTTTTAAGGGTCCTCGATGTGCTTCGTGGCCGGCGTCATTAATCACGGCGCGTGTGACGGGGTGCTGTAAACACCTGGCGTCTGTCCGGAATAAGGAGATGCACAGGTGCAGGCCTCAAGGGCGAGATGACGGCCGCGTCCAGGACGCTGGAACTCGGAGCGCCGTTATCGCTGTGATTCAGGGGATGTCGCTGCTGGTTGAGTGTAAGCAAGAGAACTCTGCTACCCAGCGCGTATCGTACATCACGCTACGCTCTCCCCGGAGATGCCAGGAATCCAAATTCGATTTGTCGGGCAAAGGTACTTATCCGAGAGCGTTTACATTTGCAGTGAAACGCTGTCAACATGCTCCTAACTTTGGATATTAAGTCAAATAGTGACCTGCATCTCATAATTTACTGTAAAATTGATCTGACTGGCCGTCTGGCAGTTTTTGGTGAGACAGAGAGCACGTCGCAAGTACCCAGTTTTCCTGTCATTACTTGTATCAGCGGGCTGAATTACATCTAAGACTTAGTGTTTTCTACTTGTGTTTTTAAACTTTGTTTTTATTCGCATGGGTTTCCATATACTCCAGCTGTCGCACACTGTGCATCTGCTCTATGGTATATAGTCGGCGTAGAAGGTAAATCTGCTTTGACAGGAATTATCACGTTATGTGACACTGCAGAGTGAATGATAATAGGGTAGAACGCCATAGAGAAATAGCAGTTCATGCCGAAGACCTTAGTCACATGATTAAGGGCATGGTGGCGAATGTCTTGTATTTCCCACAATGCACCAGTGGTGTTTGTTTTAAAATTAACAATGTTGACAGATTTACATGTTCTTTTTTTATCCTTGTTCAGCCCTGAAGCCTTACCATACATTACTATTATAGAATGGGATCACTGGTTTCCAAACTATTATTACACAGACCCCCAAGTTCCTTCTACATGGGTGCCGTTTTTAAATGCTCTGTTTTTCTTTAAAATCACACTGAAATGTGAAGATTCACGCTTCAACCACGTGTCTGGACGCACAAACACTTTACTGCCAACTTGTGACGGATCCTGTTGTCTTATGTAATTTGAAGTTTCAGTAGGTTTGTTGAGCCTGTCATAACGGCGAAACAAGATATCAAAAATGGTTGCAATCCATTTGAAAACTTCCATAGTTGCTTCCATTCATAAGCTGAATTGTGAATGCTGGGTGTACATTTTAGCCTCGTACTCAGAGGTATGTAAAAGTCATCATGCCTTCGTTTATCGCATGTCCCATTACCAATCGTGAAGTCTGCCTGTAGAAAAAAATGAATAGATCAGCCCTGTAGATGTGAATTTGATGCTTTAATACTGTGTGTGTGTGTGTGTGTGCATGGATTATGTTTATATTACATTGTGGGGACAAAATGCCCCCCACAATAAGATAAAAACCTACTATTCTAAACTGTGAAGTTCTGCGAATGCCAAAAGTCTCATTTTGTGTGTGTGTGTGTGTGTGTGTTGCAGGCATGTGTGTTTGTTTTCCCTCCCCCTCAGTATACGCTTGCCTGTCGGTTACCCTTGCCATGACGCCCCCTCAGGGCACTAGGAGATAAATATTTCCATCATTTCTGAAACTGAACTCGCATACCACCCCCTGTGGGTGAGCAGGGAGGAATTTCTGAGGTCTGCTATATCAAGATGTATGCAGATAAAGACCTACTATTATTTAACTGGTATTGTTATCTAAACAGACTAATAAATCATTCCCTGTGTAATATCTCCGGTCTGGGTACACCCAGTACAGCGACCCGGTTCCTTATCCTGTGTGTCTTTTGCTGTGTCTCTAGTGGGCGGCAAGTGGAGAGCGCCACCTATCTGTGTATTACGGTACATCATGTGCTCCTAGCGAGTCGATCTGTGGGGGCTCCTTCGGTCAGCGGTATGGGGCCGAGGGGCTGATGGAGCTGCCGAGTCCATTCCCGACCCCGTAGGGGAATCCATTCCCGATACCGTGGGGGAGTCCATTCCCGATACCGTGGGGGAATCCATTCCCGATACCGTGGGGGAGGTCACAATCTCGCCGGAGCTCCTCGGACAGGACACATCCTGGCTGTGGGTTCTTTATAGCGAGGTGAGCTGCTGGAGTCTCACATTGTGGTCACCACTGTCCACAGCCGGAGCCCCCTGACAAGGTCGCGACTACATCCCCACTCCCCGGAACCAAAGCAAATCCCGCTTGCCGGTGCATAGCACTCCCTCACCCTCATCACGCACCAGATGGGATGGCTGTCGTTTACAATGCTTTCATGACTGTTTTGTGGTACTGGGGGGGGGGGGGGGGGGGGGGGATTTTGGGGGGGGGGGGGGGGGGGTCAGCCAATGCTTGGCTTCGAACCCATCTGAAGTGGCACCGCAGCCAACTCGCAGCTGTGGCCTGGCTCGCCCGTTTAATACCTCCAACGCTCGCATCCGGCGCCGACTGAATGACGTGACCTTCGCCTATGAGGTCTACACACTTGGCAGAGACAGGCAGGTCGAACGGCCAAGGGCTACGAGCGGACGGCCCGTCCAGGGAGGGGGGATCAGGGATGGCTCAGGGTTGGTGGGGACGCCCTCGACCCCCTCCCCTGTCTGTCGGTGACATTGAGTCCAGCTTTTAGACGTGGGGAGCGGACGCGCGCATTCCCGTCGCATTCGGAGCGGCGAAGGATGTACTGGACGGCGGCGGGTGTCGTGTGACTTATCTTCCTCAAAATGAAGGCCGCCATGCGCGCGAATGAGCTTCTGATGAGGCGTCAGATACCAGTGGAGGCTGACATCCCTCAATCCCGCTACCTGAAGTGGAGGACGGAGCCCACCATCGCCCCCCCCCGAGGCGTGCGCTCCGGTGGGGGCTGTGTCGCCAGAGCCGAAATTAGGCCAGGCAAGATGTCAGCGTGGCGGCTCATTACCATGCCGGGGCCTCCGAGTGGCGAATGAAGGTCGCCGTAGAAACGCATTTTTATCATTCCCGCCGCAGGTGCATTCCTGCGCGCCTCCGCTGCCCGCGGCTTCGCAAACAGGGAGGGAATTTGAATACGTCACCCCCCCGGAGGAAGACACGCGCGGCCCTCTAATGTCTCCTCTTACGACCCGCCCCCGCCGCGCTGAGCAGCCGGGAGAGCGTCCGCGCTCATCTGACAGAAATGAAATTTGCAGTGCGGCTGACTTCTGCAAGTTGAAGCGGAGGAGTGAGTCACCCGCTCTGAGCTGTGACTTCTTCATAATTACTGCCATTATTTTCAACATAAGGCTGCACTGGAAATTAATATATACAGTGAACAAATTAGAAGCCGGTGTACAGAACGTTGTTGTGTTCATATATATAATATATGAAATATAATAATATATATATATTGCATATATTGCAAGATTTCATAAGGGAACTTTTGTACTAAGTAAAAGAATTGTGAATGGCAAAATAAAAATTGACACGTTTGTTTTTTTACTTCATTCATTGAAGACTGACTTCATTAGACCCACAATTGTGACGGCAAAGAAAGTGTAATAAAATCGATCGCAGTATCTTGTCATCATCGGAATGTCCACCAGGGTGCAGTAAAACACAACTTTTTTTTCGCGCTCTACCGACTTGAATCACTGACCAAACATCCAGTCTCTTAGGATGATTATAACAGCTGAGACCAACCAATGCTACCTAGGAAAAAAAAAAAAGAGATTTTATAGGAGTCAAGCACTTAATCGATTCTCGTTATAGGATTTCTCTAATTTAAACTAAGGGCTCCGCATGAAAAAACCCATCTATTCAAATTCTGCTTTTTATGACACATAGTCCATGAATGTTATTTAAAAAAAAACAAAAAACTGGGACAGCAAAATCTATGGACAGAAAACATACAAACCAGGTCTCTCTCTCTCTTTTCTAGTATGCTGTATGTTTTTTGTCCTAACTAATAATTGCTCCAACTCTTTCTATACCGCGTGCAATATTTGTTCAGTGTTCTTCATTTCTCCCAAACTGGCCTTTTGAAATTATATAACGTTGTATTATAGGGCAGGGAAGGTTAATTGGAATCAAAACCTTTTTTTTAGTGATAGATGCCAAAACAATAAAGATAAGTTTTGGATGTAGCTAAATCAGGCTCCATTGGAGCTATTGCCCCTGTTCAAGACCAGTACTAATTTTGACCTCATCACTCTTGCGTTCGCAGTGAAAATGCGCCGTACACGGAGGCGGAGTTCAGGCAGAGTTTACGAGCCCGATCCGGGATGCCATAATGAACAGACCCTCGCAGGCGGCAGCGCGAGGGCGGAACAGGGGGAGCTGTACAGCCAATCCACCTTGTCAGACAAGCTTAAATTCTGAAATGTATAACGTTTCGGGAAGCCAGACTGTCTCCGATGAGCCGGCAGTGGAGCGTGGGGGGCGGGGGGGCAGGGACCCGCGAGCGAGGACAGCACTGTTCCCCCGGCCACCACCGAGCACCACAGCGCCATCCAACAGATACGTGACGCCATTGGCAGACTCCCTGGTGGGAGACAGGAAAAGGGCGGGAACGGAGGAGCGGGCCGTCTGCTCCGTGTGCTGTGATCTAATTGCCCCCGACCGCCACCACACCGAGGCGCGTCTGAATGCAAAAGATCTGTCTGTGTACCCAGACCGTTAGAACTGTGTACCCAGACCGTTAGAACTCCAGTGCCGGGCGAATGTCGAGCACCGAGGTGACGTTACTTAATTACCTTTCCTGTATCCCCGAGTGAGATCTGCTTGCATGCAGGATGACTAGTATGTCTGTCCTCCTCCACGGACCAAGTATTACGGTCGATACGCCGTCGACAAAGCTGTTGTGTAGGTCTTTCAAGGGCCTGGAGCTTAATTTCTGTAAATATGTAGCTAGGTAGCCGATTCAAGCTCCCCCGACACACCGAAAATCGCGTAGATAGCATACAAGCACCCTTAAATGCGAGCGAATTTGGAAGGTGGTATTTCCATAGTCTGGAATATTCCTTGCTAATGATCGACAGCCGGGTTCCGACGGCCAATCCCACATGCCTCTGCCTCTCCAGCGTAAAGCCCTACAAAGGCGGTGATAGGGCCAGATCTCGGTAAAATCCATCCGGTTGATGTAGCCAAGCAGCAGGAGAGGTTCTTAATCTGGGCCGAGGCTGGTGAAGCTCCCTGCCGGCCCGCGTTCTGGGAGGCCGTCCCGGGCCCTGGAAAATCCTGGGTTTTTAGATGCCGACCGCCGCTCCGCTGCCCTTTGGAAATGTCACAGACGGGAGGCCACCCGAGGTGAGCTACACTCTGTGACCTACAAGGCCCGCTGGCCCTCACCAAGCCCTGAAAGGCCCCTCCTCACCCTCAGTAATATGGTGGTGGTGGTGGGGGGGGGGATGCAGTCATTGGCAAGGCACTGTGCTCAACCAAAACCTGTCAATTCCACCCCCCCCGCCCATCGCATCAGATTTATCTCCTTTTCCTATTTCGCCGATCCATATAGAGGATCACACTTCCTGCTATTTTACCCATGGTCCTGAATCATTAGAAGGACCCAAACCGATTTTACTTTGACGCAGGCCTCCCCCTCTTCTGATGGCGTCCCGGTAATCATAAACACGCTTCCGGCGTGAAATCCACGGCGCAGGTCGTCGCGCTCGCGGTTTTCACAGATCCCAGCTGTTACTCATCCTGCGCTCCAGCGAGTGGGCCGTCTCGCACCGGACACTGCCCGATTTCCTGCCATTAATGCAATTTGGCAGGAATGCGGGGAAATCTGGGCATCCCGGCTATACCCGCGGATGGGAAAGTAATAAAGATGGCGATTCGAATTTTACCAGCTACTTTTTGGGACGCGGTGAGAAAATGTCATACTTAGGAATCACCGTGACCACCCAGCGCTCAGATGAGATGACATCACTCGTGGGTCATGTGCTCTGTGTGACAGGTGTTCTCATGTTCTCTACCAAGCCGCCTCCCCCTAATGTGTCTCCTAGGTATCACAAGCTACCGTGGCTGTTCTGCTCAGGAAACCCAGACGCTTCCTGTGCCGGCTGCCCCCTAGAGGCCAAAGGGAAGGCTGACATTGTGCTCCGAGCATCAAAGACTTTCAGTAAGGACCACAACGGAGGGTCTTTGGTCTAGGACAATGAGGCTTTTGTGCAGAGCAGGGGGCCGCTCAGATGGCCCAGCTGCCTGTCTATGGCGCCGTCGCTTTTCGTTAGGAGGAGGGGAAATGCCCCGACATGCCTCAGGGCGGCGAGTCGACTCATTCCCTCTCAGGGGTAACTGCCGCCAGTGTGCGTGTCAATATTCCTTTTATCGAGGCAGGTTTATCGAGTAGCTCAATTAAACCGATAAAAGCATCGCTTCCGGTGTCGGTGCCGATTTGCCATGTACGGATATTCCGGGCCTTGGTTGATTCCTGGTTTCACTTGAGGAAGCCAGAGAACACCTGGAGAAGCTTGCAGTGGGAGAGCAACCACAGCCAAATTCGCGGTCATCGGTGTTTCCGGACTGAAGTTCTGTCTGGACTTGTCCTCGCCGTCTGGCTGTACAGCGAAAGCTGCCATGTGCCTTGGATTAGGGACATGTCCGGTGGAGGCAGACCGGTCTCCGGGGTGTAGCCTGGTGGGCCACTAGCGCCGCCCTCCTGGTGTGTGGGGGAAGTGCAGGCTTCCGGTTGGAGGCCTCGCTTGGCTCCTAAAGCTATCTCGGCCTGGCTGTCCTGGTGTCACAGGCCAGCAATCAAGAGCAACGGCGGACTGTGGAAACCAGGGAGCCGCATGCTGCTGGAAACTTCCACTGCCTTTACCGGGGGGGGGGGGTTGGGATTTTTCACTAATGTCCAGGGCCGCTTTTTCTTTTCATGTAAAATAAATAATCTAACTCAATTTCTACAACTGGAGCATGTTCAACTGTAGTGTGACCTGGGTTAGCCCATAATTTTAGTACTCAGAAAAAGTCTGGTTGTTACGTCTGAGTTTTCGAAAGGAAATCGAGACACACGATTAACAAAATGAACAAACCTTTAGTTCCAGACTAATTAGTCTGGTGACTCAGTTGGTTGCTGTGGCCTCCTGGGAAATAAGGCTATTTTCACAATGACTTCCTTCCCTGAGCTAAAGTATATACCTAGATATGAAGGCAGGAGGTCGAGTCCCAGCCTCTTAATCCACTGTTTTTTTTAAGTAAATAGGAATTACATACGAACAAGAAACATACATGCAAGCACGAATATAGAATGCACTTATATACAGCTGCAAGTATACTAAAGATATGTACAGACATTACATATTTAATATTATAAGTATAACAATAGCAAAAAATAAGACATTTTTAAAAACTAACAAACTCATAAACAAAAAACAAATATATAAATGAATGTACAAACAGACAGACAGATAGAGAGATAGACAGACAGACAGATAGATAGACAGATAGATAAATAGATTGATCACACCCAAATTTACTTACAAAATGCATTCAAGCATAATCAAACTGCACCCCAACCCCCAATGCTGGACGGCCCAACCCTGCTGTCAATAGTCAGGCGCCTTTGCTCAGGACTCACGTAATTTAGGAGAGAGTCCTGGCTTCTTAGAGAGACTCGAAAGGCTGGTCCTTTACACACCCCGATAAGGCCTCTAAACGGTTTGCCTCCTCGGTACGACTGGGGGCCTTTTTCCCACACATGCAATGTAGCTCAGTGCTCATTTTGTCATCGTCCAAGTTTTCTATATTCCTGGTGTCAGGGTTAATATGTTCACAGGCTGTCGTTTCGCCTTGCGAGAAGAGCGTCCAACGTGCCCCAAATTATTGAATTTCCGCAGTATTATAACACGTATTGATAACAGATTAGCGAGTGTTTTACAATGATGTCATTATGCACACGGGATGACCTGTTTATCCGTCTTCGACCGAAGCATTTTCGATCCGCCGCGTCTGACCTCATTAATATTACGGGCATTATTTACTCTCTGTCAACCGCGGTTGTTTGTAGTGCAAATTTCGTTTGTTGGAAGCAGTGGGCAAGAGAAATTGCTTGTAGCAGACATGTTTCTCTCCCAAAGTTTGAATGTTTGATTTATAAAAACTCCACACTCACAGCCACCACTTTTTGTGCTGTTTTTTTCCTTGAACTGTCAGCTGGGCACTTCGGGCCTGACTGGATATTACAGAGTTTCTCCTCACCATGAATGGACTGTTTCCACGACCTGGCGGATTGCTGAGATCATCTTCTCGTGAACATTAGGTTCGTGAAGGTGCCCATTTGCCGTTCCCTCCGTCTATGCAGCCGTACAGCCAACTCTCATGCTACAGAAGACGCCTGACATCTTCTGACACACATGTGACTGCAGATGGATGGTGCCATTGGCTCAGTTCGATATCTTTCCGGCACGGATGATTGGCCCATATTCCCCATGTGACCCGTCTTCACTTCTCGATTATAACTCCATTATAAACCATCGCAGCAGAGTGTAACACCTTTCATAAACCGACTTTATTTGTTTCATGCTAATTTAGGGCTTGGCTTTCGCGAAACTTCCATCATTTATGATTCTTTCTTGTAAAAAAATAATAAAATAATGCTTTGGTTGATGGAAACACATTCAAGTAACTGTCTAAGTGGGACTTGGATAAGTGGACAGTGAAGGTGACACGGGTACAAACCAGTCATCATGACCTTTGACCTTTATCAATCAACTGGCTTGCTATAAAATGTTAGTCTGCGTGAAATTGAACTCATGTGGCATGTCAATGCAATGAGCCGCAGAAAAAAAAAGACTTTCGCAGGAGAATTAGTCAAAGTATTAAATTTCAGGCAAAGACAGCAGCCGTCATGAGATTTTCAGATTTCACCTTTGTCTATACAAGGAGCCATATGCTTTAATTTTCTAAAAGAGGCAATGAAGACAGCGGCGGATATTTGAAAAGGCGCATCTTCAGAAGCACCGCGCAAGCTTGATTTTTTTTTGGGGGGTATACAGGCATTTTAGAAAGCGGGGGGGGAGGGGGTGCCTTTAGGGGAGAGCAGGCCCAGTGTGGGCGTCGGGCTCTCGTTTGAAGCATTAAGTCTCCTTCTTGGAAGCAGGTCCTTGTGTTTCCATACATCACCGGGCTTAGCGGCAGGATGCTGGCAGCCGTGTCCCGGGCGACGCCGCCGGACAGAAGGGCCGCCGGAGACGGCGGGGGGTGACGGTCACCCAGCGAGCCGTGACAACGTTGACAAAGCCGGAGGCTCCCACCTATCGGCCGGCAGTCGACGAGCGAACGAAACGGCGGCGTGCCTCTTTATGTCGTCTTATTTTTAAATGCTCAAATATGCACGACATGACAAGTGACTACAGCGGGCGGCGGCCCGTCTCAAGGAACGACGGGATTTTCCTTTAAAAAAAGAAGTTTCCCCCTCTGATTTCAGCCTCGCGGTACCCAAAAGAAGGGTGTTTATCTTTCTTGTGTTTGGGTGAATAGTCATTAATCACTCGGAACGCCTGGAGTCTATTCCCGGTGCCCCCCCCCCCCCCCACCACCACTCACAGAGCAGCATGTCTCCTTACAGCACCAGCTTTGTGTGAAGAAAAGGTCTGCGGGCGCCGTTTGCCGGGATAGACGGGGAGGCGTCTCAGGGGGAGGCGGAGTCGCTGACGAGCCCGCCAAGAAAGAAAAAAAAATATCAGCCCTCCGCCAAGGAGAAATAAAGGCAAATAAATAAATAAATGTGTAAATAAAGCGGGGCTTTCTCCAGCGGTCTGAGGAGTGTCAAAAGGCCACATTTGCATTTTAAAGCGAGACGGGAAAATATTACATTCATCCCCGCTGAAATATGTCGAGCGATGTACGCCCAGACCAGGAAAATATTTATTCCCAGCAAAGGAGCATTCCATTAAACTCGAGCGACTTGTGAAAGTCATGCTTTGGCTCGGGAAATTAAAAAAAAAACAAAAAAAAAAAACAGATATTTGCATATTTTTCTGTGTGGAAAACCGAATGGTTTTTAAGGAGAAAGAGGGCATCTGCTCCAAGCCTGATTAAAACGGAATAAAAGATCAGAGGGCGGCATGGGGTGTTTTCTGCCATACGTCGCCGCTGAGAGTTTAAAGACTGTGACCCGTGAGATGTTTGAAATCGACGCGGCTTCCCGAGGGGGGTGGGGTCCGGGGGAAATCCACGGCGGGATACGGGAGTCGGCATTGCACGTGGCACGCCGAGGCCGCCCGCCGGCGTGAAGGTCGAGGGGGCCCGAATGTCATAATTTCATAGCGGGCAGCAAAATGGAGATGAAGAGAGACGCAGCACTTCTGCATAGCCGAAGCAATTCATCAGTCGGCGAGCGGGGCGCTGATCCTTAGGACCCCGAACAGCTGGAAAGGATTTGCAGAGGTGAAGGTAATCAAAGCAGGAAAACTGCCTCTCGGAGCAGAAAAGACAAAACCAGAAAAAGCATCACGTCCAATATTCCCTCCGACACTCATCGCCCCGCCCCGGTGAATTTATGATTGAAAACCCACGTTCATAAGAAGAGACAAGGAATATGGGAAAGGGACGGAGAGGAAGGAGAAGATGTACAAACAAACAGGGTAAAGAGGTTGAGCGTGATGCCGGCACGGATCAGGGCCAGGATTCTGGAGATGGGACGCGGGCATGGCGTCAGGACGAACTTGCCGAGAAGAATTTTGCGATTGATCAGAAGATCCCAGATTAGCGTGAGGTAGCACATTGAGTTTCGAGTCGCATTAATGAGCCCAGATAACCCCCCCACCTCCCCTGCCCAGGGGGCCTGGGGCGTGGCCAGAGTCACTGCATTATATCACAATTACTCACGACTCTGACCCTGAGACACACGCACACCAACTTATCCGGAACCCCTTTGGTCCACTTCCAGCTTCTACACTGACAGCAGCTCGCCTGGAAATCCGCCGCTGAGCCGCCCTCGGGGGGCCCCCGTGCGGCACCAGGCGACTGGACGACGTTCCGCTCCGTCGATCCGCACGCTCCCGGCGGCCGTTCGACCTTCGCGCGCGGGACTGCATCAAGATGAAGAGCAGCTCCTCGCCCGGCCACTAGGAGGCAGCAGCGTCTTCAGATCTGCTTTCCAGAGAGACGATGAGAGATGTTCAGTGTTCACATTTGAGGGCCACACACTGCTTGATGTCTCCCGTGTCTGTGCTTGTTGCTGGCTAACGCCTGGTGCCGGTAAGCCAGTGATTTATTAAAACACCTTCAATCACTTGGCGACTCCGGAGACCAAGGTAAGTGGCATAACAAATAAAGCGTGAATTACGGGGCAATAAACGGTGAACAACAACAACAAGTGGTGCATGGGGTATCGGGGCAATGTAGGCTAGCTAGCTAACCCAAAGGTCCAACACCAGAAAAGCTAATGAGCCTCACTGGCCATGCTAACAAAGGCTACATATCTGTAGCAAGGAGGATGATTGTAGGGGACTATACAAGGGCGGGGCCACAGGGGCACCGGTCCCAGCTAAAAGCTGATTGGTCACCGGGGTGCCTCCTCAGATTGACCCCTCTGTATTAATTAGACCCCTGCTTATGCCCCCCCCCCCACCTTAAAAGGAATGAACCTTGATTAAAGCATAAAACGCTTCTGTCAGTTTCCCCCCTAAACAGTCACCACAGACACCTGTCACCAGTCGATCAACCGCAAGCTTCTCGTAGCACTTTAGTTACTTGAAAATTTCTCCTGTGCGACAGAGAGCAAAGGTGTCAGAATTAACGCAGACATTTTTGGTACAAGGGCCGCGGCGAATTTCAGATAAGCCCTAATAACAGAGCCGGATCATCTGGCAAAACTCGAGGGGGGGATCGAGCGATTGCCGCGAAAGATTCTTTGGGGAGTCTTTGGGGTAGCAACTCCGCGCTTCGCAAGTCCAAGAAAAGCAGCATCGATTAAACACAAAACGTCCGCACATCGTTTACCGATTATATGCAAGATGTCTATATGATGTTTATGTTGATATTTTATGTCATCGGTTACTATTCATATTCTAAATTGAAAAACAGACTTGCGGCAAATATTAAAAAGCTATTAGGTATTTTATTTGAGAGGCTCAATAAATTTATCTCTCAGCTTAGGATTTACTATAGTGTCATATCGTTTTATGGTAAAAGCGCGGCACTGAACGCCATGGTCACTCCGTTCCTCTATCTCCGTCGCTCCCCTCGCGTTCAGGAGGCGACGACGGCCGGAGCGCCGCTTCTGTTCTCTCCGCCGATTACCGCGAGCGCCGAGGCCACGCCTCCTCCGCCCGCCGGCGGGTCCGGCGGCCAAACCGCGCACCCCGACCGCGCGGCCGCATGAAAGTGAAAAATGAGAATGGGGCCGGCGGACGTCTCCGCTGAGCGGGAAGGTGACACGGGCCGCGGGCCCAGCGCGATCGAGCCAAAGGCGTACGTTTTAATCCGCCCGATCCGCGGGCCGTTTTGACAGCCGCCATCAGTGCTCTGGGGGAGTTGGGACTCGTCCCGATGACAAATAAATGGGGCAGGTGCTTGGGCCTCCTCCGCAAACAGATTGGGAAGCGCCGGGAGGCGGGGGAGGAGGGGGTCAGGTGGAGAGGCGGTGCGGAGCTTTGAACTCCCCGTTAGCTTCCTGTCCGGCGCCCGCTCCCGCATCCCTCTCCCAAACCGACACGCTCACACAAACCTTATAGTCATGTTCACTTGTTCAAAATGGAACTAATTACATTTACCGGCCGTCCCCGAGACGATCAAACGCATCCACCTGCCTTCACAAACCATGCAGTAAGTCCAACGGAGTCCACCTGGGCGAATTACAAGCGACGTGAAATCATTTCGGATTGAACACACCTACCTGTTTAAGGTGCCGCAGACGGACGGGTGCGTTTATGGCATGACTTTGAAGAGCAAATAGCTTTCAGAGGAACTGGAGAATGAGGCCGTTAAAAGGCGAGGCTCAAGAGAGGGCTACGGGGAAGCATGGCCGGGGTATTAAGACGTGATAAATGTATAGCGCCACCCTGCAGTCGGCTTAAAGATCTTTTCAAACCACGTGGAAGGAAGAGAAGCACATTAATCATGAATAATTAATGTCAGGAATGGGACAGTCATACGTTTGAGAAATAATAAATTGTGTGCAAGTCAATAGAAGCATTGTAACATCAATTTTTCAGACGTTTATTTTGAAACCGACTTTTATTTTGAAACAGACTTTTGTTTTGAAATGTAGGCATGATGGCACAGTACACCAAACTGGGGAATATACATTTTATATGTTTTGGTGGTCCAGCTGTATGCTAGTATAATAGGGTTAGTGTTAAGTTACCCTGTACTCTTGTTTTTTGGGCAACTGGAGACCTGGACCCGAAAAAGCAGAATATTACAGTGACCAGACAAAAAGGTCCCGAATGAAGGATTACCCTCACATACCCCACAAAGCCTGGCCTTTGTGAAGCTGGGGGTGGGGAACTAATTTCCTCTCATGCTAATGCTTAGGTGCAGTGAAATTCCGAAAGGTGCACGGGAACAGGAATCGAGCTGCCTGGCCCCATTCCGTCGAGGGCAGGCCTAAGGCGGCACAGGCTTTGGATACGACAGCCCATCCCGCAAAGTCAGGCGCTGGGCCGCTTCTCCGTGACGAGGGCTCAAGAGCGAGTCGGGACACTGCAGCACTGAAGGCCTTATTTTATTTATACAGTAGGAAACTAGACGCAGACCTCAGACTGAAATAGAGATATATCTTTCAGGAACGCGATTTACAAAACCAAACCCAAGCCAGAAAAAAAGAAAAACTCTGGACAGGAGATGTTTCAGAAGCATCTACACCAGAACGGTGGTTCTCCAACGAGACGACCGGACTGGAATTTGCCATGGAAATGTGCAAACTTGAAGAGGCAGTAGACAAATATGTGCACCTGTGACAAAATCTACTGCATGAATGTTGTCCCTGTTTCACGAGTGGAAATAATCCCGTAATCAATGACAACAAGCAAAAAAGTTTAACAAATAAGCTAAGCTGCTCCAGTCTGATGTTAATCCTGCTTGTTTGTCTTATAAACATCTGAAAAGGTATTTAATTACCCCCTCAGGTATAATACAGTATTTACTATTTCCCCAGTGGATTCCGGGAGCTGTCTCTAAATTCATTTGCGCTAATATTACTGTGTGAATACTGCATTAATCAGTGGCTTACATTTTGAACACGTTGTCTCATTTTTAAACATATTTTTTAAGGCCAGTAGGATGCAAAATCCGTGTACTGTGGTGGCTGAAGGTTATGTATCAGGAGAGCGATGAACATCTGCCCGCTTTGCGGAGACAAAACAGAGTATTCACACGCAAAAGGGACAGTTTAGCTTTTCGTCGCTTTGACTCAAACAAGTATCTGCGAAGGAAAAGCCTGCATCGAGTCTAAAGAGCGGAACGTTCTGGTTAATGTTGTTTTTCTGTGTTGACGGAGCTTGGATGGGCGACTAGTCAAAAAATTATGCATGGCAGGTCTATCGGGAGGCTAATTTGGGACCGTTCCCAAACGTCCCCTGCAGTCCCACGCCTCCATACCTGTGATTGGAAGGTCGCCGGATGGAATCTGTCCTCGGCAAAATAATCACATGTCGCACCCTGGATTGAGGCCCCCGAACTCCGTGAAATGCCCCAGGCGGCCTGGATGGTTGCCGGGAACCTGCTCGGACCCCAAACCTTACTACGTGTATGTCTGTATATGTCTCACAGGAAAGCAAGACGGGGTATTTGAAAAGAGGCGCCCCAGTGCAGGCGCAGCGGTACTTGATTGCCATTTAATCCTTTCTCGCCCCTGACCCCAAAGATACACATTTTGACGGACGAATCTGAGAATTAGGGGGCAGAGGTAAGAAGGCCTGCGCGACTTCTTCGCTATCCATGGCAATCTCGCCCAAAGCAGACCCGTGCGGGCTGCGATAACGGCCCGGTCCACGGCGAGACCCCTCTCGCCAGTCCTCGCTTTATTCTGCTATTTTTCTGCATCGCCACTCTCCGACGCCAGGACAGCTACCAGGCGTGATTAGAGCTTGGCAGCCAGAGAGATCCCCGGCTGCGGCCAACAGCTCCATCTTCAATTAATTTTATTTATTCATTTGTTCAATAATAGAAGTAATGCCTAATTGTTTACCGGGCAAATTCCCTGCTGGTGGTGTCTAGACGCGTTCGCTCCTAACACCGGCAACCGATATAAATGAGACAGTCTGAGGGAACCGTACGCTGTATAATTAGGATAGAATCTTGTTAAAAATCGGATAGGACGTAGTTCTGATTCAGCTTGTGTCCAGTGCACCGGCCGAAGACGGGGGGTCCTGAGGAGGGCGCCCCCTGGAGCATCGTGTGAGTACCGCGTCCCTCACAGCGACAAACCCCGCCAACGGTCTCTCCCTCAGCCACATGCTTAGGAGTTTCCGACTCCGCTGTCCACTCTTCCGCCATGTTTGATAACTAAATCTCCAAGCGCGCGAAATGGTCAATAATGGGGGGGGGCGGGGGGCAACACTGAAATTATAAGCAGGGGGGGCGGGGGATCAACTCAACGTCTGAATAGAGGGGGAGCGGGGTGTTTGTTCATTTAATAATTTGCATT
>JAABNY020000035.1:5691514-5711344 GCA_015164015.2 Brevimyrus niger
CGGTAGGCCCCCCCCCCCCCCCGCGCCCGCCCGGGTGGGGGGGGGGGGGGGGTGGGTGTTAGAAGTTTTTTCATTGGTTTTTGGGGGGGGGGGGGGGGGGGGGGGGTAGAGATTTCAGGGTGTATCCCCCCCTCCCACCGTCCCCCGCCACGGAGCTCCAACAATAGAGACTGCTTCCTTTATTGGGATAAACATCTCGAGGCAATTTCCCAAAAAATGTCCATGACATCTGTGTAAATATTATTAAAAGTTAAATGGAGGCAACACCGTGAATGCATGTGTAGATGAGGACACTCCTCTGGCAGCACTGTAGCATAAGGGATCCCAGAGACGAGCCCCCACAAGAGAATCGCAGTCCGTTATTTCCAGCAATCCCCCCCCCTCCCCCCCCCAACAGGCAGTTAAAACTTAGACCACTCAAATGGGTAGATTTCCCCTAAAACATCTCAGGATTTTTCTCTTTGGAGTGGGTAGGGTGGCTGTGGGTTATGGCAGGGCTTTGGCGTGAAAGCTCTCTGAAACGTGTCTGTCTGTGATGCGGTAAGAGGAAATTAAAACCTTGACTGGGGTACTATTGGGGAGGGGGCACAAATTCACATGAACACTGGTTAATCAAATCCGATTTGTCGGGCAAAGGTACTTATCAGAGAGTGTTTACATTTGCGGCGAAATGCCGTCAACCTTCTCCTAACTTTGGATATTAAATTATGAGATGTAACTCATTATTAGACGTTTCATTCATAATAGCGTTCCATTTTATCCGTCCATAACCATCCTATAATCCAGTGCCAGGATGCAAAGGTTTTGGGGCTCTCCCGGGATGCAGGCCCTGAGGTAGGGGATTCCGGGATGTGACACCAGTTCCTGGCAGAGTGCAGAGTAGGGCTCTCCCGGGACGCAGGCCCTAAGGTAGGGGATTCCGGGATGTGATACCAGTCCCTGTCAGTGTGGAAAGCAGGGGTCTCCCCGCACGAGATGCCTTGCCGTCACTATAAATGATCCTGCGCTTTGGAATCATGCTATATAGTACTTCTGGGCACGCGCAAAGGTTAAAGGTCAACCTGGATTTGACACACGAATCCCTGTGATTTATTGTGGTTGGATGGTTACAGGCCGGGAGAGGTGCCGGCATCAGGAAGTGGGATTAATGGCAAGGCGGTGCTGGGCATTTGTCATACATGGAAGAGTGCTCCACCACACCCCAGAAATGCATTTTCCCCTCATGTGTTTATATATAGCTATTTTTCCCAATTTTGGTGCAGTAATTTGCTCAGCTGACACGATCTTCAGCAGCTGCCGAATGCTCCTCTCTCCCCCAGGTTAAATACTAGATATAAAGTATTTTTCCACAGGGAGATTTCGGTGGAGGGAGGTTTGAAGATAACGGCTATCGTGCTGTAGAAGTTATTTTATATTATCGTTATTTAAAATGGTGCATTTCATGCTTGGCGAATTATTAAGAGTCAATTACAAGAGCTAATTGTGAGCCGGGACTGATAAACCTCGTGCGTAATTGAAATGCCGCGAAAGGCAGGCCCAGCTACAGCATGGGCGTGTTGAATTGTGTGCCATTCCTGCGTAATGACGTAAGGGCAGCCCCCCCCCGCCAGGCCGGACTCTTGTGCCCGAGAGTCCCTGCTGGAATAACGACGCGGTTTCTGCTGAGGGGCGTTGTGTGATGGAAGAGCGTCGATCCCCCTTTGATTCGAGGTGCGGTGAGATCGTATGAATGGAAGCCATGAGGCCTCTGACGACGGGCAGCTTCTGCTCTCCACACGAGCGTGTTTACCGCGCACGGGGGGGCGGCGTTCCAGTGATCTGTCATCGGAGTCGGCACACGGGGCTCCCACGCACGTGTGCCATCTCGCCCGGCCTGGCATCCGCCTCCGTGCCAGCGATCCTTTATAACTTTTCCCGAAACGAAAGAAATTAACTCCGTAAGCGAAGCCGTCACTGTCAGTCATCGCCGCGCCGGTGTTTTCCCGACCTGCTCTTTTTCTGGGCCCGTCGGTGCCTCGTCCGGTCCCCACAAAGACTGCCGAACCTGGACGCGGACGCCAGGAAGAGGTTTGGGCCGGGCCCGTCCAGACCCCGTGGCTGGTGACTGACAGGTGTGTCACACGCTGGCTGCCGACACGTATGAAAAATTCCGAGCTGGTGACAGACGTGAGTGACGCACGAAGGGCCGGCTGACACGGCACGGCCAGCATGATGTCTCAGTGACGTGTCCCTGCCACTCCATGATGAGTGAGGCCAGCCTCTGTTGATTTTGGATAAATGTGGCCCTGATAGCGCTCAGTATGGCAGAGGGCCGATCTCCCCGTGTTTGGGCGCCATCTTCACGATAAGCCAATGGTCTTCACAGACCTCTTCCACGGCTCCTCCGTCAGGCTGCGGCTTTCCTCCGATGGCAGGAAGAACGGTGAGACTGGGCCAGCGAGGCCCCACTGAGGGAGGAGCGAGCGCCTTGACCTTCCTGCTTACCTGCCGCTGGTGAGTTGTAGGACGTGCTGCTCTTTTGGCTGGTGGACGGAGCAGATGAGCCGCCTGTCCAGACCCCAGGGTCACCCGACCTTGAACCCGCCGCTGGCATTGACGCTTTCTTCACCCAGGTCTCCCTTTCATTATGCTGAGTGCTTCCTGCTAAAAGTCTCATTAATCACCAGCGCTGACGGGATTTGCGGTTATCTCTGCCGCCGAAATGCGCTAATTGACATTTTTCACTATGGTTGCACTTTAACGCACGCAACGAGCGTGTCCTCGACGTGGATACCGCCGTCACCGGGGGCGCCGCCGACTCCCGTCGGCCCGCGGCTATTAAAATGCATTATGTAAGAGGCACCGGTGCATTGTGGGTACTCTCCATTGTGTGTCTGAATCCTTTGAGCTCTGATAGTGGGAACCGGCATCTCGGTACGGATGAGGAACAGTGAGTTGATCCGAGACATGAAAGGGCGTCTGGCTACACGTTACATAAATGAGTGGTTTCTGAATAATTAAACCGAAGTGGACAGGAGGGGCCAACAGTGCCCCCCAGAGGCCGCGGAGTAACCTGGCTTTTTGTTTTTGTTTTCAGTTAAGTTTCTCTCTGAATTACGCTGCCCCCTCTTTGACTTCGCTCCTTCAGAGGCAGCAGAGCTTCACCGCCTTTAATGGGTTTGTTTTCCCCCACGAGGGGGCTGTGCCCCCCCCCCTCGGTCGGGTGGCCTGAATGCCACTGCGCCGCATTCAATCTGGCTCCGCCCCCCCTCCTCTACGCACCTGGGCAAAAATTGCAACCCATGTCACAGCCCCCCCAAACACACCCATTTCATAAAAACGGTTGTGTGTCTGACCCTGGGTGGGGAAGGGGGGGCAAAAAGGAAGTGAGGCGTCCTCATGCTCAGCCGGGGGGGCTGTGATTTCTGCTGAGGTTCCCTGAATTGTGGAACCGCAGGTACGGTTCTGTGTTACCCCAGAAACTCCCATGTTGCATCACATCTCTGTGATGTGGAGCTGAGCTTAATTCAGAAGCGTGTCTGTGTGTCTGTCTCTCCGTGTGTGTGTGTGTGTGTGTGTGCGTTGTGTCTCCTTTTGTGCATTATTTACTACTGAGGCCTCTACACCTTATTAATGCTGCTCGACTCAAACATTAATTATGCAGTCGTCAAGAAACGCATGCCTTTCTTCCGGATGGGAGATGGCGGTTCATATGTCTCTGTACAAAAATAATATGACACAAAACACCGGGTGGCATAACATAGCATTCCTGTTTTTTGCTTCTGCGCATATCCTGAATTTTATTGAACAGTGAAAGCTTGTAGGGGGCTATGGAATGACCCTGTAATCTTTGAGGATTTTCTGTATGGCGTCTGTCCAGCTGACTGACCCCCGTGTGTGAGTGTGGCGGGATCACTGGCCGTATCAGTGCTGTGTCTTCCAGGTGCCTGCCTTCCTCATCAGGTTAAGTGTAAACAGAGTAAAGGTGACGTTTGGGTCAGTGGGATACAGCCAGCCTGATACATAACCTGTTTTCATTTGCTGTCTTTAGGACAAAGCGTTTCATGTGTGGAGGATGCTGGGAAACGGTCCTGCAGCACCAACCGTGAAGGTGTCTCCGGTCACGGATCTATGTCCCCCTGCGCGTCCGTCCTGGTTTCGGTCCGGCGGGGACACACCAGGGCCCTTCATGTTGATGACACGTGGCAACGTGAAGGTGGTCACAGCTCAGGCTTATCTGCTCTTTCGCAGGCGGCCCTTTGATCGGCCGGGAACTGCAGGCCGCCTCCACACACGGCAGATAACGGGGGCGGCGGTAATTTCCAATTTGGACATGTCTGGACCCTGTGAAGAGGCGCGCGAACATCTGTTAGCACCCGAGCTAGCCTTCACGCGCCGTCACATAAAGGCAGCCGGGCCGGCAGCCAAGCACGCTGCCTGACACGGCACGCGTTTTAAAGCCAGCGTGAGCACTGCTGGGGGGGGGGGGGCTCTGGTGCCAGCCACCACCGCTGGTCACATGACAAGCATGACAAGCGATGGCAAGTTGGACAAGTGATACATGTGGCCACGGTGGCATCGGCAAGTGAGTGGCGGCCAATCACTTTTCGCACAAATGCAGGTGCTCCTTCCCCACCTTCTGCTCAGTGCCAGGCCGGGTTCGAGAGAGCGCCACCTACAGGTGCACGTGGATGATGCGTGTAAACGCCGCAGTGCTTTAAACCAATCAGAACAATTGGGCAGATCGCCTGTCGCTAGTGCTTAATACCCCTAACTCTCTCAGCTGATTAGCAGCACATGTGGGCATTTACCCCGAGTGGTTGATTTCAAAACGATGAGCCTGAGGCTGAAAGGTGGTGAGAAGCTCAGACTTCGGCAAGCATGATGATTCGAAATCAGCTCCTGGTCATCGGGATTCCCTCCGTGCAGCCGTCTTGCGATCGGCCATGAAGCAGAGCATCATGTACCGTCTTAAATCCCCTTAATCAACGTGGAGATAAAAAATAATAATAATAATAAAAATATCACTGTAGCATTAAGAAAAAAATGTTCAAACAGTAGCCTGAGCTAATTTGGCATTTATGAGCCGAGTGCAGCCCCCGGAGCCTGTCATACACGCTATTAGCTGCTTCGAAAGCGGTGATGCTTCTCTTTCAGATGATCAATAAACTATCATGTCTCTTGATGTTGTGAATGATTCGAATAAACATCTGAATCAATATAAACATAGCAGGATTATAGACTGGCATAATTATAGTAAATATACTTCATAGCATATTTTGACTGTTTTGATCATTTTTAACTCCGTTTCATATCAAAGCCTCTTAATGTAATGTGTGTAAAATGTGGAATGGGTTTCACCTGTTAAGTCAAATGGTTACGTGTTTACTGCACTGTGCTTAGGGGGGTGTGGTCTCAGTGCCTCTTTACAGTCAGACAGACACTGATGTGGATTTCCTCTGCCCTGAGCTGTTTGTAGGGATGAGGGTATTCTGTAGATTAAGGCTAGCTGCGGATTCCATGCGCTGCATGTGTTTGTGTATTTAATTCATCCTGCATTTTATTTCCTCGTTATTTAAGGCGGCGTATCTGTGCCTTTTTCCGCAGCGCTCCGTGAAGGAGGAAAGTGCTCGCTTCCGTGCGACGGGCCTCTCGGGTCTCCAGCATCACAAAAGCTCTGTGTCCTCGTTTCCGCGGCGATGCTTTGCGATACGCCGTCTGACTTTGACAGTGCGGGGCAGTGCGCTAGCGTCCTCTAGTTCTCTGGACCCCGCGTGTCGCCATGGCGCCGGCCTTTCTAGGGGCGGGTCTTTCCTCAAATGGCAGTCCATGATTGGTGGAGCACCTCCATCACGCCAACAGCCCATTAGCTTAATCTCCATTGGGCATTTCCCACAGCAGGGCACAGAGCCTGTCTGGAGGGCCTGTGTTGTTCATGCCTAAAAATATTCCAAATGACAGTGCTATAAAAGGCTGTATTTGGGCTGATGACTGTGTCCAAATTTTACATCTATCCTGAATCTGTCAGCATGGTGAGACCCAGCTATGGTCAGGACACTGAAACCCTGTGATTCGGCCAATAATCCCCAAGACACTGTGTGCCGTAATGGAAGCAATTAGTGTAATCCTGCTGTCACAATATGGTGTGGGGGATGGTGAGAAAAATTATAGAAAATAAAGATGAGGGGGGTCACAAAGATGTCCTTTTGATAGTGGGGAGTAGCTGAAAGCCAGACTTGTGGGAAGATGCTGTGATGACCCAGTTATCTGAGTGGGAAACTGCAGATGAGATGCATTTTTATTTACAGATTAACACTGAAAATGTTTAACAGAGAAACAAATTTCTCCAAATTAGAATCATAGAGGAAAACAGCAAGATGTGAATCTGCTGCATATTAATCTTCTCCTTTATACAAACAGAACTAGAGGCCCAAGTGATTTGATTCACGAGCCTGTCAGTCAGGCAGCTGCTTATTCCAAATGGAGATGCTTCATTTAAACATGAAGAATGCTCACATTCATATTTAAATCATTTCTGTAGTGGAGATGATGCCACCCCCCCCCCCCTTTGTTATGTAGCCAGATGTTTCTGCAAAACAAATATTTAGCATTAGAGATGAAGTGACTTGAGGGGCAGCCCTGCATTGGAGATCGATTCCCAGCATGGTCGGGGGTGTAATTGGCCAGCCCCCCCCCTCCCAGTGGAGGCCCAGCCTTCTGCGACCTCGCAGATAAACGGGTTTGGCGGCAAGGTCGGCCTACGGAGGGCCCCCGTCCTCGCCTGCTGTGAAAGCCCCCCCCCCCCCCGCCGCTGTCACCCCATGATACTTTCTCCATGATTCGTTCTGGGGCTGGTGCTCTCAGCAGACTCCCCCCCCCCTCCCCTTAACAGGTGGGGCTCATTCTCTCCGTTCTGCAATGGAGAGCAGCATTAATGGGGGCTTTCTCTGTCGTCAGTCATATTTGCTCCTTCATTGGATGGCGGAATAAACAAATTATTATCATAAATAACATGGCGTCAGGGGCACCGTGCTGCAGGTGTCTTCATGGCCGCCTGGTCGCGTCAAAGATTTAACCTTCACGTGCGGCTCGCCGCCCTCCCGCCCACGTCCTGTGGGGGCTTGTAGGCTAAGCTGTCACCTTGGCACCATTTTCCTTATGTGGTGGTTAAGAGCTGTTTAACCGCGAACCCACCTGGGCAGGGGGGGGGCACAGACTCTGCTTAATGAAAATGGATGGATGTCGCAGGAAACGCATTTGCATCACCACCTGTCACGTCAAAGCCTCCTGTCAGGAAGCTGCTTCGGATCCGGCGTGCGAGCCCACCGCTGGATTTAGGAGCAAAGCGTTTTACCCCCGTGGCATTAAAGTCCCGTACGTAAGCCGCTTTCCGAAGGGCAGACGTCTCCAAATGAAGATCAAACGCAGTCAAACTGACGGATCGACGTGACAGAGGGCACGCGCTGAGTGGACGGGCCAGTCCTCTTCGCCAGTGTGCGGCGCGAAGCACACGTTTTAAACGGTCGCTTTACCCGCACAGCGCATCTCAGTGCGGACCAGCAGGTAATGAGAAGTTCAGGGAGGAGCTCTGTCTCCCTCCCTCCGCGCTGCTTGTTTGGGACCTTTGGCTGTCTCCTTTTAGCGAGGAAGAGAGAGAGTGCTCTTCAGAAGGGTGTAGCACTCTGGCTGTGTGTGTGTGTGTGTGTGTGAGAGAGAGTCATCCTCCGGCATACGGTATCTGAAATGACACACTCTGCAGCTCAGAGTCGGGTGTGTCAGCATGACCGCTGTGTTTTTTTACCCTTTACGTCATGTTTATGCAAAGAGGAAAGGTCAGCCCTGCCTTTGATCATTATTGCCGGGCAGCCTTGGGATTCTCGCTGGCGTGCTCCCGCTTTCCCGGTAGGTGTTGTGAGGTCGTGGCTGGGCGGGAGGCCCCCTTCAGCGCCGACGTCAGCCGGCCTGACCAGCGCTGGCTGGAGGTGATAATTGGCAGTTTATCGGGCCGGAGTCTCCCGGCAGGCACTGGATGCGCTGGAACATTCTTTCGCTGCTTTTGTTTCCTTCTGGCCGAGCGGCGTGAGGATCGCTGTGCTGCTGGCTCTCCAGCCTCTCCTCTTTGGGGCCCCATAGGGGCCCCGCTGTCCGCATGCCTGTTTCCTACCTGTGATCCTAAATGAGCATTTCGGCTCATTTACAGCAGTGTGGTCCCCTCTGCCTCTCACATTATCCTCAGCAGCTACCACCCGATCTGCATCCTTCCTCCTCTCTGCTGGTCACATAGACGTATGACCACCCCCACGCCCCCCCCTCCCCGACCCCGTCACATGCCCAGGCCTGGACGCTCCCCAGCATGGTCCTGGGTGCCTGGGGCTGTCAGTCTGAACCCCCCTGGGACTTGGCATTGCCAATAATCCCTCCAGGCAAAAGGCCCACTTACAATGCAAATATAAATCCCATCAGTCAGACCATCACGATCTCCTATTTCCACACTCCACACTCTTCCTGGTTGAGCTTTAATGCTTGTATAATATACACCTCTGCACGTTCCTACGTTGTTTATATGAATGCCAGCTCTGTCCTGTATCTCCGAGCTCCTCCTCTATGCAGGAACACTTTGGTATGTGAAGCCATTTCCCCGCCAGCGAACATTTCAATCCCCTCTGTTGTACACGGTCCGGCCCGTGTGTGTGCAGCCAACGGAGAATCGCTCCCTCGTTTTCCCGTTCAGCCGCAGCCCGCCGCACGCCGGCCGTCGTCGGCTCCGCCCTCCCGCGCTCCCGCGCCCGTTTTGTCGCCCGGAGATGCTTTAGTGCCGTGACACAAACGCTGCCGCTGAGTTTTGGAAAGTCTGCAAAGCACAATAAGGGTGTTTTCAGTGTATTTTTATTCTCTTTGATGCTGCTGGTAACCCTTTTTCTTCTCCTGCCTGCGGAGCACCATGGGGTCCGTCTGATGAGTCGTGATGGCTAGCTAGCTCGCTCTCCCGCCGCCGGGAGGGGAGGGGAGGCCTGCCAGGTGACTCAGCCTCCTGTGCAGAGTGGGGGGGGGGCCTTACCCCCGCTCTCCTACTCTGCCATCGGCCGACGCAAGTTGCAGATCTGCGGTTGTAATCCGCGGGATAAACATTCGCACGGCAGTTAAAGTGAATACATTATGTAAGTGCATCTTAATGCTCTTACCGGTGTCATATGGAGGAAGGCCAGAGAAGCTTCTGTAGCCAGGAGGATCGGTGCCTGACCGATCTTGGCCTCTGGTTCCTTTTTCCCGGGACCGCCTCCATCTGCGCCGCAGGACTCGACCGTTAGAGGGCCGGCTGCCGCCGAGACGACGGAGACGGCGGCCCCCTAACGTGCCCGAGAACGCAGGTCTGCGGCAGGCGCCATATCACCACGGGGTCGAGCAAGGGTAGATGGAACTTGGACGGAGTCTTAGAAAAGCAGAAGATGCATAAGTTGACGATGATCCGCCGTCGGAGCGGAACCGCTTTGGCTCCGCGGCGTGCTGAGATGTGCGATTCTCGAGGCCAAAGCGCGTGCGGAGCATCTCTGAGGAAACGCAGACAGAGAGCTTGAGAGATTTCTGGCCAAACGCTGGAGTTGGATACAATTTCCAGGTTGTTCTGTTACTGGGGGGGAGGACCAAGTCTTGGCCAAGTTCCCCCCATAAAAGATTAAGTCTCATTCTCTGTTACGCCTCCTTGCCAGTTTGTGTGATGCTTTATCCTCCAGTTGATGACACGCTGCCCCGACGTAGCAGGGCGTCTAATGCAGCGATGAAAGGTGTCTGATGCAAGCCCACCTGCTTCCTGTTCAGCTCGCCGGCGTATCACGAGATCACAAACACAGCCTGTAGTTTTAATCTGCTGCCATCCGTCGCGCCGTTTATATGAGGACGGTCGTCTTTGTATTTTTAATTAGCACTCGTGGCCCCGCACGCTCCTTTCCCGGTGCGAGCGTTATTACCTTAAATTTAATTTGAGAATGCCGTCGCGTGGCAGAGGAAACGAATGCTGGCAGTCTGCAATACGAGGAAAATAAGGAGGGAAAACAGTCAAAAGCATCAGGGGGGGGGGGGGGGAGGGGGACTGACAACGACACAAATGAGGGGATGGAGCGGCAGCAGGTGGGTGTGGAAACCACACCTCGGGTTTGTACGCGACGCGCGGCGCAGGGACGGCGTCTCATCATCCTGCCAGGCGCGCACTGCATCTGCCGTCCCACTAAGAGTGACGCGGCTCCCCATCTGTTTTTATCTATTTAATAAAAATAACTTAGACTAAGAAGGAAAGTTCAGTTCTATCATAATGTTTCGAGCTCTGGGTGGTACTGCGGAGGTTAAGCGTTAGTGATATCCATCCCAATCCATCCATCCATCTTTTGCAACCGCCTGCCCTGTTCAGGGTCTCGGCAGGGCCTGGAGCCTATCCTGGAGGCTGCAGATGCAAGGCAGGGAACGACCCAGGATGGGGCTCCTTGATGATGAGGTGACACGTGGCTAGAGCCTTTGACCGCATGTCCTGTATTTCAGGAGGCCTTTACAGACACAGCCAGGGCTAATATGCTTCTTTAATCATTGTCCCTTTGGAAATGTGAGAGTCGCTCGTGATGAAGGTGAGGCGATGCACCATTGTGGATTTCTGCGTTGTTATAGCAGCAGTCTGCACCCTAAGGTGGAACCTCTCGAACAGTGGCACTCCGAAGATTCCGTGCTGGGGCGGGCCTGTGGGTGTTTTGGGTGGGCACCATCAGAGGCCTTTGGGAGAAGGGTTAACCTAGTGGGAAGTTTTTGGCTAAGGGATGGAGATGGTGCAAATTGTCAACCCCCCCCCCCCCACTCACAACCTGCCCGTCCGCTGGGTGAGAAGATGATCTGTTTGGTAAGGCCAGGCCCACCTATGGCCACACCCACCCACATGTGGTCACACCTACCCACCTATGACCACGCCCACCCACATGTGGTCACACCTACCCACCTATGGCCACGCCCATCCACATGTGGTCACACCAACCCACCTATGACCACACACACCCATATGTGGTTACACCAACCCACCTATGGCCACGCCCATCCACATGTGGTCACACCAACCCACCTATGACCACACACACCCATATGTGATCACACCTACCCACCTATGGCCACACCCACCCACATGTAGTCACACCTACCCACCTATGACCACGCCCACCCACATGTGGTCACACCTACCCACCTATGACCACGCCCACCCACATGTGGTCACACCAACCCACCTATGACCACGCCCACCCACTTGTGGTCACACCAATGGCCACGCCCACCCACATGTAGTTACACCTACCCACCTACGGCCACGCCCACCCACCGGTTGCCGCACCCCTGCTGTAAATCCTCACCAGCACCACCTCTGCTTTGTGCAGGTTTCATCACCCTGCATATGCAGAATGGGTGGTTATGACCAGCACAACCCAATGCTGTTAAATCCTCGTTTGCAAATAAATTCCAATATCCAAGCCTCAAAAAATCATATACGTGGAAAAAAGACACATCAAACGCAGGATCAAAAGCGCCTCACAAAAATGAGTTTGAAAAATGTGTTTTTAAGTACAAAAACAATTATTGCCCAGCAGACATGAGGCAGACAGATGAAACAGAGGCTGCTGCTGTGATTATTTTTTCCATTCTGGAAAGTTGTGTAGCTAAGCGGTTAATCACGCAGTGCGACGGCGACATGTCGTTCAAACACGTGGCCCATCACAGCCTCGTGTCCCATGCTACCCTGCTCTACGTACGCTGTCGTGATGGGTCATGCGACGAGCGTTTCTACTGAGCCATTCTGCCTGCATTTTTTGGCCTTGCTGGGGTTTTAATAAGGCACATCTCTCTCTCTGACCTTTTTAATGGACTGTATGGGACTGGGTCTGTGTCTCCGACGGACATTTTGCAGTCAGCTGACTCCGGTTGCTCATTCATCTTGAGCCAGTGTGCAGGTTGCGTGGCTGAGGAGTATTCGCTCTGGCCTACGCCTTCCTTTAGTTGATGATGTCTCTCTCTCTCTCACTCTCTCTCTTTTGGCATCTTGCTTCCTCCTGTCACCACCAGCCAATCATTCCCCACCACCTTGACGATAATAAGCAGTTGTAAAATGGATGGAAGTTGATCAGTCTTCTCACCGAAGGTCCTGTCAACCACAATCCAGCAGTCATTGCTCTCTCTAAGTGGCTGAGATACCTTCTATATATTCTAGGCACGGGGCAGCATTTTATACACACCCCAGAGTGGAATGGCATATTAATTACTTAAACACATCTTGGTGGAAGCACACGCTTTCAATAATTTATATTTGACTCATTTACTAAAGAATTTACTTTGATAGGTACCTGTCTACTATCCCCTGACTGCTTATCTTGGTCAGGATGTCGTCAGTTTCCTGTATTTTGAGCCAAATTTCAGAAAAAATTTAAATAATTACCAAATCAGTCTTGTCACCCATTAATTAAACCCCAAAATGCTGATGACATGAGCTCACAGCTCCTGTGATTCTCTTGCAAGTTGTTAATATGAACGGTAATGTCTGACTGTAATAGGTAGCGTGTCACCTTGAACTGCGTTTTGAAGTAGAAGCAACGTAGAACATGGCCTGTGGAAGCAGGGCCTTCGCGGTGCAGGCAGCCGTGGAACATCAGCTTTGAATGACGCGGCGTCTGCGGAGATCTATCAGCCAAGGCCTCCGACAGCATGCTCTGCGCCTCCATCAGGCCGCCAGAGTATCATCAAGCCCTGGGCAGCGTCTGTCTGAACTTTTTAATTATTCCTTGAGCGTGGGACTGAAAGTCCCCCCCCCAGTTGTGGAATAGGTGCTGCCAGCTATCATTCAGTGCTAATTGACAAAATTACCCGTAAAGTCAATTTCACAACACTGGTATTTTAACACGTACTTACCTGCTCTCGAAATTGTCTCCTCCTAAGAGCTAAAGGCATTTTAGGTGCGCTGTGTTTTTAGTAAACGGCGCACTGGGGCTTTTAATGCAAGTGTGCTACTGTGCTAAGACACTTTATGAAAATATGACCTGAACACATTTGAGATAAAGCACCTCTTAATTTGGACTTTTATCTCTCCGATATCCGTGCTCTCGCAATACAACGGTCTTTGTCATGTGTGCGTCTGCCGTTTATGATGCATCGTCGCATTGAAACTGGAAGGTAGAGTCGAGGATTAAACCGGTTTCAGCTTCACTTCATCTATTCCTGCAACTGTGGCCTTGCGTTGACTTGATTATTTGTTAACGGGGAAGGTTAGTCCATTAGGAACGTCCCTCTGGCCCATGGCATCAGGCCAAGCTCCTGTCCGGCTGAGACCTGTCCTGGGCTCACGGTACTTTAGACACGGTGCTGGTCATCTGGGCCATTGGTTGCCCGCTTGCCTGATTAACGGGATGCTGGATGGGATGTAAATCACAGGCCGCCAGCAGCAGTCTGAGGTCACCATGCCGTCTCTAAATAACATGGCATCTGAGTCAAGGCTCTGCAGAATTGCTGTTTTTAACAAGGCACAAATCGACTTGGCCACAAAGTGGGTGGCTGTCCTGCTTCTTCTTTTTTTTTTTTTTTTAATGATTCAGCCAGTAGGAAGCCCACAGGTTTCTGCCCAACGCTCTGTGCCACGGGGCCTGAAATAGCACCAAATTCCCAGGATGTGCTGGTCAGCAAAGCGGATCAAGGCCCCAACCCCCCCTCCCGCCCCCCAGGACTGCATGCTGAGGCAGCTTCAGCAGCAGCAGCCTGGGGCATCGTGGCCTCATCCACAGCTTGGGATGCAGAGGGGGCGTCCTGGCAGTTTTGACTTGTTCCCAGCATCACGACGTCTTCTGCAGCATCTCCACGGGCTGTGATTCAGCGCCCATGCGTGGGCGGCTCTGTCTGCCTGCCGTATTCCTGGCTCCTTCCCTGCATAGACACCCACTGTGTACTCTCCCAAAAGTTTCATTGCCCATTACCACTCAGCATGATGCATTGCTTAGTGTATGTATGTTCTGCAGAGGTCTTTTGGAACTGCCCAAAATGGACAACACTTTGTAGAAATGTTGGTAACATGTTACTTAGAACTGTCATCCATAATGCACCATAGATACCTTCATAATACATTATGATGGTAAGTATAAGAATTAATAAAGCATCACAGCATCTTCTGTTGATGGTCATAAGGCATTAAAGTGTTGATTTTAATACTTCATAAGCGCCAATGATGCTCCAGTTTACAAGGCACTATTGATACCTTCATAATGCATTATAATGGTCTCAGTATTATGGATGCTTTGCACTGCATCATGAAGGTATCTATAGCGCCTTATAAATGAGTGCTTCATAAAGCAGCCAGGATGTATAATACACTTGACTATAATGTTATGCATTTTGTAAATATTTACAGCCATGTTTATAATGCTTTATGAATGCATTATAATGTGTTATAAACGTGTTCAAAGATTCTTATATATAGACATTCTTAGAAAGTGTAACAGAAATGTTTGATTTAGTAAAGACTTCAGATAGTCAAAAAGGGCTGTTGCAAAGTCCTTCCTGAGTGGATTATAGCAAACAATATACACGCGAGATCAAGGCGCATGAATTTGGCCATCATCACCAATTCCAGTTTTCCCATTTTCCAGAAGGTCTGATTTGTTTTTCCTCTCTCTAAGTGAAAGAGTCACCTTTTAATAGGGTCATGTGTGCCCTCTGAGAATATTAGCTAACTGGTAGAGCCACTTAAAAAAGCACATTTTTATTCAGGCTTGTCAATAATAAAATAAACCTTTTAATAGTAATTTATTATATAAAATGTAAGAATATATTTTGTAATTAGGAAAAAAAATGAGCACAGATGTTATGAGCGTGACATGTATACATATACCATGTGTATTTGGTCGTTAATTTTCCATTTGGTTGAGTCCTCTGGTCATTTCTCCTGGACGTCCTTTAACTGCCTTGTTCCTCCATCCAACACATCCAACAATGGGTGCCACCTGGTGGTTGACAGAAGTAAAGCACTGGGAAAAGGCAATAAAACGATAGGATGAAGAACCGTGTATATAATGCATATTTATGTCCACAATGAGTCATTGTAATTAGTCATGGAGACTCTGCTGAGCGCTGTACCCTTCCTCCTGTAGAATCTGCTTTTTTTTCGGGTCTCTTGGTCCCTGGACATCGTACATCACGCCTGAGTCCCACCCCGCACCACCGCAGCCTTTTCCTTTCCAACCCCCCCCCCCCCAAACATCTGTTTTCATTAGTGCCGCTGTCACTGTTCTCATTTGTTTTTATTATTGCTTATAACGACGGAAATATCGCGCGGCGGGAATGAGGCGGGACGCTTGGTTTAACGTGTAATCTAATAGGCACGTCAGTCTGCCAAATTAAAGATAACAGCTCGTTTGCTTTGGGGACATTGTAGCGGGGGTCGCACAGTGACCCGCAAACAGATAAGCGGCCGATCCCGTAAAATCCGGGCGCGGTGGCCGAAAAGGGAGCTTATCGGAATGCCCATTAAAGCCAGCGGATGAAAGCGCTTTTAAGAGCAGCGCAAATGAAAATGAGTCACACGGCATGATTAGTACAAACAGTCCACATGCATCTTCATGTTTTCTTTTTTTTTTTTGATAAATAAGTCTATTTACTCCCCAACACTGAGCATTAGTGGGGAATATTTTCTCGGCAGTGCCTTGAATTGCTCCGTGATAAATTAAGGGATGTTCGGCTGTGTGGAGGAGAGCCCACGTGCTCCTTCCCCCCCCCCTTCGGTGTGGGACTTTCCACTGCCAGTGAGGCCCATGCTGTCATAAAGCATTAAGACCTGGAAAGGAGAAGCTCTCAGCCGTCCTCTCGGTAGCCCGGACAAGGCTTCTCCACTGCGACGGCGGCTTTCTTCCTTGAAGGGAAAGCCGCAGATTAAGAAAACGGCGAGACGCCGTGGTTGTGGTCAGGTTGTTTGGGTTTCTGTCCCTGTTTGGCAGCCAAGACTGCAAACGCGTTTGAACGTCTCTGCAGGCAACTCGTTAAATCTATCATCCATTTTTTAGTGCTGGAGTTTCACAATAGAGCTCAACAGATCAACAAAAGGCAGACAGGATTTTATTGGAGACTTGGCTTTTCAGTTTGTTATGGATGTCTGAAACGGTTCACTTACAGCACGTTTGGGTTCTTAATTTCCAGTAATTATGGCATTGTATGAGCAGAAACATGAAGCCTAGTAAAAGTATGTGAAGAGTGTTTGGACAGGTTTATCGCTCAGGCCCAGAATGTAAATGAGTGTGTTCCAAATGGTGATACCAAGGCTGACAGGTCTGTCACCCTCCACGCTCCACACAGTCACCTGGGACCCGCCTATGGTAATCCGCGGGATCTGTCAGACGGACGCGTCTGATAAGAGAGGCTGGTGAAAGACCCAGTATCGCTGAGGATTTTCTCTGGATGTTTTGTTATAAATCGATGCGTCACATTTGCCGGAGCTGTAAGATGTTGTAAAGGTACAGGATGTAAATCAGAGACTGGTGCCTGCGCCGTGTTGACGTCAGACCTGCAGGGGGCCCCCGAGAGTTCCCTCACGGCCAGCAGGGAAGGCCCAGGAGCTTATTTCACAAACCTAGCAGAGGGACTGTGCTCTCACCCCCCTTGTGGAAGCCCATTGTCTGGAGGAAACGCTTCCTGCTTTCTGTGCTGATCCTCCTCACTCACCGGGTGCCTCTGCTCTTTATTTATTATTTTGACTTTGGGATTTACAGGCTCATTTCCAGTACGGAACCATCCTACCTCCAACCTTAAAAGCCCTCAATTTTAACACCACCCCCCCCATCCCTCAGCTCACCTTGCTGTAAATTCATAGCAGATGGCTGGCAAAGTGCACTGTATGTATGTGAGTGAAAGTGTGTGTGTGTGTCTGTGTCCGTGTCTGTATGTGTGTGTGTGTCTCTGTCTGTGTGTGTGTGTGTGTCTCTGTGTGTCCATGTCTGTGTGTGCATGTCTATGTCTGTTTCTCTGTGTTTGTGTGTGTGTTTCTCTATGTGCTTATGTGTGTTCTTTATGTGTGTGCCTGCGTGTGTGTGTCTGTGTGTCTGTGTCCGTGTCTGTATGTGTGTGCGTGTGTGTCTCTGTCTGTGTGTGTGTGTATGTCTATGTCTGTTTGTCCGTGTTTGTATGTGTATGTGTGTGTGTGTGTCTATGTGCTTGTGTGTGTGTGTGTCTGTATGTGTGTGCCTGCGTGTGTGTGTCCATGTGCGTGTGCTTGTGTGTGTGTGTGTGTCTGTGTGTCCATGTGCGTGTGTCTGTGTGTCCATGTGCGTGTGTCTGTGTGTGTGTCTGTGTGTCCATGTGCTTGTGTGTGTGTGTGTGTGCACGCATACCCGCGTGTGTATCTGCAAGCCATTACATCACACATGCTATTCTCTCGTGGAGATTCGATAAAGCCGGCGATGAGGTGTGCAGCGCTGTTTATGTGGAATATGAGGGTTGGCCTTCCATTCCGGAGATGTCACTCGCCTGCTCGCTCGCGGGTGGGGTGGGAGAGAGGGGGGGGGTGCGCTCCGGAGACAGCTGTGATTTATTTGAAGCATTAGAGATTGACAGAGATCACAGCTGGCTGATCGAAAAGGCGTCAGACGCCGCCTGTCATTACTGCTGTGACTCGCATGCAAAACAGAGGCAGCTTTTTGTGTCGAGAGCGTTTTCCCGGCACACGGCACACGGTCCTGGAAGTGCCGCTTCTGAGGTGACCTGCTCCTTCGCTAACGGACAGGGGCTCACACCCCTACGGCATGGGCGGCCCAGTGACAGACGGGCACCATGCCCTGAACGTGCCCCACCGCTGCATCAGGATGCATTATGTCGTGAAGTTGTCGTCGTCGTCGTTGTCCCCCCCCCACCCTCAGCGAGATGAACCCCAGCTTGCTGACGTGAGACCGCCACACTGCCCGGACAAATGCCATGTTTCTTTAATGTCTTTTAATCTTTAATCTTTTTCTTTAATGTCCCACAAAATGTGATTCAGTTTTTGTTACGCAGTGTAGTCAACATAACATAAAAAAGAGGATAAAAGTACAGTGTCATTGCATCTCCAAACCCTGTAGATGCAGTCTGATGAAGAACAGACATTAAGAGACGCTACAAGGTGTCTAGCTACAACCCCCCCAAGGATATTCCAGGCGTGGCTCTGGTCCAGATCACCATCTGTGATACCATTACTGTCTGTAATGTCTGTTTCACATGACTTCCTCGTCGAGTGCTAATCCAGCACTAAATTACGAAGGGTCATTGACACCGTTGTCAGGGGACGGGGGAACGCGCTGGGAACATGAGTGCCGAAATATTCTACCGATAAAATGTTTATTGACAGATCTTTCGGCGGCGTTATCTGTGGCTCAGAGGAGCTTATGGGACCCAGCTGGGGATTGGCTGCCTTGTCCCGCTCGCTCTGCGTGGATGAAAGGTGATTGAATGTTACAGTATATTCCAATAATGTAAATATGTATGCAGTGCAGCAGACATCCAGAAAGAATAACTTCGAGAGGCTGTGCAAAGTTCTGTTATAGATCATCTAAATGCACATTAATCACGTGAATTAATAATTCAGTAAAGTTTTCTGTACAAGACAAGTGTCAGGTTTTTTTGCTGTAGCAGGTATTGCTTTTACTCCAAAAAGAAGCAGTGCACTGCACCTCCTCCCACTAGCATCCTGAAAAGAGACCTGTCCCAAGCGAGTTTCTAAGATTTTTTGAGATTGGGGGCCATAATTCATACAGAGGAGGTTAGCTTATCATTCGCCAATGAGGGCAGACAGATGGCTTTTTAAATCATTGAGTGACAGGGAGGGAGCCAATCAGCTTTCAGCTCAGGTCGGTGTCACTGTAGCTCCGCCCCTGTATTGGCCCTTAGGCCCGGCCTCTTCTCACGAGGGCCCTTGACAAGCTTCTCTGCATTATGGTGGTGCTTTGTGGCCCCCGCGGGTTCTTCCTCCTTACCGCCGCGTGACGATGTCCCTCGCTCTGCCTGCTCGGCCATGCCCTCAGCCTCTGGCGTAGCTGTTCAAAACAAACAAATCAGCAACCCCATGCCTCTTGTTGAGTCCCCAGCGGAGTCGCCGCCTTTGTTAATTCTGCCATGTGGCTTTGTACAGAGTCTGCGTGTGGCCTTTTTTGCGGGAAGGTGAGCCTCAGGCTCAGAAGAAGATTCCGTTTCACGTCCGCCGACATTTAATCGAGTAAAGAGCTCTAAACTGCCCGTACGCCGAGCATGAGCTGGGAAAGATTAATCATTTTACTTAGCACTCTAAAGAAGGTTTGGAAAAAGACAATTTATCTGTGGGTTAAGAGCCGGGCAGCCACACTCTCAGAGCGTGTCTGGCTGTGTACTCCAAACTCCAAACGGGGTGGGGGGGGAGGTGAACGAAAGAAACCTGGGACTGCCTGTGCTTCAGCTTGGCTCTGCCATGGGGGCACCTGTTCTCAGAATAATTCAGTAAGGTTATATTCAGGTGAGGGAGGGGCCCAAAATGTTACACACACTTGCTCAAATCCTTTGGGCTACTGGACACATTAGCAGCTCTGACATGCTGCAGCCAGCAGATGCCCCCCCCCCTTTAGTGGGGTTCCTGCCTCACCTCTCCCATATCTCCCTCACAAGGTCCTTACTTGCTTTGCCTCCCTGACTGGTATCCCACCACATATCCCTAACTGCGTCCCTGCCTCGCTTCCCTGGGGCCTCAAATTCGGCACCCCATAATGAGCCCCCCCCCCCCCCCCCCCCCCCCCCCCAACACCCCCCCCCCCCCCCCAAAAACACCCCCCCCCCCCCCCCACCCCCCCCCCCCCCCCCCCCCCC
>JAABNY020000035.1:5725768-5740771 GCA_015164015.2 Brevimyrus niger
CTCGGCAAGTCGGCCGGTGGCTGTGATCCCCCCGCCCCGTACCGCAGGCCTCCGGCGGTCCGCGGCAGCCCGAGGGGAGGGAGGGGGGGGGGGGGGGGGGGGGGGGGGGGGGGGGTGAAGAGCAACAGCAAAGACCTTTATGAGGAGCGATTCTGCCTTGGCATGGAAGACTTCAGCATGAAAAGATGGACAAGATACAATCACAATGGGAGTGGGGGGGGGGGGGGGGACGGAATAGCCCAGTGCAGAGGCACCACAGGCAACATCACCGGAATAACGAGCCAGTTCCCATCCAGCAGAGCCAACGAACCGAATCTGCAACCCCTGGGTTGGTGGGGGGGGGGAATTTGTGCTGTTCCTGGGAGACGGCAGGTGAACTTTTCTGAGTGCCTCTTCACATGTGATGTGTTCTTTGTCAAGGAAGAATTACTGACTTTTTGTTTTTTTTTTTGTCCTGATGGCGCCCTCCACTTGAATTCGCAGCAGCAGGGGGCTTAATGCGCCGAGAGGAGGAATATTACGGTTAGTACCTTGATATGGCATGAAAAAGCCACATCGACTGACATCAGGGGCGTGCGGTGAAAGCCGGTGCGGGCCAAAGTGCCTCCCTCTTCGTTCTGCTCCGTGAAAAGCTTCTCCTGCGAGCACATTAACAGCGAATTGTCACAGCGTCGGTAAATCAGGCCCAGTAATTTCCAGGTGAAAGACAACTTTTCTGAGAAGTCGCAGGGAACTGTGTGATTTACGGAATCACAGTAATGAGGGCGCATCAGCCCCTTTCATCACAGATTATCCCTTACGGTATCCAGCTTGTTCTGGATTTTAAGTAATTATTTATCTCTGCATTTGCAGATCTGCTGAGATCCTGTGCACTCCGAGGTGGCGTGTGACTGGGGGAAGGTCATTTGCCTCGCTTTTACTCTGCCTCCCTTCACTCGTTAAGACTTCTTTCATGTTACTCATTTCCTTCGAGAAAAATCCCTCGCCCAGACTAAATCAGGTTTGGTGCTCCTGCAGGGGGGAGTATCAAAGGCCGGCCTTCATCTCCCTCTCTGTCCTCTCTGCACCGGGTTCACCATTCCTAATATCCCTGTCGGCCGTCGACTACAAACGTAAACTTCTGAGACATTTATTTACAGCCGCTGTTTCTGTTCTCAGTCATCGCCGTAACCTTTAGGGTTTTGCCCACAACTGAGTCCTATCTTACACCGTTCCCATGTACAGAGCCCCCAGCTTGGGCCAAAGGCAGTGCGGGTGGCCTCTCTGATTTCTAGGCCTTAAACATCCACCATGTTTATGGGGCGATTAGCTTTCCCCCGGACTGGAACGATGCGCGTACTCATGCTGCAGTGCTCTTCCCAAATGATCTCTTTGTTCCACTCACAGTCCAAGGGGAATGCATGACAATGCACACATTTACACAGTCAAAGGACATTCAGACATTAATGAACAGTGACAATAAATAATAGACAAACAATAAACAGTATCAATGCAAAGAATGTCAGGGAAAGGATTACTGGAAATTCCATAGTAACAGCTGAAAGATACATAGTACTGCGCAGTGGGTTGTACAGTGAATGAATGGTGTTTTGTCAGTGTGTCTAAGCTGATCCATTCAGACCATGGGGTGACTCGTTGTCTTTAAGGAGGAATGACTTTGTATAGTCCTCCCTGGAGGACTACAGCAACTGTGTCAGTCTGTTGAAAGGCCTTTTCTGTGTCAAGAGCGCCTGGCTGCAGACACTGTAGGTGTGGAGCTCCACAGAAGGTGGAAACACATTAAAAGCTTAGTTGCTATTAACAGTAACATATTAGCTTGCAATCAATAATATTTTTATACATTTTACGAATTAAAAATGCTTAATTCGAACCATGTTTATTTCATTTTTATTTAACAGTAACAAAAACGCAATAGAGTTTTCGCTGTCAAAGTCTATTGTTCTTAATTTGTCTATTTTAAGCACATCCTATATTTTTAAAACCTTTTATTCCAATATATTGCAATACGGGATGCAACACAAAAGCATTTCTCGTGCGACGTAACTGCGTTCAAATTTGAAGTCACGTGATTCCACTTACTGTGCAGCTCCACAGTGGCTGCAGCCAGACCCTTCTCTTCTGTTTGGCCTAGACAACCAGAGAGTCGTTCAGATATATATGAAGAAATCAGCCCCTTGTATGAGACGTCGCTGAGGGGCCATTTACAGCCTGTTGGCCAGTTCTGTAGAACTCGGGCTGCAAACCCTAAACCCGAACCTGATACCCGAACCCTGTCCTCTTGCCCTCCTGTGCACCATTGTAAGCATGATTCCTCTCGTGTTTGCGCTCGGTCAAAGTAAGCAGCCACATGCATCCCTGGAAGGGGGCCCCACAGAGGGGGGCCCCTGTGTAGTGACAGCTTGGGCGTGGCTGCAGTCAGCCTTAACCCTTTATTTTGAGACGTGCTCAGTCCAATGGGCCCTCTGTCATATTTGACAATAAAGTTAAATATTATCAGCCCAGTTGCAGCCCAATAATGTGAGATGTTCCTTCCTTGCTGTCCACAGTGCCCGTGAGACCACACAGCAGAGTATGTGGAACTTCTCTTTAAAGTTGATAATCCCCCTTTCTGCCCCCCAACCCTCCGTCCCTTCTGAATGATAAATAGAGGCAGTCAGACAACATGCAGATACTCCCCTGAATCTCGTTCATCTGCTGGTTTGTGAGAGATCCAATTCCCAGAAGACGGATAGCAAACCCTCTCAGTCAGGCACGGGTGATTAATTAGTCTGAAGCTGACACAGACACGTACACACACACGGGTGATTAATTATTCTGAAGCTGATACAGACACACACACAGATGCGCACACATACACACACACACAGATGCGCACACACATACATACACACTCATGGGTGAGGCGCGTGTGTGTGGGCCAGGGTGGCAGATAGGTTGCCTGGTGATTCCCAATCCGGTCCTCGGGGACCTAGAGATGGTTCACGTTTTTGCTCCTTCTCAGACAGTCCACGTTTTTGCTCCCACACATCTGGCAGAGACAGAGATGTGAGCCAGGCCCCACATGTGGAGAGCCAATTAGGATGCTTGCTTAGCACGGCACTGGCAACGCAGGCTCTTACCGGGAGCTGTGAGGAAGCAAGAATGTGGACAGTCTGTGGCTCCCCAAGGACCGGATTGGGAATCACTGGCTTAGCAGACATGAACCAGGGGCCTGAAGCCTGATGTCATTCCCATTAGCCAAACCAAGTCAGCTAAACTGGATAGAAGAATCTGCTTGTATAGTAGCAACTACCCATGAAAGCTGTCATATGTAAGCCTACCCAACAAATCAACCCTGTGAATAAATTGCTTTAATCTAATGTATTTAGGTGCCTTCCAATTACATATGCAAAGAAATTTCACTGAACAATTATGTGAAGTAACAGTTTACAAATCAAAGTTTGTTTTCTGTATCTCTGGATATGTTCCTTATCTTTTTCCAAAGTCTTATCCTTCATTTAAACATTTATTATCTTGCATTCTCCCCAGCGACAGATGAAAGGAATACCTACTTTATCCGCCGGGTACATTTTGTAATTTTAAGGCACTTAATACTCTTCATAAATGGTGGTTGGAAAAGGATTATTCAGAAGCCAACTAAATTACAGTGTGTTGCATCAAAATCCAGGCGGTAATCCTTGGGAATATAGGACCCTGCAGACAGCTCAGCTGTAGGCTGCATGTAGTAAAAGACATCAATGAATCCCCTATTAGCAAGGGAGGTTAGGGCCAGGTCTGAGCATGGTCTGTTTACCTTGTGTCGATTTCTGTGAGCCGGCGCCGTGCTTAGCGAGCATTTTAATTGGCTCTCCATGTGTAGGGCCTGCCTCACATCTCTGTCTCTGCCAGGTGTCTGTTTTCTGTTTTGTTCTCCGTTGTGTGTTTGCTCTGTATTTCTCTAAAGGTGGCGTGTTTTTCAGGATGTGGCAGCGTTGTGTTTAAGGAAGCCTTCAAGTCCTGACATCTCTCTCAGCTGACCAAATGTAGCTGGTCACTAGTGTTTTACCCAAGCGAGACCAACCAAAAGTAACCAGTAATTAGTGTTTTACCCAACAGAGACCGACCAAATATAAGCAATCATTAGTGATTTACCCAAAAGAGTCTGACAAAATGTAACCGGTCTTAGTTATTAAATAAAAATGTCCCAGGGCCCACCATAAGAGAGAGAATGTGATTCGTTGCCACTCTCACCTTTTGAATACCACCCCCAGCCCCCTCCCCTGGTTGACAACTTTTGTAGTAGCAGCCATCACCATAAGTAAGTTTGGAGACCCCTGTCCTAAATTGATCCACTTTCGCATCATAGTCAGACTGCCCATCAGTGGGCTCCCTAAGACCCTTGATTCAATGGTGGGCACCCAACATGCCCAAATGCCCAGCACAGTGTCGCATTTAGGTAACACCGGCGACCTCTCGGTGCAGCCCGTGTCTGTGAATACCATGCCAGCCGCCATAGGTCTTTCTCACAAGGAAAAGGCACCTAACTCCCTGTTCCCAGCGCAGGGGCATTAACCCGGGGGCTTTTAGGCACTCTGTCATCCCATAACTCTGGTGGTCAAGCTGACGGTGTTCATCAGAGCGATTAAAGATCCAGGGAAAATGATCATAAGTAGAGAAATGGGAAGATGGCTGTCCTTCTGCTGTAAAATTAAATGATCTACGTTTGGCGTGGAATGACCGATTCATTAATGAAGATGAATAGATTAATATTATATGAGAATGCCATATGTTTAGATGAAATGGCCAGCGATCTACTTTCTGTAAAAGGCTTTTTTCTGCTAAAAGAAATGTAGTATGGCTTTTGGCCGACTAGCATGCGTCAACTGAATGGGATATGAATTTGTATCTTATCCAAAGCCCAGAGACCATTGTTGTAGCCAGATTGCAGGTTCAGGGACTGATTGAGCCTGATATGCGTTTTTGTTGCAAATTCAGAGTTAATGCCAGGCTCTCGCTGGTCCTGGTCACCATTATTCTCCCTGCATTTCAGACGCCTGGCATTTTGCGGATGCACAAATGCTCCACGCTAATATGCCTTAAGGTCTCCTTTTTCCCATTTGGTAGGTGTAATAATGAATAATCATACATTTGTTACTAGAGAGATGTTAAATGTGTAGGCAGAGGCAGAACTCAGTTACACCATTGAGCCTCTGAAAAGCTGTATCCGATCACACGGTCCTGGTATCAGTTATCGGCATTTAACCAGCAGGCTGCCGTTATCCCCCCTATCTGCGAGGCATCAGCATAAAGAAACCAATCTATTCACTTCAGCTTAACATATTTCACATGGAGGGAAAGCTTTTTAAAATGCTTTTATTTTTTTTCGTAGACTGTTTTTAAGGATGTTCCTGTCCTTGTGTCCCAGGGATCTATTCCGCTTTATGTTAAAGGTTTGCTGTTCTCCTGAAGTGCTTATGTTCTGGAATGTACTATTTATGTGCAGGGGTGTCGTGCTCCTTGTATGTATATGGGAGGGGTGAAGGGGCTTGGAAACGAGGGATCTAGTTGCATTCAGAGGAAACAGAACAAAACGTTAACAAATTGAAGGATCTGAATAAGCAAAACATCTATCTATCTATGTGTCTGTCTGTCTGTCTGTCTGTCTAGTGATATCTTAAGGACGATCAATAATGCTGTGGAAAACAGGAAATCATTCTAGGAGAGAGAATGAGTAGCAGTATAAATGTTAAAAGAGCAGGAAAAATGCATATTTAGTATGGAGCCAGTGCACAGCCTCCCTCTGCGCCCTCTGTCTTCCCAGGGAGCTTCTGCTCTTGTCCGGGATTGAATATTTACATTAGAAAAGCTCACAAGCTCCACTTTTTCTTACACAAATCTAGACAGCACCCTAACCCAGGCATACCCACCCCCCAGTGTTAATGACCTCCGCCAACTGCATCCAGCAGGCATACCCCCCTGTGTTAATGACCTCCACCCATTGCATCCAGCAGGCATACCCCCCAGTGTCGATGACCTCCACCCACTGCATCCAGCAGGCATACCCCCCTGTGTTAATGACCTCCACCCCTTGCGTCCAGCAGGCACACCCCCCAGGGTTAATGACCTCCACCCACCGCCTTAAGCACGCACATCCCCGCAGTGTTAGACCTCCACCCACTGCTTCCAGCAAGCATCCCCCCAGTGTTAATGACCGACACCCACTGGATCAAGCAGGCATACCGCCTGCCCCTCCACCCACTGCATCCACCTTTCAACTTCTCACGCATTTAAATCTCCGCTCCTCTTCATAGGGGCACAAATCAAGTTCTCTACAGTCAACTGACCAAAAAGTTATAACTGTAACCTTTACAAATGGCTTGTAAACTAAAGTAAAATCCCCAACAGGAGTCTTTAAAATGAACCTGCAGCTTCTCGATAAGAAAAAGCACAGTGAAATGCGGTGCTTTGATGATCATTTCAGCCTTTTCGGGGGATGGGGGGTTCAAGGGTTGCAGCGGAGACTTTGCTATTCCCCTCTTTAACAGCAGCAGTTCATCACACTCATCATGTTAGCGTTTCATAAAGTATTTTTCATCCAAGCATTTTGGACTTCCTGAGCCACCTACACAGTGCAAAGTAGTAGCTTTGTGGAAAATAAACAGGTGCCAGCCTAACTATTTATGTTGTGGGGTTATTTTAAAGTCAGAGCCGGGCATGTTCCCCAGTCAGGACTGGCCTGTGATTACTGGCCGAAGACACCGTCTCTCTACCTTAATCATAGAACCACCATCGGAACCACAAGGCCAGTGACGGGCTGATCTGCCTCTGAGATCGAGTTGAAATACGGCTTTCATGATATCTGTGTTGCACTGCAAATCATTCCCGATTAAACAGAGCACGTGAGAGCTATCGTGCCGCCATTTCCAGATTGGATCTCCTGCTCTGAATATTGGCTGTCAGAGACGATGCTGTGGTACGTCCTTCAAATATTTCTGAGACAACCCGTGTGTGTGTGGAGGGAATGGAAACTTGAAACGGCGCAATCTGTAACATCCAGCCATTCTGTTCATTTTATTAATCTAATTCCTAGTCTTTATAATGGACTAAATTAAGGTAAATGTGCACCTCCCACAGCCAGTGTGGGGATTAGCAGGTTAGGTCCCTGTGCCTGTGATTGGAAGGTTCATATATATATATATATATACACATATGTTTTTGCTGGAATGTGTATTGTCAGATACCTGGGAAAGATGCACAATATATAATTCAAAAAGCCAGCCATCTGAAATGGAATCTATTCCCCCCTAAATTGTTACCATTCATCTGAAGTTAACGGATTTCAAAAAGACTCTATCCAGAGGCGAAGGAAATATTTAAGTACACAAACAATTAAAACCCCTTCCCCAAACCACTTATAATATAAATAGAATCTGTTAAGTTTTCAACATATCATCATGTACAATGGTCCAAATGCCCTCACACACATGAAATATGAAGGGGGGGGGGGGGGGGCATCAGTCTTATCTTGGCTGCCCCCCGCAGCGAGACTTAGAACCTGCGGCGCTCTCTGATGCTGATCTCTCACTCCCTGCATTGTGAAATCAGAGCTAAACAGCATCCATTTACAACTGCCATACATCAAGTGAAAAAAGGCACCTTCTCTAGGGGGTGGGAGGTCTCTGCTCATTTTACACGCTGAAGATTTACGCTGTCGTGTTTAACCCCCCACTGACTGAGGATGCCCCCCCGTAGCTATGCTGTGCTCATTTCCAAAGCACCGGGTACTGCCTGACTAGTCCGCTTAGGCCAAATGACAGTGCTAAAATTACTGTCCACATACTGTGCGTAGTGTCAGCACGAGGCATTCAGTGAGACACATAATCTAAAACTAGGCTTAGCAATGTAAGAAACAGGTTTATGGGTTTACCTTATGAGCCAGACCTGAAAAAAATGGTTAGTAGATAGATGTAATGATGGATGGCTTTTGGTTTACATATGCGGGGGGGGGTAGCAAACGTGTAACGGGCATCCTGCCACAAGTGAAGAACTTGCCGGAATGAGATGCATGTTTATTGACGCGACCTCTGCACGCCTTGCTTTGGAGATCAGCTCCGTGGCTTTTCCTGCCTGACAGCCCGAAATGGAATAAGGAAATAAGCTCCCTGAGAGTCTGGGGGGAGGGATTAGAAAAATTAAAACATTTTTCCACACTCATTTAAATTTCGATGCACATCATGTAGTCCTGATATGTTGCCATGGAGGCCACATCAATTTCCTTCCATGCTACGAACATCTAATGTTTCCGTCAAAAGGCCAAGAGATGGACACCTAATTCACCTCAGCCTTCCCAGACGTCGTTCTGTTAATCATTATTAATCCGTGGACACATTTGAGTTTTACAGCTGAAATAAAGCAGTTTTTTGTTTCTCCTTCATATTGATATTTGGGTATCACTTCCCAACATATATTCTCGTGCATTACATTTCAAACTCAAGTTATGAGCCAGCCGTTTGTAGTGAGCAGTGTCCAGTTACATGTCTTGGTCAAACGTGGTCACCATAGAATTCAGCAGACTGAATTCCAAATTAGGGCAGCACGGACAAACCAGGAGTTAAAACCCCTCTAGATTCCACTGAAACATCTATCCATCCTGTCAAAGCACATGATGCAGATAGATAGCAATTGCGGAGGATACAAGTGACAGCAAGACCAGAAATGCATCAGCATGGCCTCGCGGAAACAGGAAACTATAACAGAAACATGTAAAATGATCATTTAAAACCCATAAACATTAACTCTCCATCAGTGGGTGAAATGATTGAGCTGTCAGAGCAGAGGAGAGGCTGTGTACGGTACTAAAATGCAGGCTTTCTCTCTAAGCTGAGTAAAACAAGACAGCGCTGTGGTTTGGGACTCAGATGGTTGTTGGTTCAAATCCCTGGGTCAGCAGAGTGATCCCTCCATTGGGCCCTTAACCTCAATTGCTCCAGGGACTGGCTGACCCTACTGTCTCCTCTACGCCAGTACTAATACTTTACTTCGCAGGTGGCTTGGCGTGTCCAACCTTTTGATTGCAATGTATTTCACAGCAACAGAAGTTGGAAAAACTAGCAGCAACACTTCTGTGGATGTTAACCAGTAATAGTAATAATTCAGACACAGAGCCACAACTTGGGGAAAAATACAGTGTGTGGGTGAGTGGCGGTAGAAAACCAGGCATGCCGCAGCACGCACACTGTAACATGCAAACCTGTACCATACACCTAGACAAATATTTCCCAATCTGATCTTCAGCGGGACCCAGACAGTGCTCTCCTACCAGGAACTGGGATGAAGCAAAAGTATGGACTGTCTGACAAAGAGTTGGGAGGGAGCAAAAACATGGACTGTCTGGGGGACCCCGAGGACCGGACTTGGAACCGCTGATCTAGACAACCGGTGATGATTTTTTTACTATGCTGAAGTTGAGAGTTTAACTCACTGGCACCAACAGGCAGCCTTTTCTGCCCAAAAAACCGAAGGTTACTCTGCTGAATGGGAATGGCGGAAAGAGAGTGTGTCGGCTTTAATTATTGGTGTGCATTATCGGCAGGTGCTTATAATATGTGCTGAGCTGAAACTCATATTTTGTCTTGCTCATTCAGTCGAGTAATTAACAATGATAGCAATATTCTGGGCGAGGAAGCAAAGAGGGAAAGGGAATTTCTTTGATTGCTGGATGTCTCGTAGGAAAGATCCCGCCGTAGCGTGACACCTGATGTCGACGTGGTGTCTGTGACGGTTTTTATAACTAGTGCGGTTTGAGGGCTTCCCAACACTGTACAACTTGACTTTTCAACTTTCATTGTTATCTCGCCACTGCAAGGAAGGTTTGGAGCACATGTCCTCAGAACAATCTCTGTTATGTGCTCTCACTGGTCAGCCCAACATAAACCATCAATTTGATCGTCATTTTCTTCTTTATTAACCCTAAACATGTGGAAGATAATGATTATGTAGCTGCTTGTATCCCTGAATTTTTGTATCCTTGTATCTACATATTCCTGAATTCCTGTGCCCTTGTATTCCTGTATTTTAATATCCCCATATCCCTGTATCCTCTTTGAATTACGGTGTCCCTGAATTCCCAAATTTCTGTACTTCTGTATCCCTATATCCCTGTATTTCTGTATCCCCATATCCTTATGCCCCCATATCTCTGTATTTTTGTATTTCCAAATCCATGTGTCTGCGTATTACTGTACCCCTGTCTTCTCTTTTCATAAGAACGTACAGTGTTCCTGTCGCCTGTAAGCTTAGATATACGCATCACTTCTTGTACACTGTTCTTCTCTCTCTTTCCCTCCAAACCCAAAAGGATGCTTCACATTTCCTGTCCCCTTATGAACCCTTTGGAGTCTGTTACTGTATGCTGCCCACGGGATAAAACGGTAATTTTGCCAAACTTTTTACCAAACTGCGAGGTTTTGTCATACAAAGTCACAAAGCAGCTCTCAGCCCAGCTCCCTCTTCTTCGGCTTTCCTCAGAGCTTTCCTAACCCTTACGTACACCTACATTCAGTCTCACAGTTTAGCCAGATTAGCCATCAGCTAAAATGAATAGAATAAAAGAATAAAATATGCAGTTCTGGAAAAAATTAAGAGATCACGGCAAAATTTTCAGGTTCACTCATTTCTCAGTTTATGGATGTGTGCGTGTGTAAAATGTGCATTTTTTTTCTGCAAACTCCAGCTTGGTTCTTCTCCCTTTCTCATTAATGAAGGGCTTCTTCCTTGCTTCATGGGTCTTCAGTCCTGCTTCTAGAAACCTGTTATTAGTCACTTCAAACCACTTTAGGTTTCCCATTCCTTCTGAAGGTCACTTCAGGTCATCCTCCGGTTTATGAGGCACTGCCGGATAAGTTGACAGTCATCTCCAGCATTAGAAAGTTGCTTCTGCCCTCTACCCGGCTGGTGTTTGGTTATTGCCAGTGTCTCCTGTTTCACCTTATTCTTGCGTGCTGCTGTTTAGAAACTTTGAGCCTGTAAGCAGCCTGCCTCACAGTGTAGCCTTCTGCCAGCTGAACCTGGATTAAACCAGGATTTTAAATTACAGATTTTTAAAAATTATATAGTGGTCTCTTATTTTTTCCAGGGCTGTATGTCTCAAAATCAAGTCAAGTCTGGATCTACAAATCAGCACCGGGAGTGGAGAGTCATTTTTCTACCTGAAGGACAGGACCGTCCACTAAGCCTGATTAAATTCAGGAGGACCAATCATTTTAGTCTGCATCAAATGGACATTTTCTTATATATAGAGTAGACATACAAACTGTGGCAGACAGCACATTGTAGACATACATGCTCCCAAGGAGTCCACTAGATGTAAGTGCGACTTGGCTGAACTTCCACTGAATGCCCAGATACAAGTGTGAGCAGTACTGGAACAGGAGGTACACAGCTTCTAACGAAGCAAGAATCTATTAACTAACTATTCAAGGGCCACAATGCAACATAAGGGCATTCAAAGAATGCAAAAAGTCATCGAGTCAGTAGAATAATCTATGGAAGAAGATGGATCTTGAGGCTTTCTTGAAGGTGGAGAGGGAGTCTGAGGACTGAATGTGATTCAGCAGCTCATTCCACTATCAGGGAATGAGACGAGAGAATTTTCCGGAGTGACACTTCTCACGCGGTAGAAGAAACTCCAAGCGTGCTGGTTTATGGAGGGGTGACAAAGGGGTCACTGATTTAACTAGTGTTAAACTCCTCCTGTACTGAGTGTCTCTTGAGAATTTAGACATGGCCGCTGTCACGTTGTCGCTCCTTCAGAAAGATTAACCTGATCCCTGAGCACTGACACGGGGCAGGCTCTAGGTGGCGTGGCGTGTGCCTGCCGTCGTCTGCAGTGTTATATTGGCAGGGTGTTCTGGAAGCAGTGAGTGAATGCAAATCATCAATCATTTCAAAGTAAACCATTTATTTTGCATCATGCTATCTGTCAGCTACACACGGCTTGTGGGAGAGATTTGGGAGAAGATTCGCATAAACAAATAATCCGCACCATTTCACAGCGCGCTTGGGTCATTGTCAAACAGCCAAGTGAAACAGAGATGATAAAAACACAAATTACTTCTAGAAGGCTTCGTTGACCATGGTTCCCATAGATCCATTGTTACTATGGTAACATAGACAGGTAGGATACTTAGCCGACGGGGAATTTTAGTCAAGATCAATTATACAAATCACTACCTTACGGCTTCTGCACCTTTTAACCCCCTTGATGTGTCATTCATCAGACACCTTAATGCAGAGGGAGGATGGACTTCCAACAGGAGTAAGACCACGGACAAAAGAAGAAAGTGTACAAAGAGGCGTGTGTGATTTGGCTAATACATAAATTCAATCTGCTTCTACTCCAGAGGTCATATGGCCAAACATAGAAGTGCATACATCACTCAAAACATTACTGAACACACAACTGATAACGTGACTGAACACGTCACTCAACACGTCACTCAACACGTCACTCAACACATCACTGAACACATCACTGAACACACAACTGAAAACAAGTCTGAACACATTACTGAAAACATTACTGAACACATCATTGAACATATAATTGAACACTTTTCTGAAAGCATTACTGAAATCATTTCTGAACCCTGCCAAGTGCAACCGCTTTATTTGTGCTTTAGACGAGTCTCACATGCTTCATTTAAGCCATTTCACGTTACCTGCATCACAGTGGCTAACATGGTTCTGCTAACGAGTGTACTATTCTGCATGCAGAGACTAAAAAGCTGTTTTTAGTCAGCCAGATTCACAATATACAAGCATACAGACATCCCTTTTTGTGTGTTTCTCAGGATTGTTTCCCTATTGAAGACTAACATTTACAATTCTGGAGCACAAATTGGCACTCACCCAACAGTACTGGCTTGAGGAAAGAGCAAATCATGGTAATATTACTGTCGGGGAGTCAGGGTCAGTGTGAGGAACCTGAACAATCACCCTGACTTTTTTGCAGCTTCCTCACACTGACCCTGACTCCCCACCCTCCTGTGGTTCCTCACACTGACCCTGTCTCCCTGACCTTTGTACAGGTTCCCAACACTGACCCTGTCTTCCCACCCTCATGTGGTTCCTCACACTGACCCTGTCTCCCCCACCCTCGTGTGGCTTATGATATCTGACCCTGTCTCCCTGACCTTTATACAGGTTCCCCACACTGACCCTGTCTTCCCACCCTCATGTGATTCCTCACACTGACCCTGTCTCCCTGACCTTTGTGCAGGTTCCTCACACTGACCCTGACTCCCCACCCTCATGTGGTTCCTCACACCGACCCTGTCTCCCCCACCCTCGTGTGGCTTATGATATCGACGCCCTAACCCTCACCCTAATCACCTTGACCATCTCTCCCTGATGTCAGCTGTAAATGTATGCAGAGTCGCTGCTGACTGCGGGCAGCTGCGCGGTGATTCAGAACGGTGTATCAGACAGCGGCAGGCTCCTCGGTGGGTACTGCCAGGCAGATACCTGCCCTTGTGCCACAAAGGGCTGTCGGCTCGTTTATCACTTGTTTCTGGTTGGTCTTATCCGTCCCATTAGTGTCACCCGCTGGAAGGGCGGCTACATCATTTTCTGACGGTTCATTACAGAAACCCCTTTTATGTTTTATGATCTGTTCCTCTTTTGTTCTGTCTACATTGAATTTATCTTCATGCATATACAAGTAAGCAATGAGAAACTAGACTGACTTCAGAAAATAATGTCCAAGTGTTACCCTGTATGTTCTCTGAACTTCTATATTCCTGCCACAGCTGAGAATAAAATTTCCATTGATGTATTATTTCTTCACGACGGGAAGACTGCAGATTCTGTGCTTCATAAATCTTTTACAGGTTTTTTTTCTCTCTCTCTTGGCTAAATCAGCACCTCAGCCGTAATTCCTCAGCCCTGTGGATCTTGCAGCGCAGGTTTCTGCTGATGCACAATCAGGACGACACAGCGATGGTGGGTTAAGTGTACTTTGGTCCCAGACCAGTTTGTTGATTTCCTCATAGGGCGTAATCATTTCTGTCAATTTTGCATTTCACAGAGAAGCTGGTGAAAGGTGTGAGGCTCCGGAAGAGGGTCTGATAAATATGCCCTAGATTTCGCTGTTTTCCATTATTATTCCCCAGAATTCCTCTGGCGGATGATGTACCCATGTCACATCGCTAGACTTCTGTTAAAACCACATAAAGGTGTCGCATGTGATGGGTGCTTCCACCATGTACAGAACCACAGTGTCTGCAGCTCTAAGGCCACTTATGTCCGTAGATGTGCATTCAGAACCACAGGCTTAACTCGAGGTGCCGTGCACATTGGTGTACATCACAGGCTACTTGTTTTCACGTGGGGAATTATTACCGGGAGGTGTTGGGGGGAAAAATTCATTTAAGTGCACAGATTGTGTCTGTGAAAGTAATAGGATGTGAACCATGAGGTCAGCAGAATGAGCGTCCCCAAAATAAATTCCTCCTGTAAGAGATTTAATTGCATCTAAGTAATGCGATAAGGGCTTCTCATTGGCCATGCAGAGGGCGCTCTACTCCTCACTCCAGCCAACACTCCAACTCCACAGGCAATCGATACTCACACGCGGGCAGAAATGCCTCACACTACGGAAGATTAACTCGCTGGGCGACTTCCACCAGTACGAGTAATGAATTTCAATAGCAGCCGGCGCTGAGTAAAGTAAGATGTAGCTGCCAGTGACTCCTCACGGAAATCGTTATACGTCTCATCAAGCTGAGAAATCGCATTTTTGTACAATTTTTACCTGTGCCATTGCTTACCTGCTTATTGGGAATGAGATGCCGTTTGGGAGGATGACATACTGACCAGCAGGGGGTGTAGTAGATACGAAAGAGACCCCCCCCCCCCCCCCCCCCCCCCCCCCCCCCCACCCCCTCCCCCTATCTCCTCTCCCCGGTGTGTTTCCCCCTTCCCCCCCCCCCCCGTGCCCCTTTCTGTTTTTAGCCTAGCTCCTAT
>JAABNY020000035.1:5757830-5777870 GCA_015164015.2 Brevimyrus niger
TCTGTGCTATGCATGGTGCTGAGTCAGTCTGTGCCGTGTGGTACTGCATTAGACACTCTGTGCTATGCATGGTGCTGCGTCAGTCTGTGCCGTGTGGTACTGCATTAGACACTCTGTGCTATGCATGGTGCTGAGTCAGTCTGTGCCGTGTGGTACTGCATTAGACACTCTGTGCTATGCATGGTGCTGAGTCAGTCTGTGCCGTGTGGTACTGCATTAGACTGTGCTGCGTGTTACTGCGTTACATCTCACCTTCACCCTGTTCCTCCAGCTGGACTTCCCGTCAGGGCCGGTCTCCCGCTCCCACCTCAGAGAAACCATTCCCCTGTCCTGCAGCAGTGTGGCACACACGTCCCTCATTAACCGGGACACCTGGGACAGCTGGGACAGGCTGAAACTGTCCAGGTAGCTGGCGACGCTCTGTAGCACCTCCAACGGGAGCTTGCTGAGGCCGTCTGGGCCGCGGGCCCCCCCGAGCAGCTCCGGCGACACCTGCGGCCTGACTGTGAAGGTGCCAGAGTCCCCATCGTAGGTGACGGTGGCCCTGTGAGTGGATGGCTGGAACCGAGTCTGTGTGTAGGTGCAGCCGAGGTAGGACAGCGGGCAGCGCTGCTGGAACCATCCATCCAGCACCGAGCGCAAGTCCGAGTGGACGTTACGGAAGTGCCAGGCGAACTCATCTCTCCGGAAGGTGTGGCCGCACAGGAAGGTGAAGATGGAGCTGGCCTTGTTGTGCCTCCTGGTGACGGACTCCGCCCGAATCTGGACATGCAGGCCCGGCGCCCGGCCGGCTGTGACGTCAGCTAGGGTAGCCCCTGCCCTGAACGGTGCTGAAGCAAAGTCGTAGGTCTGGGTCCCGATGTCCACAAAGAGGCCATCCATGGTCACCGTCTCGCTGATGGGATGTCCCCTCAACTCCCGTTCCAAGGAGCAGACCAGCATGGCCTTGACCTCATCGCACTTCGGGATATCCTCCACGGACACTCCAAGGTCACACGTGCCAGTCTCTTTGGTCGACCTCTTCATCCGAAGGGAAGTATTCTTGAGGAAGCCGCGCTTCGCCCTATAGCTGGACGGAACACTGTAGCTATGCACCGTCTCCACTTCCATGGGCTCCAGTGCCCCATAAACGAAGTCCCTCTCCCTGGGAGTGCAGGCCTCCAGCTGCCCGAAGTGGATCAGCATGCTCCCATGGTGCACCAGGTACATGTTGTACTCTGAGATATTCACCTCCTTCCCCAGCCTTTCCAGAACACCATCCTGCCAGGGAGCCAGGCCCGTTTTGATATCTTCTGTGGCGCCTGCATTCCCGTTTATTTGGGCGCTTTCGGCACCTTCTGCCCGTTGCTGTGTATTCCGTTCTGCTGTTTCTTGGTTCCCATGCCCTGCTGCCAGGCTGCCCGCCTGCTCCTGGGGCTCCCACCGGCACCCTTGCAGCTCCTTGCTGAAAATGCTCTCCCAGACTTTGTAGTTATCAATCCCGGCCACCTCGCGACTCTTAGCCAGGGCGTCACGTTCTGCTTGGGTCAGCTCCTGCACCTCCGGGGCATCCTTGCTGATGTCCAGAAGCTCCCCTTCGAGCTCAGAGGACGCTCCATCGCTGATGGGACCCCTGCTTGCTGCCTTCTCTGCCTCCTCTGTGACCATCTCAGCCGGTTGCATCAACTCGGGGAAGAGGGCGTCCAACTTCAGGTTGCTGAACAGCAGCCTCTGGTCCCTTAGGGCCACGGCCAGGTCCAAGGGCTCTCCGGACACGCAGTCTGCGACGACGCTCTGGCAGAATGCGGCATCCGCGTCGGTGGCAGGCCAGCGGTTCCAGTCCAGCGAGCAGGTCACCAGACTTGCCGGACAAGCCTCGAGGTGGCGGGCAAGCCGGCAGCGAGGCAGGGTGAAGGGGCAGCCATAGTCGGCGTTCAGGCAGGGCACTGTCTCGCGGGGGCACAGCATCCGGTGCTCCTCCTCCTTGCAGCGGTGGAAGACGGCGCCGCAGAGCAGTTGGCAGTTGATGGTGGCACAGGAGACAGGGGGCGCCGGTGGGACCCGGCACTGCACCCTGAAGCACGCCCGGCAGTGCTCATGTTGGCCGGACGGGGGCTCCTCATTCTGGCCCTCGGAAAGAAGTCAGGAGTTACAGTAAACCTCCCTGGTCCCAGAGGAAAAAAGTGGACTATCTAACAGGGAGCTGGGAGGGAGCAAAAATGTGAACTGTCTGAGAGGGACCTGGGAGGGAGCAAAATTGTGAACTGCCTGTGAGTTCCCAAGGACTGGAATGGGAAACACTACTGTAAAGTGAAGGTAGCACCTGCAGCCCGGTGTCAAATTAAAGATCTGAACCACAGAATCGCTCTGTGCTCAAATCCTGGGAAGGATGCTGCTATTATACTCTTAAGCGATGTGGTTAACCTGGGTTACAGCAGTTAGACAGTTAGCTGCAATGTGACAGTGCTACATTGGATAAAAGTGCAAAGCAGAGTAGTTATTGACCAACTGCAACAACCGGAGTAGATGTGCTAAATCGTCAGGGACAGTTACAGTATTTCATTGCGGCCTGATGAAAAACCACGTAAGTCCACATTTTGATGATTGTGACTTTTTTACTATAGATGGAATAGAGCGAGATTAGTATTAGTCACTTATTATCTTACTGACAATAGTCCAAGTAGGTGCACTTAAAATATTAAACCATTCTCTGACAGCTATGTCAAGATAGGTTTATATTTGTGGTACTACGGATGTCTGATTACATGGTTTTAGGTTTATTTTGAGAAAATGTGTTTTTTCACCCTCCTGGAATAATTCAGGTACGTGTTTTTCAGTGGACAATGCATACATGTCACAAACCAGACTCTTACCATTTGTCCGTTTAGATTCTGTGGGTCTTCAGCTCCTAAACAACAATGTTAATACTTTTAGGAAAAGCACAGCAACAAAAGCACTACAAATTTCCTGGCAGAGATTTCCTATGGTGAAGAGGCACGAGGACCAGCAGACACGGCTGAAATAATCGCAGTGCACTTCCCGGCTGCCTGACTGGTGCCCCGACACTGGAGAGGCTGCCGTTATCGTTAGTGACTGACAGCCAGCAGTGCCGTCCCTCTGCTAATGGAACAATAACCCTTAACGTGGCATTCAGCTCTGCATGTTAATTTGAAAATAAAAGCACAAACAGCTAATAAGCAACACTAAGCCTTTTTATTCAATTGCCAAGGGCAGTCTAAACAATTACAAGGCAACAACTGTCACAAATAAGAAATAAAACGTTAACTTAGAATGACATTCCAGTAACTTTCATAACGTCAGCCCCCAGGTCATTTTCTGCTACCCTGTTATCCATGTTAGAGCCTGGTGACTTTTTTCTTAAATTTATATATCTTGTATATATTTTCCCTGTATGAAAATCGCTCATTGTAGCTACTTACTGATGTTGGTCCTGCGGCACTCTGAGACTTTTACGTCTGTCCCTTTGTGAGGCATGCAAACATTCGGAGCGTGCGGGCCGCCTCAAAATAGACATGACAGCTGATAGAACAAACGCAGCCCGGGTCAGGGTCCCGTACACGCGGCTCGTTTCACACTGCACACCCGAAGCCGAACGTAAGATGGCACATGTGCGGACGCTGCTTTTGTGTCACTCGTCTGGGTGTCGTGGTGGACCGCCCTCTCAAGGTCGGTCAAGAAGTCAAATGTCCATGGTAACACTGCCCCCAGGGAGCCTCCTTTTTTTTCCTCGTTGTTTCAAATTTGTTCAGCAGGTGGCAGTGCAGAGCCTTTAAAAGGGCCAGAATCTGTTAGGGTCAAAATAATCCTTAAAAAAAATATAAAAAATAGATGATGGATGCTCTGAGGACCCAACTAATAATGTCTGTTAAACTCATCTAAAGTTGTATGAATAGTTGTTTTCCCCACTGCCAGGTCCCCACATGCATAGAGTGAATGCATGCAGTGAATGCGACGATTGCTTTAGACATGCAGTGAGTTAACAAATGCAGTGAATACAGCTAAGGGTTAACACAGTGTGTAAAATGATAAAGTCATTAAGCGGTGCCCTCTACAGGTCCTGCTCTATATCACAGGCCATAAAAGCATGTTTACTGCCGCTGCTGTTGATCTATATGGTTCCTGCTCTCTGGCGGCTGGGGTAATATTTCTCCACAGGATCAATCTGACTGTGATTTTAGGGTCCATCCATTACCAAAGCTAATCCTCGGGGTCTACAGGGGAGACACAGTTCAGTGGGCAAGCTGGACAGGGCTGAGCTATTTTCAGATTGGGCTGTTTTTCGTTATACCCATATGACATATCTCGCTGGTATAATTACTCTGTTTACATTGCACATATTTATGTCCTGTCCAATAAATTGCCTGTATATTTTTTCAATTGAAGTTAATGACAGTTTGCTAAATAATTATATATATATATATATATATATATATATATACACACACACATATGTATTATATATACAAACACACTGTATAATCACATTGTCCAAATCACATTTAATAATAGATAAATTAAGAAAGCCCAATAATTTCTGTATGAAAGGGCCAATTAATTGAACTCCCGAAAAATCTCACCGCTAACGAAGGCACAAACGACCCGTGGAGGTGTCATCCAAACGTTTTTCGCTCCCGTTTGCCGCAGATCAGACAGCGTGCAGCAAAGCTGTCTTCGCCATATGTTTTTTGTTTTTTTTTTCCCGTGCTGTTGTATCTGTTTCTCAGTCTCAGTCAGTGATTACCGTCTCCGCCATGCTCCGTAGACATGCCCAGGTGACAGATGTCACGTTTAACGTTGCTGAAAGGGCGTCACAATCGGCTCACACCTCACACAGGCAGTTACACGGGAAGATCCCAGAATATGCCATTATCTTGGCTAATGTAACAGCTGGAGTTGCATATTTCCTGTCACTCACTGTGTGTTATACACAGGTTTGGAGAAGAAGCCCTACAGTGAAGTTTCTCCCTCAGGGTGCTCTTATAGGCCCTTGAATAATATAACATCGAAGCGCGAGCATTGACCTGGCCACATTTTTCTTACTGAACACCTGGGAGGGATGCTCAGCGAGGGCCTGCTCTTAAGATGGTTATGGGTAATGGAGTCCAAGCCGAGCTCAAACCCACATTGTGCCGCCTGACCATGAACTCCAACTCCCATCAGCACACTGGTCCAGCATTTCACATGTCACATATCGAACGTGATCTATTTAATATGCTCTTGCCCGATTTGCAGATGTTTGTAGTCATATAAATATAGTTAAGAGACAATTTCTATGCACACAGTATTCTACTTTTAATTTTAAAAAGTAATTAAAATCATCTCACAACCATGTCTTCGGTACCATTACAGCTTAATTAGTCCAGGGTTTTACTGCTTCGCCTTACAGCAAAGAACCGTCGTTAATTTTCAAATTAATATAGAAGGCAGTGGAGCAGGACGAGAGCTGTAAATGAGATACTAAAGTGAAGCAGTTTTAACAAAGGCTCCGCGTAATGACTCTTATAGGAGATGGTCACAGCCAGTGCAGGCCTGCTGGAGTTTACACGCCACGGAGTCACAGACAGGTATAAAGCTGCTTTATTATTATCCATCTGGTTGTGGTCAGTTAACCGTGTCCCGGCATGTCAGCTGGTTCTGGTATCCCGTCTCCTGCTGGTTATAATGCCCCGATGGGAGATCACCAGGTTCATTCAGGTGCTGTTTACACCTGACACTCCCCAGTCTGGGGGTGGCTACCTCTGTCTATAAATAATGCACCATTCTCTAAGTGTATATATAGCCTCCTGCAGTATTGATTTAATATTAAAGGAGCTTAAAAGAGGAGTGTAGGTTATGGAGGTAAAAGGAAGATCACTGGAAACTTTCATGCTGCTTTGGTACCGGAGGATCACATGACCGCCGTCAGCGAGACCATGTGATACGTTATCAGCCAGGGGAATTTATACATGGAGTGGAGTGAGATTTTCAGCTGAAGGCTGCACACAGATACACGCACGTATATAACAGTTTCATCACCTTGCAAATAGCCCGTAGGGTTTGCAAACCACCTCAGCGCTGTGGACGTCGCTAATTTTAGGGTTATAATGGAATAATATAGATTTGCAGTAAGATTTCCGGCGTGAGAGTGTGAAAGCGGGAGTGTCACGCCAGATGCGTGAGAGGCGGCAGCCCTGCTAATGACCCAAGAGTGTGGAGAGACAGTACATAATATCTGAAATGGATAGAAAAGCAGTGAAATGTCAGGAACGAAATTGCCCGCACTGCAGAGAACAGCTTCGCTTTGATGTGTGTTTGTGCGATGTGAAAGTGCAATATAAAACTCAGTCCATAATGCCTAACTGACCGCAAACTGGTGCATTCTGGCTCCTGGTTGAACGTTCATGCTGGCACACACAATCGGCACTGGGAGCGGTTCATTTGCTGGAAGACTCTGCGTTAGACATCCAGCAGGTGATGTGATCCATAGCAGGATGTGTGCAGAGATCAGGCTTTCTCTCCAAGCAGTGAAATCCTATCCAGCGAAGCCTACGACACAAAGGTAAATGTCAAATCAAGAAGCCCTGTTGACGGACATATCAGCAAACAGCCGTGGGACTGACTTACAGGTTTGGAGGCTTGTATCAGACTGGTGTGCAAGTTACTGGGGGGAAAACATTGCCAGTCCCGGCTGCATAGACAGTCTGCCTGCATTTTCAGGCGCACCACACTCGCCGTTGTTCCTCTGGAGTCATTTTTAGGTCTTTGAGACGTCCCTTCAAACGCCTTCGTGATTTTTCTGAATATGAATTAACGCTCTCTAAGTGTTTCTTTGCTTATTAGTGTATTAATTAGCATTTTCACAAAGCAGCTGGCAAATTACCAGCAGCCAGCCCCTCAAACATATCACTCTGAGATGCCATGGTTAATTCTGCGAAACTGTAGGTAATTGGGAAATTAAAACAGACAGACATAATTCAGCGATGGAGAGTCCAATAATGTGATATTGATTCCTGCTAAGTGCAACCAGTTGATTTAGTAAGGCCAGTAAACATTGGGAGCCAAGCCTTGGTAAGCGAGGAGTGTGTATATCCCGAGGCTTTCCTGCCACACCCTTTCAGTGCCTGTTCAGCCCAGCCCCCAGTCTCACCAGTGTTGATTTTCAGAGACATTTCAGGTTCTCAGACATCTGCCTAATGTTATTTCACTCACAACATTAGGGGTCCTTGCGGGGAACTCTGTTTAACTATGACCCTAAGCATTCAACGCCAACATTTTACTGTACCAGCTATGTACCAGACCTTAAGTATGATGGTTTATTTTTAATTGTGATGTCTTTCGAAGTAATAACAGAGCAGGAGAGGGGTGTGGACGTCTCCGTACATCTTGCTGTTTGGGGAAATGTCTGTGATCACAGTTTAAATTATGTATTTGACTTCTTCATATCTATTGACTGTTACGCCCATCAATGGGTTTCCCATAAACCACCTGTCCCAGGAAGCATTGGGCAGGTGGGCGGGGCCACAGAGGACGGGATGCCCATGTAAAACTGCTGTTATCGTGTTTATCTGCAGTTATCTAGTAAATGCTCTCTGAATGGGGTGCGTCCATCAGTTCGATTCTCACTTCATGAAGGAGAGAGACCGTGTTGGTGAACCGGTTACTAGGGAGTGTCAGACAGGATTAGGAATGACATGTAACTAATCTCAGATGAGGACATGTGAGGAACAGCAGGGTGCAAACTGATGTCTCGCCGTCAGATCAGACAGACATCTTACCCGGTTAGGGGTGCATTGCTGATGATAAATTGGTTTCTCTGTCCAGGGGGGCTGACAGGACATGTATTGGGCATGAGATAAAAGCACTGAGTTGTGGAGCATTTTTTTTGTCAGCATTACAATTGGTCATGGGAACAGGAATAATTACACAGGGCTGCCATTAAAGCTAACTGATTATGGATAAAGTGATTGGAATAAATTTAAGAAATGTATTCATGTCGTGAAGCAGCTCCTGTCGCACCGTGATTAGTGCATGGATGCTGCAGTGGTGCGAGGGCCTCTCAGTGACAGCGCCCGGGCACCAGCCTGGTGCCTGCTTGTGTAAAGCGCTGACAGGCCCGTGGGATTCCTCACTCAGTCTCAGCCCGTAAGCAGAGCCCTGCAGCTCGTCATCTTTCATTTATCTGTCATTATTATGTCTCTCTTGCTTCCTCTCTCTAATGCACTCCGTCTGCCTTCCCCAGCATTGAGTCGGCTGATCCGGCACTCGGAGGCGGTCTGTGGGCGGCGGGGTGAGGCGGACGGCCGTGGGAGCAGGAGATTGCTGGTGTGACCCATGTTTAGGAGCAGGGAGAGCGGCACATGATCAGCGTCCTGTGACTGGGGTTGGGGGGGGGGTGCATGAGCATGCAGGCCTACACGTCAGGGCTTCTCATGATGGCTGAGCTGGGCGTTCCCCCTGTATACGGTGTTCCTTCAGCAGGGCGTTCCCCCCGTAGATCGTTCCTTCAGCAGGGTGTTTCCCACATAGGGCATTCCCCCCACAGGGCGTTTCCTGCGCAGTGTCACAGCACACTCTGACAGTCTGTCACCTACTGTTACTCCTTGGTTGGACTCTGTCGTACCTGAGGGCCTTTGTCTCGGTTCCAACCTGGGATGTACTTCACCACCACGCCACCAGGGGGCAGTCAGTAGTTCCACGTCCCGTTAGGCCCGAGACTTCTGTGGGTGAAGTAGTGCCACGCTGGCGTACCAAGGATATTGACCGTGGAGCGATAATGTTCTCATCAGCAGTGGTGAGAGGAGCCGGCTTTCTCATCCCTCTTCCGGCAGAGGGGGACCTGCAGCCAGGAGAGGCCCGGGAGAACTTCAGAAGCGAACAGGAGGCCACGATGACGGCTGTTCTCGGATCTCAGCTGGTCGTGGTTTATTTAGGGATGTTGCTGGGAAGGCAGTCTGTAGATCAGCTGTGAAAAGGAGCTCAGACGTGTGACTCGAGGGAGTGTGCGTCAGATAGCCTAGGTGGATCTGCACCCACGAGGAGCCGTGTACCTGGGTATAGGGTGCCGCTGCCAGTTTCACTCTGTCATTTCAGTTACTCTGCCGTCTAGCGCTCTGAGAGAGCAGCCTAATAACGTTACTGGTTTACGGTGTTGGTGTTTTAGCACAGAGTCTCGACATGGCTGCTTGGCATTTGAATTACCATAAAACTGAAACCACTGAAGCTACATTTGTGATGCTATTGGCCAGCTTAATAAACAGGCAGGCAGCTGGCATTGAAGTGGTGTTTCTGTGGTAGCGGGTTGGCGGATTTAACTAGAGAGTAACTAGCTTTATTTTTTCGCCCGTTATAATCGTCCTAAGTGTTACAGCTGGCAGTGTGATAAATTGGTAAGGCTGTCAACGGAGGGGTGTGTGTGGTTCAGGTATACGTTACATTGTGGGGACCAAATGTCACCACATTGTGATAAAAACCTGTTATTTTCAGATTGTGGGGACCATTTTTTAGTGAAAACTAAAAGAAACTAAGAAAACTAAAAATGCCAAAGTACTTGTGTTTTGTTTGGTTATTTATGGTTAATGTCAGGGCTGGGTAGGGTTTGAGGGTGTCATTGTCGAGAATAGGGTCTTGTCCATAGAAATGGATGTACGATGTAGTACAGGTGTGTCTGTGTGTGTATGTGGGGAGGTCTTTCCATGTTGTCATGTCTCTTTCTTCTGGCAAATCTGGTTTCCTCTCACAGGCCAAAGACATGAAATTTATCTAATTGTTATTTCTAAATTGCCCATAGTGGGATTGATTACCCTGGTTAGGATGACATAAAGAATGGATGGATGGATGAATGGATGTAAAAGGATCACTTTTATTTTGTGGATATAGAAAACTTTTCTCTGAATTATGTTAATACTTTTCTTAAATGCCCCCCTCAAGTGCAGTCAGCCCTGCCCCCATCTCCCAGGCCAGGCTGTTAGCTTTGGCTTCGTTATCATTTAAAGAGGAATATTTGATCCCCGTCCCGTCTGTTGCTTCACTGCCTCCTCTCTCAGATCTGTCCGTTTGGGATCGTTTACCCTTTCACTTTGCAGATCCCCTCCTGCAGGCCCTCTGATTTAAAACGCACCGCCATAAATCTCACATTAATCACGCTTGTGTCTGTCTTTATCCGGTATCTCAGAAAGTGAAGCCCTTACTGCTGATACTGACCCACGTTCAAGACAGACTAAATACATTCGACCTTTTTCCCCCTGTTCCCCTCGTGGAAGATGCTTTTAGTGATTTTTAATAGCTTCTGTGGACTGCATCACCCAGGATGTGCAGCACTTTACAGTCAGGTCCACCTGTAGTGATGGGGGCAGGATTCTGGGTGTCTCAAAACACCCCCGGGGGGAGGGGGGGGGGGGGTCCATGCTCTATTCACATGATTGCAGAAGACACACGCAATGCAGTGTGCTCCAGAGTGACTGACCACACAGCAGGGCGGCCGGGCCTCTGCAGTGATATTGATCAGCACTACAAGGCAGGCCGACTCACTCTCCCAGTGCGATGGCCGTCACGTCCGTTTGCAGGTAATACTCCGGAGAGTGGCGGTGAGTGATGCAAGTCGGGGTGGGTCGAGAGCAACGCCATGGCCACTGCTGGGGTCTTCTCATTCACTCAGGGAGGAACGGGTGACCAGCATCCACTATCATCTGGATGCGGCAGAATACAATAGTGATCCTTTATTAATCCTCACAGGGAAATTGTCCTTTCTCCTATCCCATGTTGCTGTCTGTGAGAGACATGGACGTGGAAAAGGGTCGCGATCAAGTTCAGGGGTGGCAGTGCAGGGTCAGACAGCATCCAGAGTCTTAGTCAAGGGATCAACGATGGTATCACCCTGCTGGCCATGGGATCGGAACCAGCACCCTTCTGATCCAAAGCATTAAGACCACACAGCGTCCTAAGTAATCAGTGCCTTCAGATTCAGCTATGTTAGGAGCAGTCCTCCATCCTTTTTGTAATTCCTGTTTATTCCACAATAACGACTTTCTCTTTATTTCACCTTAATTTGCACCCAAGGCTCTGTTTTGAATCTCATTGCAGGCAGAGCGCAGTCTGACAGCTCACACCTATGTTACTTCAAAAATAGGAGAGTGTTTGAGGAAAGCAGCCATCGACGTGCAGGTGCTGTAAGTGCAAGCGTGCACCTGGGAATTGGGATCAGAGAAGTCACGGCTTCAGCCACACGTACGCATGTGACGCTGGAGCGGCTCACAGGAGGCGGGCGACATCGGGCACAGCATGACGTCACGTCAAGGACAGCGGAGATGGGCTGTGATCTGCTGCCGATGGATCGGCTTCAGCCTGCAGGACGGTCCTGTGAAGCTGGGCGCCTCCAGGCCCCCCCCCCCCCCCTTCTTATTATGTTGATTCATGGACCCAATCAGGAGCCCAGGGCTGCAGGGGCATCCATCATGCGGGGCCACCCGCCCAATCCCCCAGGGGCCGGGCCAGCTTGTTGGCTGCTCTCCTGCCTGCGCCCCTTAACCCCCCTGTCACTGTCCCACTCTGCCTTGGCCCCTGCCTAGCAGCAGCAGGCTGGGAATCATGGGATTTGTTGATTATTGACTTCTGTATCACCGATGCCAAAATGACTTCATTAGGGAGACCCAGCTATTCCCGGATACGACCCATTTCGCTTAACAGAAACAATCCGAGTCCGACGAGCTCGCGCTCAGAGACGCCATTCTACACACTGTATTTTTGGCCTTCATGTTAGCTATAGATAGATAGATGGATGGATGGATGGACAGATACTTTATTAATCCAGAAAGAAATTTAGGCATACAGTAACTTAAAAAACTACAATGGTAGGAACAATAACACACGTTAACAGAATAAAACACACAGATGTAGAGGGTGAAGGAGCTGTACAGCTCAATGTGACTGTGTACAGAGAGAACAACTGCTGCTACCATGCATTTTTTATATATAAATATATAACCCATATAATTTAAGTGTTACAACAGGGGGATTCCACATGAGGTAAACAAGGGGGCGTGGCACACCAGAGGATCGGATGTTTCTCACCTGTTAACACAGTGTTTTCCAGCAACATAACTGAAGCCATGTGGATGTTGTTTTATTATTATTATTATTACTATTATTATAATCAAACCCGACACCAGCGTTCGAAATTCCCAGAAGAGTTGGCTGTTTCTGAGATGCTGGAACGACCATGTGTTGGAACAACAGTCAGACCATGTTTAAAATCACTTACATCAGACTTTATAGCCATGGTAATGTTTATTCGAACTGTGGAACTGTGTCACTGAGCACCAAATAGTTTCATTTGGACTGTAGGCTGTACATGAACGGCCATCTTTCCGTGCTTCACTGCACGGACGCTGGCGTTTTCCCATGTAATCCCGTGTCATCACTCACTGTAACGATACTCTGTGTCCTAACAGCAGTTTGGACATTAGAATGACAGACGGCTTCTTAAACTGCTCGCCAGACTTTATTAATATGCCTTCTCTGTCTGGATAAATCGCTACCGTGCTTCCTGGGGGTTGTTAAAGGCCCTGGTGTCCACACCCACCCCTGGGGCCAATTTGGCCTCCTGTGATTTACGAGGATGGCAGCGGTTTGAGGAACCAGCTGTCGCTCGCGGTGACACAAAATGCGTGTGTACATATGTATATATTAAATTGTGGGGACCAAATGTACCACGTCACGATATAAACCTATTTGAATTTTTGATCTTGTGGGGATATTTTTTCGGTCGCCACAAGGGAAAGTTCAATTTTACAAAAATCAGTAGAATAAAAAAGCTAAAAATTTCAAAAGTCTTGTGTTTTGTTTGGTTACTTATGGTTAAGGTTAGGACTGGATAAGGGTTAAAATTATCATTGTTGGGATTTGGGTTGTGCCAATGGAAATGATCAAAGAGACCCTGCAAAGCTATAGATACTTAATGCATGTTATGTGTATGTATGTGTGTGTGTTAGTGGGGGGGGGGTAGGGACATAGTAGGTGAATCAGGGATCTACCAACTGGTAACACAGTTTGGCCATTACCACGACTAGACGTCTAGCAGCCCCCGGACTTTTTAAGGTGGTGCGAATCACACGTCTGTTTGGAGCGCTTAAAAGTGTAAAGATAAAGAAAGAAAAAATATTGCATGGTTAGAGAGGGCTTATTCATCAAGACTCTATCATTCCCTGACGCCCGTAACTGGCAGTCCCCCGCCTCCACTCCCAGGGCTGCTAATGAGAGCCAGGTTATTAAAAAGCAGATCCTCTCCTGCATTTAACCCTCTGCACCTGGCATACACCTGTGCGCTTGTTCTGAGTGAGACTTTTAATGAGCCTGTGGCCGGCTGAGGCTTTGAGGGGTGATTCATTAACACAGATCTAATTTAATGGTCATTGCTGAAACATCAGTGATGCTGTTCAGGAATGCAGCTCATAACGTTCTACATCGATTATCACAGCGAGGAAGGCAGATTCTGTCCTTAACTGTGTCCATTGTGGGTTATGGGAAAGGGAGAATGTGAGTCTCCTAGGATGGTGCAGTAACAACAACAGAGGCTGCCTGACTGCTCACAGCCCATGACTGCAAATTAAACAGGATATCAAGCTGCTTGGACACTTTCAAAGTTAACTGTGAAAAAGCTTGAATTTGAAAATGTTCTGTCTATTAAAAGACATCGCCACCCCCAGCCATAACGCATCAGGAAGCATCCCATCTTTGCAATAATGTCCGGTGTCTTCTGTTTTTAATTTCATGTTATCATCTGCTAATTTATTATTTCATATTTTCTGTTAACTATTTAATTAATATTTTAAAATGTTCTCTTTTCATGATTCTATTTGTTTACTGTGTACTTTTTGATTGCACCACGTTTACTTGTCTGCGCTACGTACAGATTTGTCTATTTTGCACAAAATCTATGCTCATCTGTGCTCGACGTACCTTGCTGCTGCATGCTCAAGAATTTCTCCCTGGGATCAATAAAGTGCATCTAATCTAATCGATGTTAATATAACCCAAAAGAACAGGTGCTGTGGGGGTCGGTTCCACCCCCGGCGCGGTCGGTGGTTCGGCGCGCGCATGCTGGACGCCGCTACGCGGACACGCGGCAAGATTTTAAAAGACCGCAGGTCTCATCACAGCTGCTACATTAAAGTGTCTTTTAAAAGATCATTACAGCGGGGAGCAAAGCGACCCATTTTGGAGGGAGACTGATAAGACTGTAGCACCGTATCACGGTCCCAAATTCAATTATGCACCTTTCAAATATGAGCGTTAATGTGAAATTAACAGCGGGTCCCGCCCTGAGAGGGGCGTCGCTCTCATGCCCTGGCCGTCTTTGTCGCTAATTACCCGCTGCCCTTCTAGGACAGACTTAGGCTTTTATAAATATCCGGCAGCATGTGCAAGTTCATGATATTTTCATCAGCATGAACACATTTAGCAGGTAAGCGTGGGCTCCGCGTTCTCTCTGATAAATGAACCCATAATTACGCCTTTTCTAAAGTCATACATTAAGTTGCATTAGCCGGCTGCCTTGTCAGAGCTCACATACTTATAATATGTGCAGTTGGCCTGGTTAGAAATGACTGTCACGGCTCCCGCTCGGTAAAATTCACTGAGCTGCTACGTTTGGAATCGGGACCGATTATCCACAAGCAGCCTATGATAATACTGACAGCAAACAGCATTTCCCTTGCCTCACCTTGGCTGACCTTATAAATACTCTATGACCGTACACAACGGTCCCACTGCTGGCCTACGTGACGTGATTGCATTTTTAATTAAGCCATAACAGCATCTCCCTTTGTGAAGATCCATCCTTCAAAAAGCATAACTTCTGCTGAATCCACCCAGGAGATACCCAGACTCTGGAATGAGCCGGAAGGTGTACAGATCAGTACAGATGGCATCTGTCACCTTTTCTTGATAGTTAGATATTGAGGCCCATGTCCTGTCGATCCCACTGATTCATTATTTGACCAGAGTCACCCACTTCCTGTTTGCTCAAACCATGCAGCTGTCGCCTGGGCTCCGTGGCCTCACCCCGTTGGGATTCAAAGCCATGTTAATCCCATCAATGCCTTTGAAAGCGGAAGTCCGTGTGACATTTAAGCGTGACTGTGCTCTTTTTATTTTTGTTCGCAAACTCCAACCAGCTGTTGTGTCCAGCTGCTCTGTGTTTCCTTCTGGGAGTCTTGAGCTTAAGCAAGCAGGTCTCCCTGATGAGAAGAGGATGTGTTTGTACATTACAGCGCTTCCAGGATAACTCCTTTGACTCCCGGCCATGGCCGTGTTGAGTGTCTGGGTATGATGTTAAGGCTGGTCCTATGACAAATTCAGAAAGATTGTCTGGAAATTCACTGCAGTGCCCTCATGCTTACATACTAACAGGATTTGTATTTTAAATAACATTTCTCCTTGTGAATACTGTATGCCTAAACTGAGCATGCGTATCTACTGTATGTGTATATGTTTCTCTAGACCCCTGCTGTAGTACTTTGGTTCACGGCTTTCCAGCGGCTGGACAGTCTAAAAAAATGTGCGTTAAACATGTCCCGCACGTTGTGGGATGCCCACCATTACCCGGGTTTACTTTCTCTCCAAAGTGGTAAAAATGTTCTGTTTGACACATTTACTGGCAGGAGCGTCTCTTATGGAACTGGGAGTGTCAGTGGGCCGATGTGGAGGCTCAGCGAGCCGCGGTCGCACCCCCAGCGCTGAGGCCTGTCCTAGGCAGCTCAAACACATGCCGCTACACCGATTGGTGTCTCTAAATTGGCTGTAGCATATGATTGTATCTGCGCGCCGTCCATTCGGGGTGTCTCCTGCTTTGCCTAAGAGAGACTGTGGGGCCCTTACAGACCTGACCTGGATGATGGATGGATGTTAACTTAATTACCGTGTACTCTGTGTTTGTGTGTGTGTGTGAAAGAGAGAGAGATGTATATATTACATTGTAGGGACCATGGGGACCACTTCCTCAGTGGGTACATTCTTGCAAGTTGTAATTTTGCTGGAAATAAATTTGTGATGTACGGATTATTTAAGTTAATGAACAAATGCTGAAATATCTGTTATTCACAGAATCTTGCAATTTTTTAGGTATGTTAAGATTGCCATTTGTTGATTTTTTTTTTTTAACCATTTTCCCCAAATAGGCAACCAAAAGTCAGTAACGCAAAAATACATAAATTGTATTTAAAAACAATCGATCAATTAACATACTATTTGAATGACAGTATGTATGTTTGCTTAGTTAATTTTCATTTTTTATTTTTTTTCTTCATCTGAGTTACTCGTGCTCTGGATTTGATGAAATGATTACCTACCATAAGCCAACATTGACATTTTATACAATGAAGTTGTATAATTTGAGACTGTCTTCAAACCAGTTTTATAAATTAGAGAAAATGTTTATGATGATGAATTTGTGACAGTGACCTACTGTATATACTCTTTGTGTTAGTCCTACAATATTGGTGTGATTAATCGTGATTGATGACTGAAAACTGTGATTAATTTACTTTTTACAATAGCCCCAATATGTATATACATATGAGAGTGTTGTCATGATCCAAGCAAACCCTGTACACTTATTGATGGGATGTGGGGGGGAGGGGGGCCCAAAGTGCTGGTGCCCTTGAGATTTCCTCATTCCGGAGCCAGGAGCAGAACTGGGTTCTTATTAAAGCCCCCATCACAGCACAATCAGCCGAAAATTGGAGCCCTGGCCCCCTCCCCTGTGACGCGTGTCAGACGTGAGCGTGATCGCCCGTGACTGCGTGCCGCTTACTGATGCGCTTCCCTCGGCGGGCGCTCTGCCTCTTACCGCGGGCGCATTTGTTTACCCGCGCGGAAATATCTCCGGCACAAATGGGATATGACTTGAAGTGTCCCTTGGGTCACAGTCATGTTCACGCCTGAGAAGTCACTAGCATCTCTGAAGCGGTGCATTAAAAGCGGCTCTGCTTCGTGCAGGAACTGCAGCTTCCTCTGTCGGGGAGGGGAATGGGCCTGTCAGTATGGGAAACTGGCATCGTGCCCCCATCCAGAATGATCGGGATATAATGATACTAACACCATCGATTTGGGGACAGTGTGTGCGGGCTGATCTCCTGAGTGACAACACTGGTTGGTGAACCTTATGGCGTGTAGACAATAGCTGTGCATGTTCACAAGAAATGTGTATTTATTCAGGGATGTGTGAATGCATTTACTTAAAATATACTACTTAATAATATTTACTTAAAACATATTGAATAATAATCTTTTATAGACATTAAAGGTACCATAGAAAGAAAATCTGACTTTACTCAGTATTGTTGAAAAAAGGTACTTTGTACATGTAAATCACATTTCATGAATCTCAAACAATGATATCCCCTCTTCTCAAATATTATTCCTGAATATGGAAAAGGAGGTGAAATGGACTCCTAGACTGTAACAGTCTTAACCGTACCGCCAAACTTAAGACATGCCAGGCCACTTTCAAGCTTACTGACATGCACATTAGGACTTCAGCAGTTGTGCAGGTATTGTGAAGAACGGAGTGGAGGACAACTGCAGAAATGGCAGACTGTATGTATAAGTGTGCCTTTCCAGGCTGTGACGGGGATGTCGCTAACGTTGCTAGCAGCTATGCTTTTGAGAAAACGTACCCCAGTTTGGCAGGGCAGTAGAGAACAACATTACGAGGTCTGTGATACTGACATTGAAGATGCTTCTGTACTTCCCATAGCATGTTTTTGGTTAGCTAAACAGAAATCTAATCGGTGCTGCAGTAGGTTTTCTTTTTTTTTTAAATGGAAGCTTGAAAGCAGAACTTCTCCAAATTCATTACAAACAATACGTTTACAAGCTGCTCAGCTTGCTGTTTGGAGTTCCTGATAATACTTGCATGACGAAGCTTGTACCGTAAAATCACATGTGTGAGATGAAAAATTATTTCAGTGTTCTTGTTACAATCCTGAAAACAAAGTTATGATGATGTCAATGTTGTGAAGCGGGACTATTACAGTTACACGCAGCAGATTTTTCCAAGTAACATTAAATGACAGAACTTACCGCTCAAAAGCATTCATTTGCAATCTGCAAGCAATTGGCTGTTCCAACTCCGATTGCTCCTCTGATACAGGTCAGATGTATATGGTTGGATACATAAATGCTCCTTGTTTCACTTCACCGGTAGTGATCTGTGTTGCTCCTGTGGGAGCCATTGCAGTGCCTCACTGTAAAATAGCCAATCAGAGCGGAGCTACTAAAACTTAGGAACATATTAATGAGCCCACCATAAAAGGAAAAACGGCCTGTTTAATTCTAGGGCCAAATTGTCGGGTTGTCAATAGGCTTGCAAAACCACTTCTAGATGTTATTCAACCAAATCTAGTTTACATACCTTCTGTGTAGATGAAGACAATTTAAGAAAAAATGCATTCTGTGGCACCTTTAATTGTTTGAATCATATTTTTTATACCAGCCTTGAAAATGTAGAGCTTGGCAGTTTAAGGGCCTCGCACTGCAGAAAAAGCTCTATCACTTCCCTCGGTTTCATTTTCCGTGATGCCCTTCTGAGGGTACGTGTGTCCTGGCTATCTTGGGTGTCCGATGGAGAATGTATTTGAAGACTAAAATGCCCTGAACACTTTTAACGTGTCTGAATGATGCCTTTCCTCTCTCCACCTGCAGGGGGCCTTAGGGGGAGAGCTTTTAGCCACTGCTGACCTGACTGAACCCAGCACTTTTTCCCAGAAGACTGTTGGCTTAACCGTGGAAAAAAGCCACCAACTGTATGGCTGTAAGGAACTCAGGTAGAGTGCAACTCAGGGCTGGACTCTGTTTCTGTGGGATGGCCGCTGGGAGAGCTGAAATTTGTTCATAGGTCTCATGTCTGCAGGGTAGCAAGACTGACTTATTGACTTATTGCTTATTGCTTAGTGCGGAAAAATACTGATTCTGCTATTGAGCTATAAGTGAACTGCCTTCCTATTTCAATGTTAACTGCATTTTACGTCGATCTCATTTAAAATAAAAAGCAGGGTTGGCAACTTTGGTTGGCTGCATGGAGTGAGATTTTCTGTTCTCTGTTCTGCACACACATTAGAATTTCCGATTTGGTGATCAGTGGTCATTGTTGACACGCGGAATGCGACCTCTGCATTCAACCCATGTGTGACTTTCGTGAGCAGGGGGCAGCTAATTCAGCTCCCGGGGAGCAGTACTTGGGGACGGTACCTTGCTGAGGTGACGGAGGATTCGAACCTGCGATCTTTCAATTACAAGTGCGCTTCCCTAACCATCAAGCCACTACTGCCCCCTTTTTTATTATCTTGTAAATAGTCTGCAGGGTTTGCAAACAGCCGTTTTGGTGCAGCTAATTTTAAGTTAAGAATGGAATATAGATTTGCCGTAAGATTTCTTGCGTGAGAGTCTGAAAGAGTTTGCAACCATGAACACGTACATTTTTTGTTTCACCTGAATTGATTTGTATAGAAAATAACCGTATAAACACAATGGCGCATACAAAAGGGCTGCATACACCAAAGTAGTTCGTGGTTGTTCACTGGCGTTGGAAAAGCGGTTCCAGTGTTACTAGGAGAGTAGTAAGCCTTACCTGCAAGATCGCTATTTTCCTTTTTGCTGCAATTGTTTTCATTATTACTTTATTTAACTGGATGCATCACATCTTTAAATTCTCTCACCCTTGCATTAGAATATAGACCAGTTAATACTGATGGTATCTCATGCTGCCCCTGTGTCACATGTTTTAAAATTACTACACACCGAATATCAAACTGAAGCTTGATATAAAAAAAATACATTTATATATTAAAGTTATAAATTTAGACATTAAACTTTATCATAGGTTTGTGTATACATGAAAAACAAGCTACTCAGTTTCGCCTATCAGCGGACGGCCTCGCCGCAGACACGTGGGGGCTACAGTGAATGATATTTCAGATGTGCTGAACCTGTTAAGCATTTATATTTCACATTTACATCTGATCCGTCCAGCAAATGCTTTTATCCAAAGCGACGCACATTGTTTTT
>JAABNY020000035.1:5792411-5803950 GCA_015164015.2 Brevimyrus niger
GCAGGGAGAGTCAAATACAATAAAATTTGAGTCACAAATGGGGAGCTGGGGGCCGATGACAAGCCGGTGCCGACGCTTCCTCCAATCGCCAGGCAACCAGAAGGCAAGGAGCAGGTAAGGAGCAGGTGTGTATTTAATTTGGCTCATTCTCCTGACCGTTCGGCGTCAGTCGCTTTCATGTGGCTGCTAGTCTTCCTTCTACACCATTGTTGTATGTGTTTCTGGCTGTATTTAGTGCCACAGGGAGGGAACATCAGCTCAGAGGCACCTTAACAGCCCATAAAAGTATTTCTGCAAAGCTTGCCATCATTTTCTTACAAAGCAGCTTAACATACATTTTTGTACTGCCGTCTGCTTTATAAACAGTGACCATGTGATGTGTGGTTAATTTTCCAATCAGTCTTCCCATGTTTTTGCTCCCTCCCAGCTCCCTGGCTACAGTCAGTATTTTTGCTCCCTGCTTGGAGCTCGGAGGGAGCAAAAACGTGGACTGACAGTGGGTCCCCATGGACCAGACTGGGAAGTAATGTCCTTCAGTATTTAACTGTAGTGCATATTAAAGGCAAAATTCAGTAGGAGGACCAATGAAACCTTTTTGCTGAACGCTCTGCCCCCCTCCAAACCAAAGCTACCATTATCCATGGTCACACTCGTGCGCCCCCAGGTGTCTGGGCCTCTGTAAGGCTTCCCTTTCCTTCCCCCTTTTGGGGCTTGTGCACATAAATTTGTTAAGGTGTGTGTGGCTGTCTCGTTCATCATTTGATGAACAGTAACGAGTGATGATGAACACACTGAATTTTCATAGCTGTTAGATGTGATGGATGAGTCACCTAATTCTTAGTGCTTTTGGGAATGATTTATATATTTATTAAAATGTACCAGCATATGCCTAATTACAAAAAAAATCTGCGAACTGGGGAAATGTTGGGTTCTTTTTTTGTCTCCCTGCTCTTTTTGTCTTTGAATCAGTCATGCTGAATTTTCTCACGGCAGCCATAACACGATATTTGACTATAATGAATTTATTGACTTTTATTCCCTCCCAGTCCTGGTACTACTTGGTACCATCAGATACTTGATGTTTCGACCTGTCGTATAATATAATGCGGCTGCTATTAAAATTACGGCAACCATTTTCCCAGACCAACTGGATCTTTTTTTTGTTCAGTGTATGAAGTGAATGTTCTCTATATCTGACGTTGTCTTTCTGAAAAGGGGAATTAAAACGTCATGTTCCAGCAAGTGATTGGCACTCTGTCCGTGAACTACTGACTGATGTGACCCTGGTGAGCGGACAGGGCTGTATGAATTGAGGGGTTTATTTTGCTGGTGTTCCTTTTTGCTGGTTTTCCTTATTTGGGGGAGGGGGGGGTGATACTGTGAAGCCCATCCGTCTTATGTGATCTTTTGCCATGAGCTGTCATGCTAAAGTCCAGAGTGGCCTGACTTTGCTGGATTAACCTTGAGAACAAAGTAGAGGATGGGGAACAAAAGGCCGGCATTTTATTCTGCAGTAGGTATGCATTTTCTTTTTGACTTCCTTGGTAGAAGGATATTAGTTTCTGCCTTAGATTTGTCTGTTATTCTCTTAGCGTCATTTTCCTTCTCTTTCAAAGAGACTTCATGCTTTCGTTCAGTTTTTATTTTTTTTGACACCTATCCCAGGTGTCTTCATAATAGAAGTAGCAAAGTTGCAACCAACCTCCAAGACATTAGCATCATTTACAGCATTACAGATTCAGGAGGATATTAAAGTTGTATGAGGTGGAGATGGAATGGTTTTCCACTGTTACAAAGCCTCCGTACAAATACAGGCTCTGGGCAGGATGACACTGTAATCCTATGGGGGAATATGATCCAAATATATAAAGTCCTGTGGGGAACAGACAAGGCTAACCCAAGGACTGCATTAATGTTCTTATAAACAGCAGACCACAGACGGAAAGCAGGTGGAGATTACGCTGGATTAAAGAGAACGTGAATGGTTCTGCAGGGGTTAGGGTTGGGGCAGGTGGGATGTCATAGACAAAAATCCTATTTGTGGGTCTTCACACTTCATTCTCAGCCTTGTTCAAGCCAACATCTGAGAAAACTCTGCCTGAATTAAGATGCTACATTAGATTGTCAAGTCTTCATGTTCAGGAGGTACCAAGGATGTAAGGATGTAAGGAGATGCGTAAGGTCATGGCTGTGCTAAGCAGGTAGTGGTCCGGCTAGGTGTGTTTGACATGTACCAGATTATCTCCATGAATAATTCATCATATCGGCATGGATGGCCAGCGAGTTATAATGCGAAAGGTCGGAAGCATGGTGACATTTCAGCACTTTGCACATCTCGGTGGTTCTGAGTCATCTGTGGTTAAGAATCTTGTGCATACAAATCATAACTGAACCAATTTATTATCATAACTTAAAATAGCAAACTAGATGTTGAAATTAATTCATTAATTAATTAAATCCCAAAGCCTGCTAAACCTTCCTTCGTAAATATGCCATTACGTCTTGACAATTAATGTATATTACAAGTGATATATCTGAGGAATCATCTGCAGGGAGAGGTAAAGGGCAGGCGTGCCGTAGCCTTGGTTTGCCTGTAAATTCATCAGTCTTACGAATTGTGCCTCCTTCCCGCCTGTTGCAGAGCTGATTCCTCGCATTCATTATTGAAAACAACATATGCATGCTTTGTAGAATGGAATTATGCTGCAGTAAAAATGTAATAAATTTGTACGGCTTGCAGAAAGAGGCCATTAAGCTACTGACTAGATGATAAATTCCAGTGCAGGAGTGGTCCCGGACATAACAGCAATTAAGCTCACCTTATAAAAGATTTAGTCACCTTACTCAGGGCTCTGGCATAAATTAGAGCGGTGACAGTTAAACACGGTAGATGTCAGAATCGGACGGCTATCTGGCCTGCAGGGCCTGTAGGTACAGCAGCGACCAGCATGCCAGCACCACAAACAAGTTCCACTTCTCTATGGGAGCAGTCATCTGCTTTGGGATGTTCTCCCGAATTGCTCATGGGAGTTCAGTTACACAAAAATGTTCTGAGGGCAGAAGAAAAAATGTTGGTTTGAGAGAGAACCAATCAGATTATAGAGGAGGTGGGTCCAGGTGGGTCCAAGCAACGAGAGTTGACAGGACCAACCAATCAGATGTCTTAGTCTCGCCTCCTCTAGTTGCTTGGACCCACCTCATGTACAATATAAATTGGTTAACTCTCTGAACCACTCTTTTTTTTTCACTCTGCCCTCAGAACGTTTTTGTGTAAGTAAAATTCCCATGAGCTCTCAAATTGGTCCTGGCAGTTTTGCAAGGGGGGGGGGGATCTCAGTGACTCCATTTCTATGCATAAGTCATGATCCTGAATTACAGGACTGCGGTAAATCCTGGTGTCCCTGCAGTGTGATTTTATGTATGGGAATGTGTTTGCATGCTGGCACTCTGTGGTACCAGCAGGTTGCTCAGATGGCACTCTGACGCCTGAACTGGGGCAGGAAGGGACACCGGGGGTTAGGGGATCAGGGCAGGGCACAGGATGCTTCCCATAGGGGCATCTTTAAGCACTACCTGACCCCCTGCATCACCCTCTAGCTGTGTAGTGTTTTCCTGCCTCTCATCTGGAGTCTGTGCCTTGTCAGAGTCTCATTGTGCAAATTGAAACGGCGTCCCACCTCCAGACACCTTAACGGCTGTCTGTGTTCCTCCTCGGAGCTGTCTTGCTTGCCAAAAGCTGGCATTTAAATGCAGGCCGTATGTCTCTTTATTTGCTGTGGAGGAAATTCATAAGCTAGATGAACAGGGAATTTAATCTCTACACTATATATTTATATCGTCTATCTATCCATCTTCTAACCACTCCAGTTCATGGATCCGGTCCCAGGATGCACAGGGGATGCCCTGGACAGGATTCCATTCCATAATGTTTTGAGAACATGCGTTTTATTAACATATTACAGCATATCTGCTGCTGCACATCCTGGCGGACGTCTCATAAACAAAGGCCATGGGAGCTTCCAGGCTGGAATTATTCCAGATCATAATGAGACAGATAAAGATAGTAACCAGCAAAAGTCCATCCGCACTGGACAGTGATATTTGGCAGTGTCTGATTAAAAAAAATGATTGATGACTTTTATGGAGCTCAAATCATGGGGGAAGATGGTGATTAGAATTTTCCCAGCTTATCTGTGCAGATATTGACAGTACCCTTGTAATTATACAAGTCATTAAAGGCTATGTATAAATGGGAATGCGGTGCTTCCTAGTCTGCTCCTCGGGTACCCGCAACAGTCCACGTTTTTGCTCCCTTCCTGCTCCCTGTAGGAGCAAAAATGTGGACTGTCTGGCAGGGAGCTGAGAGGGAGCAAAAATGTGGACTGTCTGGCAGGGAGCCTGGGAGGGAGTGAAAATGTGGACCATCTGTGGGCCCCCAAAGACTGGGTAGGGAAACACTTGCATAGAAGGTTGAAATATAATAGTGCCCATTTTCTATATTTGCAATATTTATCTTATAACAGTGCCCATTTCCAATATTTTTCTTCCCAGTGGCAGAAATGCAATTGATTAGCTATAACTCTAAACCACGAATTGAGGGATAATAAAAAAAAAAATTAAACTGGGAAGGTAATTGTGACCAGATGTTGCTTGCTGGATGTCAGGCCTGAGGGTTGGAGGAGAATGGGCAGGCCAGACAGCGAGGAAGTCATTAATGCCAAGTGCCAAGGCCCTTTGTGCGTTGAAAGAGCTTTCAGGAAACATGATGGCGTGCGTGTAATGCGCCTGTCAGCGTAACCGTAGGTGTTGACGTGAACAACCTCGGCAAACCCGTTAGCGTTCCACAGTAATTAGGCTGCTGGCTTTCGCGACATTCACAGTGTTTTTTTAGCTTAGTGTCCCATGGTGGGATTCCCTTATAAGGGAATGAAATAATTACCTTCAAACTTCCACTTTATTCTGAACCAGCAATGATGCATTAATTACTGAATAAATATACTTTTGCATGTGTATATAAAATCCTATGTATGTGTGTATAAATTTGAATAGGAGTGGAGATCGATCACCATGGTTATCACTTCTCTGGGAATGGATTAGGGGCCAGGCTACGGGCTCTCTGACCAACAAGTCCGTGGAGCCTCAACCAGTCAGACTGCTGGTCCAAGCCTTAAGCACTCAGTCCACTGTTCGAATAGCGGTCTCCTGCAATCCACCCAATCAGTGTAGGCTCCTTCTACATGGAAACCCGACATAATTTCTTTCAGCGGATCTGCGTCGACTCCGCTTGGTATCTAGGCGTCTGTGCCACCTGGGAGATCTATTTGCAGAGCCGCCGATCTTCCAGGGGTTCTCAGCGAGTCGCCGAGGAGGCGGCCGCGTGGCGTGCGCTCAGATCCATCTGGCGCTCCGCTATCCGAGGGCCAGGGGCGTTCAGGGAAAGGAGGCGAGCCACCGACTTGGAGTGTGCGCATTTCCTGCAAGAATAATCTCAGTAATATCCCTGGGGATTTGTATTTACCATACCAGCTGGGCAGAAACAAATTGCAAACTTTTAGCCAAACCCTGAGGGAACCTACTTGTGATACCCTGCACAACACCTTCCCCCCCATGCCCCCCCCCCCCCACTTCTTCACAATTTCCCTGTCAACAGTAGCAAATAGGTTTTAAAATTTAGCAATGCATTCAAATGACTGCAATGAAATACTCAAAACATGGTTTTCATGTGACACTCTAGCATGGGAGAGGTGGTATGAACTTGCCATACTGTGGCTCTTCAAGAAAGGAATTATTCTTTATCTGGGTTCAGATGTTTTTACCAACAGCTATAGTCCAGATGTGTTTGGGTGATTGTTTGCCTAGCAGTACCAACTTAACACAGTTAGTCTTTTTTGTTATCTCTACGTGTGCTGGTGCTGTATTTTGAAGCAGAGTATGACACTTTTACGTAGTAACAGGATAAAGAGAATTGTTGTTATAATTAGTGTTTCAGAAATGCACCTTAACTGTTTGAAATGTTAAACAAGGATTGGTGTGAGGAGCCAGAACTGCCAGAACGAGCCTGGTGCAGTTAGCGAAAGGCATCACTGTTCCGTCCTGAGGCGGAGATGAGGGTCAGTTGATTAACAATTTATTCAGTTAGTTAGCATGCTGAGGCTAAGTCTGCTGAGCGTGTTGGATTGTTTGCAGCCCCCAGGGTAACTGTAACCTTGGATATGACAGGGTCAGCATTACTAACAGAATGGAAATGAAGGAAATTACTTCCTCACTGTGTTTAGACCACTATACACACAAGTAAACATCTTTCGGATGTAAACTTTTTATCAGACCTTCTTTCCTTAATATTTCTCATAAACATGCCAAGTTCTTGGGATTCAGAGAGCTTGGCGGTCAGTCTGTGCTCGACAAGGAGATGGCCTTTTGTGTGAGCCAGAGTCTGTCACCTCCAATTTTTAGAGACCCATGGAGATTTATGGTGGCGGCAGGGTGGAATCAAGCAGATTTCCTGTGGAATAAGGCTTGATTGCTGAGGTTCGAGTCACAGGAGAACGACTCCATTAACCATGAGATTGTTGCACATTGCAACAGTGAGCCCTTATTTTAACACTTTGGATATCAATGCAAGCTGGACAGCCAGACAAGGATCAATCTTGACATTGAAAGAGGAGCATAGTGCCAGTCATCGGCTTCGGAATCCATCTGTGCGATAAGCGCCGCAGATGAAAATGGCCAAATGAGCGTCCGGGTGTCGCTGAGGTTTCGCTGTTACCTGTCACCGGGACCCCCGAAACATGCATGGGCACGCATATAACCAGAGGGAGACAAACAAAAAAAAACAAACAAACAAACAAACAAAAAACATTCCAGATGTTTCTTCAGTTCTTCATTGTCTGCTGATGCATGTTATTAAAGCGTATTGCGGCCTCACGGTGGGGCCACATGCATTGGAAATATCAGGCGGATTGATTCTCGATCACACTGCCGCACAGCGTGTAGGATAGACGACGAGAGGACCCGCCGAAAGGAGATCCAGGGATAGACAAGGAGAGGACCCGCCGGAAGGAGATCCAGGGATAGACGAGGAGAGGACCCGCCGGAAGAAGATCCAGGGAAGCACGTCGGCAGGAATTGTTAACAAATTGCATGGCATATGCCTCCGTTTGCTCTGCGATGCCGTACCAAATATAGAGGCTCTTTTGTTAGCAGTGTCATGCACGCGTACTGTCAGTGCCTGAGGCAACAGCACCTGTTTCCCTGCAAGGAGTTGCTCAGTACCATTGGTCTGTGGTTTCTTCAAGGGATTGTGATAATTATTCTTGAGTTTATCATCCATCTGCTCCCTTTCACTGCCTAACTGCTTTGGGGGCATAGTGATTGGGGCATGGAAACCTCCCTTTGCTTGGCGGGGTCCAAAAAAAAGCCTCTTGGGAAATTCAGGATCCACACCCGAGATCTAGGTCTGTATTCTGTAAACCTCAGGGAAAGATCCAGGCTTCACACACACACACACACACACACACACACACACACACACACACACACACACACACACACACACACACACATGCAGAGATGCACACAGCTGGAGCCCCGTCAAAGCCACACTCCGGAATCTGTTTAGCATAATTAATACCCATACTGGCCCCCATTTATCTGGTTCAGGGAAAAAAGAAACATATGTAAATATTTCAAGAATTACAGATTCAAGCAAAGTATGACCATGTCCAGGGAGTCCTCTGCATCGTGTCCTACCCCGCCTGGTATCGGCTTCAGCCTCTTTACAGCCCTGCCTTGGGTAGGTGGTTAGGAAAGACAGATGGGTAAAGGAGTTCAATTAATTAGTTAAATATTAGTATATGATTAAAGGGAAGATTACACCTTTTAAGTCAATGTAAATATTAATGCTAAATTTGTCTCTGTCAGTGGGTTATAGATTATAATGTATATAGAAGAATACATAACAGGTTAGTGTCTACACTTGCTGTCACGTCCCTATACCAGTCTATAGATTTCAGTCTTTTGAGAAGAAAAATGAGTGATGTGTGGGAGCACATGGGGAGGTAAATATGAAACAGCAGGAACAGGCACTGTGTGCTTCTGCGACCCAAGTGTGTATTTTCTGCTGCTTTCTTGTCAGTTGAGGCGCTGTCTCATGCTGTGAAAGCACGGCACTCGTCCATCACTCGTTCTTTGTTTGCTTTGATCTTCAGCAAAGCATATAAACGTGACACAGCACCCACTATGACGTCATGGCTGTGCTCCCGGACATGAACTTCATTATTTTTGTTCGGTACAACTAATTATGAATGTCCATTAGGGACTGTGTGATGGGTGTTTGGGGAGCAGCAAGCTTGGGGGACAAATGAAAATGCTTCCCGTTGCCATGTCTGTTCGCTAATGAGCTGTGATTCCATATGACTGAGATAATCTCTGCATTCCTGGTTACGCTGTAAAGTGAGCTCTTTAGGTCTATTCTCCGGGCCAGAAGCAGGCTGTACTGACAGAGGATCGGTGAGCAGGCCGTCAGGAGGGTCAGCTGACCAGTTGTTTGATCGTTGCAGCTGTGTTTCGAAGATGTGTGATACGGAACCATTATGAAATTTTGCCGATCATAATGTTTGCTCACATCGATGCTCCAAATCTGTCCTCTCTGCTGTATCTAAGACTCATCTGGAGGAGTCATCCTCCCCTTTATATCCAGCATTCAATACCATAAATCAGGGTTCTCCAATTCCAGTCCTGAAGGGCCAATCTGCAGCACAGTTTGAGGTTTCCCTGGTTAAACTCACCTGTTACACCTGGGAAGTAGCTGGTGGACTGGGCAAAGTGTGTTGGAGCAGGGAAATCAGGGAAAGCAGGGAATTGCAGACTGGCTCTCCAGGACCAGAATTGGGGAACCCTGTCATAAATCATCATGTTCCTCTTATGTCATTAACTAATAGAATATAAATGAAGAATCCCAGCCTGAATCCTTCTGCTCAGTGGAGTTCTTCCAGGCTCAGTGCCTCAGGTGTCCTGCAGGGCTCAGTGTTGGGTCCCCTTGTGTTTTTCCTTTAAACGTCATTGTTCAGTTTAATAATTTCCACTTTCATATCATTGCCATGTTGATGATAGAAGTTTCAGTCATCTCTTCCCTCAGTTGCTCCCACTCCCTTCCAGCTGGACTTCCAATTTGATACTGAAGACTTGTTAAGCTCATCCATAATGCCAGTCCTCTGTCAGATCACATCTCTTAATTCTCTCCTCCATACCTCATCATTCCCATCTTCTAACAAATCTCTCTATATCATTTAGGTGTCTCACATTGCAGCAGCAGTAAAATAGGTTAGCCGGATATGATTGAATGTATGAATAGTTACATAAAGTTTCTAGAACATTAATATCTGCATATCTATATACTTATGTCTTGTGTGCAGTTTTGAAATGGTGCATGCCCACAAATTTGGTTTACACAATGCCCCTGACTATGTGGGTTGTGTTCATCCCTTGCACATGTCCAACCCCTCTGTTTCTCTCCTCTGGCTACCCAGATGGAGCTTGTATCGAGTTCTAGGCCTTGTTTGGCTACCCAGAAGGAGCTTGTATCGAGTTCTAGGCTGTCTGTCCAGGGAAAAGAGCTTCACTTAAAAAGAAAGAATGGATCTGCTGTCCCAAGACTAAGGGAAAACTGTTTCCACCACACAGGAGTCAAGGTGGACCAGGATTTTCAGCTCCACCTTTTCAGACATGGGTCTGGGGACAGTAGATCCTTTCTTTCTCTCTAATAAGGGACTGAAAACTAATTTCTTTAGTATGAACTTCTGACTGCTTCCTAATTGTATTGATGAAGCTGCTATCTCTGCTGTCCTTTCTACATGCATCTGCGAGTCTGGCTTTTGCTTCCGGCTATATTACAAGGCTTTTCTCATATCTAATTGTGAGTCCTAAGTCCCAAGGGCCATTTACTTAGTCTTATGCTGGTGCTCTGTTTTGTACTGTGTTGACACACTACCCTGTTATACAGTAATATTTTATTATACTGTGTTTATGCTCTTTGCTGTTGCTCGCTGTGCTTCTGTTTTGCGGCCGGTCTTTAGAGAAAGGCAGCAGATTATAAACAGTAAGCCTCAACCTCAATGACAAGAAGCTGGGTCTCAGTATTGTCTGTATTCAACAGTGTAAAGTGGTGGCAGTGTGCCCTTGGAAAGTCAGTTTAAAGTAATCACGAATAAACCCAACCCCCACCGCTGTGCGACTTCTCTGTTATTGTAGAGTCACCCCTCAGCCCCTATTGGTAATATATTCCCTCTTGGATGGGTAATTAACATCCTTAAGGTCCTTCAAAAGGAAGTGACCCGTATTTGCCTTCCCTGTCTCCTCTGCCACTAACAGCATGTGATTTCATCCAGTAACGCACAGCCTAGGATATGACTTGCACTCGCTTCCACAAATGGCCACATTTTATCCTTTTAGGAACCTGGGATAATCTAATTTCAGAGTTGCCTCTGCATCGTCTAGTGCTGGTGAAGAAATACTGCCGTGTCACAGAAACAATCCAGTTTTAATTCTTATGTGTTTTTGTGATGTCCGATCTATGCTGCCAGAGACTCTGTTTGAAGATATGAGTGTCAAATTCTCAAATAACTAGGTAGGTAGGTACAAAACTTTAGCAATCACTCGGGAAGGTTCTAGGTTTCTAGGAGCACCTCAGCACTGTACAACATACAATCAACAAACAGTTACATATACATATACATTACAGTTACAGATGAAGTTATGGGATGATGGTACTAATAAATGATTATTGCATGGATTAATCTGTCTATTTTCCAGTAGTATAACCAAATATATACAATATGTACAAGTAATACAACCAAATATAAATACAATTGCATGATAAAAACAGTAATAATTTGAAAATCAGGACTAATATTGCATGTGACACTTCTTTATTTGGGTGACACAGAACTACAGAATTTCTAATAGTAATGTCTGTCTGGGCGCATCGCAAGCCGCAGTGAGAGGAGAATGAGAAATCCACTCCCCTAACGAGCCATCATTCACTCTCTGATGTGAAACAAAAATGTGTCCCTCAGGCAGAATAGCATTAAATGGATTTTCATTCATATATATGTATATTATTAATATTTATATATTCAGCTGCTTGCGTGGTATTTTCTCATGTCGGTGTCTGTTAATGGACCTGGGAGTCATATTTCCCAGATATTTGGTTGTGTGTTCAAGTGGCCATCAAATAAAACCAGTGGGGTGGGAATCGTGGCATTCCGAATCCCGAAAACACAAGGCCCGCTTTTAACAGTGCAAATAACTAGTCAGTGTAAAACAGCAGCTGACCGCCTCATGCAGTCTATTCAGCGGAACTGAGCGCCTTCTGATTGTTGACTCTGATTGTTTGTGTTTGGTAATTGGGTGCAGGTTTAAGTGTGTTGGTCTAAGGCATTCATGCCGCACGGGGGATGGTGGGTGGGGGGGGGGGGGGGTGGGCGGCTGAACAAGCAGGGGTTGGGGGGGGGGGATCAGAACCGGCATGGGGGGACGTGGC
>JAABNY020000035.1:5809374-5819858 GCA_015164015.2 Brevimyrus niger
CCGGCTGCACAAACTGGAACCACCTCCTTGACGACACACCTTTGCCCTTATTGGCTGAAGAGTTTAGTTACATGCATAGTGTTTGTATCCCAGGCAGTTCCGATGAGGGAGTGAGCTGCGATTTCTCCCGAATATCACTTAAATCAGTGAAATCTGGTTTTAAGTTAATTTACCTGGTAAAATATTTTTTTAATAAATTACATAAATGCTCTTATAGTACATGTAAGTTAGTGCTTTATTTATTGTTAGTTACTGTAATGTTGCGCTGCTCTTTTTGGTTAATTGTCCAGTCTGTAAAGAAGGCATTCAAGTAAGAATTGTGTTGTACAGTAGTATGACTCACTTCCTGGCACGTACAATTTATATTGGGTCAGTGTTCACGGTTCGACTTCTGATATTCAGATCGAGATTAAGGTCAAACTGGTTTGTTCGACTTTCAAGAAATTCGAGTTCTAGTGAGTTCGAGAACCGAGGTACCACTGTATATGAGTGGAACTGCTGAAAAATCAGTATAGTTTTTTCAAAGGTGTTACAGCACTCCCAGTGGACATTTGCGTGTATTACACTGACCTGCAGACCATACAGTAGCAACATGACCCTACGAACAAAAATGTTTGGAATTAATTGTGCAAGATTTGGCTTAAAATTCTGTGTGCGATGAGACGCACATTTCCTAATTAGCACGGGTGTCTCCTGCAGGGGCCTGTCTGTTCTTGTCACAATTGGCAGTGTGTCCGCCGGTGGCGAGTGGGATCCTCGTGAAGGACGACAGTAAATAAATGGCTTTTGAAGTTTCGTCACGAGGCAAAATAGGCGAATCCTGGTCGTAAGGTATCAGCGCTGACATCATGAGGACAGAGACGTGCAGAGCATCAGTCCATAACCTCTGATATGCTAAAGAACACTCAGCGGCCCCTCAATATATCTCTCAGAACCGTGCAGTTTTCTACCACATAAATACATATCCGTGTTTTAGTTCTGCCTCGAAATTGATGCAAGCGTAAAAAACTAAATAAAAACCCATCTAAGACTGAGACAAATGTTTTTTGCGGTAATACGCACAAATGCCATCGCATACATGGGAATTTGCTTGAGATATTCTTGTTTTTGTGCAAGATTTCATGTGGAGCTGCTGGGGAAAATTCTGGAGAAATTGTCCTGATGATATCTTAATACAGAGTTCAGCATGTCCACGAGAATTCGCGAAAAATACTGAATTAACTCCTCTATATAGTGGGAGTTATCCTTCTGATAACTTAACAAATCTTGGGCTGGGCAAATTACAGAAACAGATAAGTATTGATACTCAATACTGCAACTTCACCTAACAGCGAGGCGAATTGTATTTTAATTTGACGCTGGGGCAAAACATGCCAATAACATAAGGACAAGTCGTTACGATGAAACTGATATAGATCTGCTACCCGGTCCTTTGCTTTTAGCTGTATTATCACAAGTATTGGTTGGGCTTCGCTGAAATTTGAACTATACTATTTTTAAGTAAGAAGTATCGCAGTTTTATCCAAGGTTGGCAGATAGGCCTGTGTGACATTTTAAAAAGGAAAAATCTTGGAAAATAAACTTCATTATTTCGCTGTAGTACCTGTATTATTATTAAAGATGCGATACATCGCACAGATGTGTAGAACAACAGGTTTTTAGTAATATGATGGACAAATAACACGGCCACAACATGACCAGGCGGCACAAATGCCCTCGTATTCCATAAAAAGAAAAGTGTAATAAATAAAACAGTAAGAGTAGGAAGGGAAGCTGCGATAGAGCGGAGTGGCAGTGCATGAGGCTGCTGTGCCGCTGAGTGCGGTGGGAGCAGCCCGGAGCGCGTCGCTGGAGCGCAGGCGATGCGCTGCAGAAGTGGGCCGACCAGCCGCGGAATTAACTGCTCTGTCACCATTCATTTCATTTCCATTTAACGAGATCCGCGGCGAATAGGAGGGGGCTGGGCTGGGGGAGTTTACGGAGAGGAAGAAAGGGGCTGACAGCAACGAACCACGAAGCGCAACGGAGAGCAGCAGGAAACCAGTGCTGGGGAGGATCGCAGGATGCGTCGGCAGCCGCGTTAAACGTGCAGCGGATAGCGGCTCCTCTGGATACACTACGGGTTCCTGTGCCATTGCGTGCACGCACCCGATCGCAGCCCGGCAGGCGTGGAGCCCATCAGATCGCAGCCCGGCAGACGTGGAGCCCACCCGATAGTAACCCGGAACCGGGACGGCACGGATGACACTGGGCGCATCGCTCCGCATATACCGTGAGTAGCGGGGCTCCTTTCTGAGCGCTTTGCGGGTGTAATTAGGAGGAAGAGGAGAGACGTGGTGAAGGTTCAGCATCCTTTGCCAAGAGGGCAAGTTTACTGAAAGTGCGCATTATAAAAGCGAACGCGAAGAAGCAATCGCACACTGTAGCCAACTAATGCCGTCTCTTCTTCGTCCTTTTCCTAGTCTTTTATTATTATTATTATTATTTATTACCAGGTTTGTAAACCGCATTTGTAAAGCTTACACTGTGTTTAACAGGTTGTTACGGTACAAGTTGATCATCAGGTTTTTATTTTAAACGTCGCTTTTATTTTGCATTTGCAGTAATACTTTGCATATTACATCGCTAAGTGTTACACTGCTTCGGTCTCCAAACCGCTTCGAGTCGCACATCTCCTGCGGGCTGCAGCGCGCTAACAAGCCGCATGTTTTGCGCGGTCTGTAATCGCACGTTGCCTTCGACATTTCTTCAGTGTAGCGATAATACGGAATGTTATACTTATTACTTTTGGGGGTCTTTCTCGTCAGGAGATTTCATATTATCATGTAAATGCTGAATTATTCAGCGGGGGATTTTAAATTTCGTTAAGGTGACTAGCACTACAAAGAAAGTACTATTAGGCAAATAGTTAATATGAGTCGATAATCCGCGTACTTTTACTACTGACGAATGTCAAAAAAAAAGCAATAGTAACCCTAGTTTTAACATTTAGTCAATCTTTTTAATTTACACAAAACAATCTCTTTCTTATGCAGTACTGTGGCCTATATTATACGTTAAATGACGCCTATTATTGTGCGGACTTTGTGAACTGCGTACGTATGGAGGTAACGTTTCTGGTGCGGGGTTAGGGTTGTACTAAACGTCAGATTAAAGCTCCAGTCATCCGGCTTGTTTAATTGATTTTTTGCCCTCTGATGTGCAGCCCCGTAAGCCGCTTTATCTCCGTGGGTGCTCTGGCTGCCGTTTTGCATCCCGGCTGGCCCTGCTTGCTTGTTATGGGTCTTCCACGTTACATTACCGTTCCAGGAGACGTTATCACGTTACGCTTTCGGTGCCTGAGGTTTACCCACAGACATAATTCCTTGAAAATGCAGTGCGCTCGTGCGGAGCGGCAGAAAGCTCACTGTTTGTGCCTTGATGTCCCATACAACCAATGAACTCTGCTTAGCTTAATGTCTCCTTCTTGCGTGGAGCGGATGCTTTGGACTTTCATTCATGTTTGCTCACCCTCAGCTTCTGTAATGGTGTCTGTCATTCAGGTCTACTATTGCAGGATCTCTGCAGATTAATGGACTCTCTGGTACTATTAGATTACATAATGCATGCTAATGAAACCTTACTTTAATGTTTAATGACCTTGTGTTCATATCTGTGTGCACTTTAACTGGTGGAAAGTTCAGGTCCAGGAAGTAAAAATCTGGACCATTTTGTTTCAACCAACCAGTTGAGTACTCATTGGCTGTGACTCTTTATACTCAACTGGTTGGTTGAAACAAGATCTTGGTCTGGACTTTTACTCTGTAGACCTGAATTTCCCACCTCTGTTCACATTACTAGAAGAACCTAAGTTACACCAGAGAATGAGAAATTAGATTCATGTGTGTTACACTATGGTGGAATAATTTAATTTTATATAACTTTCAGTTTTCTTCCATGAGTTGCACGTCAACATATTGAGTCCTTGTTCATTGCAGGCTGTAGGTCTCCAAGTCGGTGGTTCTGTGAATTCCTCCATCTTGTTGTCAAGCAGGCTGTGTGCAGCCTCCTGCTCTTGCTTTCCTGATGAGTGTCCGTATCAGTATTCCATGACACCCCTGAGAATAGCCCTACCTTAAAAAGGCGCATTTTTGGTAATGGTGTGGTGGGGGTGCCTGCTAACTGTGTCTGTGCTCAGTGCGGTCACAGGGCGTGCCCCGTGCAGTGGGAGAGGTCTATATCCCGGTGATGGCTGCAGCATCTGTCTTGTTGATAACTGGACCTTATTATCTGGCTGCAGGTCTGCAATCTGCATTTCTTACCAGTGCTATGAATTCACACACATCTGCATATATATGACATGCGTATATATGACAGTATCGGGCTGTGACCTGCAAGAGTAGTTACTAAGGAACTCCATAAATAACTGGGTCAAACTGGATTCTGGAATTTTGAATGCAGAGCATAAAGCTCATTAGGAGTCAGACAGAAATATACATGTTTGCATACTCCAGAATCTAGAATCAGTCTTATTCGGTTATATGCTTTATGAATGTGGTCGAATCAGTCTTTTTGAATCAGTCTTGTTTAATGACAATGTTTCTAAACTGCTTTTTCCAATTAAAGAAGTGGGCTTTGCTTTTACAGTAAGGAGATGCCATCTTTAGAAAGAGAAATGTGATATGGGATTGTCTGAGGCTCTGAAAAGTGCATGTGTCAAGTTAGCATGTTTAACACAACACTAACCATTTTTGGCCATTTAGAATGAAAGGCATCTCGACGGCGGTTCACTGCGAATGGAGCAGTCTGTCCTTGTTCGCTGCGATGCGGCGCTGACTCTGAGAATGATCGTAAGCTGCAGATGTGACCAAAACCATTCTGCAGAGGCCTCGGTGTCTTTACACATAGGCAAATTAAATCTGAAGAGTCCAAAAAAACCACCACATTTTGTCACGTTTCACAGGACTCTGTTTACATAAAATATTCATCGTTATTGTCCCTGAGGTTTTGACACGCTTTCATCGCGATCCCTACAGGGTGCTGTGGTTTTGCGCACTGTTCAGCACGTTTGCCTGCCACTCTCGGTGCCACCAGAGTCTAAATCAACTCCAGCCCCCAGCGATGGTGCAGTGAGAACGTCCCATCACACTGGGGGCACACAGGAGTGGACGGCCTGCACTTAACCTCACCCACACCCACCTCGGGTCTTTATCTCCCTTTATCTCGAGTGTGGGGGCTTTGCGGACAGACGACAGGTCAACAGGGCTGGGCCTTCAGGAGCCAAATTCCCCAGAACTTAGTGACTTTATTTTTGCACTATTTAGGGAAGTATGACACCTGTGCTAAACAGTAATTCTGGTAAATTTATAAAATGATTTTTCAGGGTAAATTTTCTCAAGTCTCATTTATTTATATAGCCCATTGTGCTCCCTGGTACACATCGATGCAGAGGAACATGTTTATATTTAGTACGGGAACCCTTGTACATCAGGGTAACCTGTCAGTACCTCGCGTGCCTCAGAGTAACCCGTCAGGACCCCGCTGGCGTCACAGTAACCCGTCAGGACCCCACGTGCCTCAGGGAAACCCGTCAGTGCCTCGCGTGCCTCCAGGTAACCCGTCAGTACCTCATGTACGTCAGGGTAACCCGCCAGTACACCACTCATATATGTCAGGGTAACCCATCAGGACCACGCAGTGGGCCTTTCTCTGTCTCTCTCCTCGGCCATGTGACCTCATGTTTTCCCTGTTTCTTCAGCGCTTTTCCACATTCCTTACACTGAAGCATGGTGAACAAGAGCGACACAGCCAAACATCAGGCACTGCAAAGTATATTCAGGGGAGGTCATGCATAGAGTTTGTGCTGAATTTAAAAACCCAAAAACTATGTTTTTTAAATATGTGTTTTATAACTATTTCCAGTTGAATCTCATTACCATAACTGATATTGAATAAATAACGATGAATTAATTAGCATCAGAAAATTTGACTTTAATATTAATTTGTAACTGAGTGTAGCATTCATAATGGATACATCCGTCATTATTTTCTAAAACATTCAAACAAACCAGTGTTGTCCCTCTCAGGTTTAAACAGGGTGCATGAGCTTCATTTCAGCATTATGGTATCCGAAATCCGTTCTCCCCAATTTAAAGGGGTATTGATTTGGACCAGCAGACAACATTACATTAGGCCTAATTGAAACGGACAAATTCATCTGAGGCTGGCCCCGGGGAGCCTGACCAGGATGGCGATCTGCAGAGCAGTAGCTAAGAGAATGGTAAAGGGTGGGGGGGGGCAGCGGTGGTAGCGCGGGGAGCTCTAATAAAGTGGTCATGAAGGTCCGTAACTCCCTGGAGGATCGATCTGCCCTCTTCCTGCAGGAACGCACAGATGAATGTCTAGAGCCAGTGGTTCTCAAAGTCCGCATGAGGACCGAATCGCAATTTAGTCTGGATCTAGCCGATAATGCACCTTATGAATCCATACGGTTAATGTAAAAAGGCTTAAGGTGAAATACAATCTTGAACCACCAAATTTGGCCGCAGTTTTTTTTATTGATATATATTAATGTCTGTATCGGAAGTTATTGTTAATTTGTTAGATTTCATGGTATTGAAAATTGATCTAGACTTTGACTTTGAACAAAAATCTGATTTGGACCTTTGATCAAAAACTTTGGGAACCCCTGGTGTGGCGCATCGTGTAGCGCATGGTGTGTGGCATCAGTAACCTGTGGTCTACAGCCGACATGCTTGGGAACGTCAGACCGCAGAGTCTGATATCTCACGTCGCATGCTGTAATATTATGCACCAATCATTCCTCTAGATTTCAAGGAAAACCATTAATTTTTTCATTCGCATAATTAAATTTGCATTGTGCATGCCGGTTAACATCCACTGAGAGGGTGTCTGATATTTTATGGATGTGTGCTTTAAATTAAAAATGACTCCTTTATGATGATGGAAAATGTGAAGAATAAGAATAATATATTGCGGCTTTCCAAAAGGTGATCCTGTGTTAATTGTGGCTGAATGCTGAGCCGAGTATGACGGATCGCCGTGGCGGACGCCACACGCATCAGCCGGCCTTATCTCCGCCGGCCAGGCGGAGGCGCTTCTGGCTGCCCAGTGGACGTACTGGGCGGCTGTTCAGGGCCCCGGGTATCACTCAGCCGAGCACGTGTGCTTTTGTTGGCTTGCACAACAGATAATGTGTGCCTTAAGTCTGTCTTGTTGACAGGTCCTCCACCAAGTTCATTTGCAGATTATTTCTCTTTTTGAGCTTCTGCGTAGAGTGAATGATGCATTGTGTTTTCAGTCCCGCCAGCAATCAGACACACAAGTGAACACTTCCGGTTTGCTCCCTGCCTGTATTGCTTTAGCACGCATTATTAGACGCGGGTTCGAATTCTGCCTCTGCTCCTTGTGTGGGTATCTGGCACATTCTCTTTCTGATGTTCTCCCCTAAACTACAGTCCAAAGACATTCAGTTAGGTTAAGCCAGGATAAGCGGTTGTGAGATGGATCGCTGAATAATACAACAGCAGCAGACTTGTAGGCTAAGATGCATCAGTACTGAGGCAGTGTTTCAGAATTTATATTTGTATTCAGCCCTTTCTCTAGCCTTTACTAGTGCGAGACAAAACTTCAATTTACTTAAATCAGCAACCGTGGACAGAAAACAAAAGAATGCATATTTTCACTATGGTAAAAAAAAATGGACCTTTTGTCACAACTACATCAGAATAATTGAATGATTTTTTAATGGTCTATTTTAATTTTTATCAAAGGTCATTGAGCAGTACTGACAGAATGTACTATAATTACTCTAGCAGTCAACTCAGAGATTAGCAGGAATCTGTTTGAGTGTTTTTTTCTGAATTGGATATTGACTTTCCACTGGAGTGTTTCCTACTTAGAATAAACAAAGGCTTGCATATTAAACATTATCTTTCACTGTCTTTTTTTTGGAAAATGCCATGCTTTCCAAGTTTTAATTTATGTTGACATCTGTTAATTTAGAACAATTAAAAAAGTTTCTTTATAGCAGATTAATTCCATACAACACCTAATGTACCTTAATGTTAATGAATTTAAATATTTAAATGATTGTTTGAAGCTGTACTACATTTCTTTGCCTTGACAGTGTAGTTTAACACATTGCAGCCATTTAAAATCTATATGCTTTCCTATGTTTTAGTCCTTGGCTTTGTTCAAATTCAGGGACTTCATTATTCAAAAGTTTCATTCGATGGCCGAATACTTCAGAGTGATGCGACAAGGCTATCCCATTTCCAAGGCTCCTTCAAATGTGGTCTAGCAATGCGTCCTCTTGCAGAGTCACAGAGAATCCACTGGTTGGATGATTCGCAGCCCAACATATGCCAAGACTCATTTTGCAAACCTTCAAAGGATGCAGCCCTTGTATTCCAGCAGCTGGTTAACATGCCCTTATGTCCTGAGCTGTCCGTAATTGTGCCTGTATAAAAATGTTGTGCCGCTGTCCCTCTAAGGCCTTTTAATCTGAAGCCAATTTATGTGGTGGTCATTTTTTTGAAAGGTACTTCTGCCATCACTATGGCTATAATTGAAAACGGTGTAAAGTTATGAATGCTTCCCCGCAGAAATAATAATAAGAAGAAAAATAGATATTAGGCTATGAGCAAACTCTCCGACGCACTTACAGGCTAAAATAGAACTAAGAGGCTATTAAAATCATATTAAAGTACTCCATTGTGGCGTGCTATTAAGTCAAATGTTCCAAAGATATCTGAATAAATGGTCCTCTTTAGTTTGAGAAAATTGAGGCAGGAAAACGTTGGAAGGTGTAATGACTGGTTAAGCATCGCAGAGATAATTACGAGCTCCCAGATTTAGGTAGATTGGTCATCTGTTATTGGCTACAATGAAGCAATCAGAATCATTTGCAAAACTCTCTTAAGAGATGGATGCAAGGGTGTAGGAGGGACCTTGATATGGGAGGGGGGCATAATTGAATAATTTAATGGCAATGGTCTACTTTTTTTTTTGGGGGGGCGATGCAATTACGTATAAATATATAGGAGGTATGTGAACCCCCTGTCCACCTCAACCCTGGGTCCTACATCCCTGGACAGATATGCTGGATTTTAAAATCATTCTGGATTTTTCACAGCCATTCCTGCTGGGGATTATCGGTACCGTCTCTGGGATTTTTCGGCATTGATAATGGGTTTCGGTTGCTGCTCTGACACCAGGTGCACCAGTTATCAGTTCATGTGAAATATTACCATGCTCTGTTGGGTCTCTCGTATTCCAAGGCTGCCGCAGACACCACAGGTCGTTACGGGATTCGCTGTGAATTTCCGGCGTCTGCACATCCACAGCGGGTGAGAAGCCCAGGCATTGCCCCACCGGGGCAGAGCCCAGCCCTGCTTTCCGTCAGACGAGAGCCGCGTTTCCCAATGTGCTCCTGCTTGCTTGGGCGACTGGGAAATCTGCAGCTGAACAAGAGGGGCACGGCCTATTGGTTTAATCTGTTACCGTTTCCAGAACATTCCCTGGTAAATGCAGAGGGATTGAAATAACACAGCGAAGCCACACTGCCGGAAAAGCATAAGGGTTAAAGGGGGAGGAGCTTAACTGAAAGGTGTGATTGGAGTTTGAAAGGGGAGGGGCCTGCACAGAGCTGTCTTTCTCACTGTGAAATGCACACATTGCCATCTTACAGCTTTTTCAATTGCTAGATCTATTTAAATAATCCTCAGTTCCAGATCCACCTTCCTGCATGATAACCTGCTAATTTTTCACAATCCTTTCCCCACCTTTTTTTTGGTAGTTGCACATAGGACGGAGTCTGAATGTCAGATAATTTTCAGTATGAGGGGTGTAACTGGTACTGGCTGAGATGGGAAACATCAGATGAAAATTTGCCATTTTGACCTGATGCTGAGATTTTTCCCTGAGGGAGCCACAAAAAGGTTCCATCCTCCCAGTGGACCGTCGAGCTGACGCTTTCTCCGACATCCAGGAACGTTCCATGCTTTTTTTTTTTCCTTTTCATGTATGCTGTAATATTTGAGGGCAAAGCTGTTGCGGCTTTTTGGGTCTCTGCTTCTTGGTTACTTCCATAATGAAATTTATTGACCAGGAGATGAAGGGAGATTTCATGATCCTTTTAGGGTGAAACAAACCTCAGAAGATAAATGATTGATGGGGTATAAATAAACAGGCTCACATATTTGCATCATCTTTTTAATGATAAATATTTAAAAGAAGGTGATGGAACAAGAGATAAGCACCCATTTAAAGTTTAAATCGAGGATTGTTTTTCTTTCAACATCCTATGTACATTTACAGCTAACCCCCAGTACATGACATCACATGATAGGTGCTTTTCAGGAGGAAATGCACATTTATCTGGGGGCAGTGAAAAGATCTTGGCTACTGTAGATTGCAAGGACCTTGTGGTAATGTGCACACTGTAGATTGCAAGGACCTTGTGGTAATGTGCACACTGTAGA
>JAABNY020000035.1:5819958-5833031 GCA_015164015.2 Brevimyrus niger
AATGTGCGCGCTGTAGATTGCAAGGACCTTGTGGTAATGTGCACGCTGTAGATTGCAAGGACCTTGTGGTAATGTGCACACTGTAGATTGCAAGGACCTTGTGGTAATGTGCACACTGTAGATCGCAAGGACCCCGTTGTAATGTGCACACTGTAGATTGCACGGACCCCGTGGTAATGTGCACGCTGTAGATCGCAAGGACCTTGTGGTAATGTGCACACTGTAGATCGCAAGGACCCCGTGGTAATGTGCACACTTGTTTTGCCCACAAGATTGATTGTGATTCTCTGTCACTACAGCGTTGAGTTTATTCATGTCGTCTCTGGATAGCCAGCGGCACCCTCTTCCCTCATCTGACTTGCCGGTGTGGGGGGGAAAAATATTCATTGGATACTCGGGATTAAATTGTATCCCTCTTCAGTGGTGCAAAGTCATAAAGGGTAAGATAAATCGCACAGCTCAAAAAGAGGCACTTCATCACACCTTGAAACAGAAAGTTAGGAGCTTTTAAATTAAACGAGACCCCAGCTCAGTCCAATTTGACTGCTCCGATTTTGGGACAACTGTGCTCTTGGAAACAAACCCCTCCCAGATGTGTGCTGCCCAGATCTGGCCCTCCCTCTGAAACAAGGGCCTGCTGGATTCCTCTGGAGTCTAAGAAGAATGCCCACTGTAGATCAATAACACATGAGTTAGCAGCAAACTGCACATAGATGTAGTAAATGCATGACCCAAGCAACAGGGGGTGCAGTGGTTAAGGTTATGGGCCTCATTCTAGTGCCAGGGGACTGGAACACATGCACTATAGCTGAGTCAGGAATTTCTACACAGTGGTGCCAGTAAAATGTCCAGTTTTATAAATGGGTGAAAATTAAAGTCCCAGATCAGCAGTTTCTTCCAAGTGTGGCTGATTTGCTTCAGAGTTACATTAAAAGCTTATTTAGGGAGTGCTGGTAATCTTCACAAAGTTTCTGCTTGGGCTGAGCTGCGCCTTAGCAGGCCAGCCATGTAAGCGAGTTCAGCCATGATCGATTAGCTGTGCTCAGGCTAATGGCCCGTGGCTGGGTGTCCGGCACCCCAAGTGCTGCAGACACCAGATGCAAGCGAAGACACCGAAGTAGGGCCATCACAGGGAATTGTAAGGTTGTCAACGTGACCCCCAACGCATGGAGCCCTTCTGCTCCATCACCTGTTTGGCCGAATGTTAGCTGTGTTTCTGGGCAGGCAGGACAGCAGGCAGGTAGCCAGCCGGTGGCTGCGGGCAGGTTATGGATGGATTCATAGGAGTGTAGTGTAGTGAGGTGTTGGGGGAGAGAATTTGACAGCTGGTTAGGGTCAAACTAAACAGCTAAGAGCCTCAGACCTGAATTTAAACGTGCCTGCTTTTCCATTCCTAGCCATGAATGCAGTCAGCCTTTAGCAGCCAAGGCAGAACAGCTCCCAGACCCACAACTTTCTCTGCCTGTCCACATGTGCGTCCCACCATGCTGTCATTGTTGCTTCCTGGCCGAAATTTCCTAAAATTCTGGTCAGTATTCGTCAGCCCTGGGTTGCTGGTATGAGTTAAAACATTAAAGTGGGATAGAAATAATAAATGAATGGAAAAACAAACGTAATTTGTCTGCGCATGTGAAGTTTGTGCCAAAATCATGGGCTACAGGGATGACATAGTTTAGAAACCAGGGGAATTGGCTTAGAGAGAGATTAGCTGATGGTCTTCCAGCATCTTAGTGCCCCCTCAAAGCACTCCGGTGAAGAGCAGAGATGCGGCAGTACTGACCCAGGTCTCCCAAGGCAGGGTCTCTGTGGGCGGGGTCTCACTGGGTGGAATATCTGAGGGTGGGGTCTCCCTAGGTGTGGTCTCCCTGGACGTGGAGTCTCCCTAGGTGGGGTCTCCCTAGGCGTGGTCTCCCTGGGTGGAGTCTCCCTAGGTGGAGTCTCCCAGTGTTGGGTCTCCTTGGGCGGGGTCACTCCCAGCCATGTTTCTGTCTTGCTTACCCTGTTGTGCGGGGACATCATGATTCATGCCGCCATGTAATGGCAATAGCCTGTAACCTGAACTTATGACAGCTCATTCATGACAAGGGTTTCCTGTTTTTGACTGTGTTTTTGTTGTCCGTGCCCCCTTCCCAGCCTGTTATCATGTGGTCTATGTCCTGAATGCAGAAGACAATCACGTGGCCGGGAGAGGAAGGCCGCAGGGCCTGCTAGGGAGGGGTGGGTGTGTAGCTCGGTACGCCGCTCTCGCCCGCTGACGGGTTTTTGTCCACGGGCTGTTGTCACATGCCAGGCTTGTAAGCCTTAGCATCGCTAGCGCCTGCGCAGGGCTATCGAGTGACGCCATCACCATCTGGGCCCGAGAGGAAAGGGCCTTTGTGAGAGTGATGCGGCGACTGGCCCCAGCCGGCCTTGGTTGACAGCCTGGCAGCCGCGCCCTCCTCAGTGCCACAGCTCTGTAATTATCTCTGGCCCTGCAGCTGCCCTGCTCCTTGTTCTGTGACTTCTGCTAAATTAGCCACACCGCACCTTTCCTTCAAAGAATACCCCCCCCCCCCCCCCCCACACACACACCCAGCATGTGTGTGACAATGTGCCATATGTAAGCCAATTTGTGTGTGTGTGTGTGCGTGTGAGCTTGTGTGTGCCCCACACGTACTTCAGGATACATGCGGGCGTGCACCTCATCGTGGTCCAGGATTTTCCGGAACCACATTTTAGTTGTCTGACCTGGAATCAACAAATCCCATTCTAGAACACGGAATGCCACTTTCAATTTCCCTATGAAACAGACCTGAACAAACCTTTGGAATGGTGTCATTATGTGCAGTATATTTAGTCAATGACTGGGTGTCCAGGAATTTTACTGGGACGGAGGGGGCACCCCTACAGCGCCCCTGAAATGGGTACAGGTCTCGCCCCCCAGGCATGTGTGGTCCTGCTGGATCTCCGTAAGTGGCCATAATTCCCGTGTGTTTTCAGAATCCGGACCGACCCTGTGTGTCTGATCCTTTATCCTCACTTCCTCTTAAATTTGGCCATTTAATTTATGGCTGACGTGGTACTGCGGTTTAATGGCGCGGCTGTGGTTAAATCGCCTGGTCAGATGCAGGTTTGCCTGGGACGGAGCACGCCGCCCCTTCCATTTCGCATCTTAATTAAATTCCCAGACGAGATGCCTCCGCCTGAAAGACGTCGCTCCTGCAGTGCGGCAGGTCGCGGCCAAACGCGGCCACGCCTACCCGCTCGCACGTGGCGCCGCGGCATGGAGGGGGCGCCGCGGGAGCGGGATGACTCAACGGCGAGCGGGCGAGGCGGCGAACGTGCAGAAGAGTCTCTGATGCGATCATTCGCCGGCAAATGGCTCTGGGTCTCCCGGCGTTCGCAGGAGAGGCTGCGACGTGAGTTTGAGGCTGAACCCTGCCGACCTGTCAGGTATAAACTGATAGGCGGCTTTGGGCACAGGGGACTGAAGCGACGTGCTGTAAGTGCTCACAGCCAGTCTGTCAGCCACTGTCAAGATACGGATTTCATGTTTACTGCCGCCATTATTCCGGCTTGCAGATCTCACGCGGCCAAGGCCGCCATGTGTCGTGCGTGGCCACTCCGTCACCCTGTCTCTTCACCTCCATCCTTGAGAGAATGTGCCGGACGCCTGCGGGATGGCTACGGCGGTTTGGCTGCCTCGGTAGACATTTGGCGCTTACCGGATGGAGCCGTCCGTGGAGAGAAAGCGAGTCCGTGCGAGAGGGATCCGCTTCTGTCCCCAGAGTGGGCTGTCCTTTACCGTAAGCGTGCTAATTCCCTTCCTATGGTCCAGTTTCATGTTTATTTGCAAATTTGTCGGAGCCCTTTGTCTCAATATGTTTGCTTTACCAGCACACTCAGTCTGTTCTGTTGGGGAATATCATATGCGATATTTGATATTTGTATATATATGATATCAGGCCTATTGACAAACTCATTGGACTAATAGCAGGATCCAGGAGAGCTGTTTCTTCATAATGACCGTGCAGTCGGGAAAACCAGGGTATAATTATTACTTTCCATCTGAGAGAAATGTATATGTGTCGTATTCAGATAGGACCACAAATGAGGTAGAGCAGGGATCAAGCCTTTAAATTAATCAAGGAGGGATCTTCTCTTACTTTGCATAAGTTCTTTGTTAAAACAGGATCACATTTAAATGTTGCTTGGGGAAAAAAGGAATCTGTGTCCAAAACTGAGCGTAACAGCACTGAAAGACTGTCGGGGAGGATCTGTGTGTGTTACTGACGGGAGGCCGAGGTGTCAGCCGTCCGTCATCGTGAAGGTGTCTCTTCAGAGGCACTCCCTCTGTGGGATGGCATTGGGCTCGGCGAGGCTCTGCACAGGCTCTGCACAGTTCTGTGTCGCTACTTGTAGATGACTTCATGGATGTGATTTGCAAGCAAGAGACTTGCCATCTTGTCCTTCCATCCATCCATCCGTCTTCTAACCCTAGAAAATTATATAATGGAGAGCAGACCGCAAAGTACCATCATGCATTGAGAAACATCTCCGAAAGGTTTTAAATAACTAAAGCATTTCTTAAGAGAGCTTCTTAAGGTGCACATGCACTTATGTGTGAATGTGAATGTGTGAGAGTCCCTCCGCAAGCCAACCAGCCCGGGAGTCTGAGGAGTGGGGGACCTTCAGCGTTCGTGGACATCACCTGAACGCTGCACTCCACACACACAGTTCATGCAGATGTTCCCCCTTCCCTCTCGATCTGATTCTCGCGATTCCCGGGAAGTCACCAGCATGCAGGTTGACCTGTGACTAATTTGTCACCTTCCTGCGTGGGATTCCACACGTAACGATGACACTGCGTCACTGTGGAATCCCCACGCTTGGCGCACAATGCCTACATGCACTCGTCACACTGAAACTCCCCATGCTCAATGGGCTTTGCTGCCAGAATTCTCCACCTTTCCAAAATATTAAAGAACATCAAACGTTAAATACACTGATGGGTAAAAAAGGCTCATTCCCTGATTACCCAAGTTGTGCCTGTACAGCAGCAGAAGGAGGATTACGTTGCCAAGTTTTAAAATCTATCAGAGCGGTACGGAAGTACAGGAGTGATGGAGAGGCGGTCTAGTCTTATTTCAGATGTCAAATCCTAAGCAGGATGGCAGTTTTGTGAGATGCCATTATGGAGATCCTGGATGCAGTGAGCTATTCACTGCTGAAAGGCTGATTTTGATGTCCTTGTTATTGTCCTAAAGGGTGTGCTGTTCTGACAGGGGGCCGTTTCCCGAAATAACACTCTTGATGGACACGTCACAGATGATTGGTGAAGGTTTATTTGCTTTGTCCGGGGATGGTCTTGCCTGAACGAGTTATTCTGTCATGTAGCGTGTGTTCAGGGAAGAAGGAGGAGCCGAAAGGGGAAAGGGTGCCGTGTGATCTTTTAGGATGCTTTTCGGCAGGCGTTCCACTTTGCGTGAAGATTAATGAAGTATTTGAATGATGTAAGCAGGTGGAGCTCTTCGGTCATGTGTGACGGTGTGGCTCGAACCCTCGGAGTGTCGGCTCACTTTAGGAAGCTCGTTCATGGGAGTGCCAGTCCCCCTCAGACAGGCGCACCCCGGGCGCCGATGATGGCCGGATGATCAGCGTTTAGCCGTCGTCAGAAACAATAGCGCGACTGCTCGCATCCAGTGTCACCATGGCAACAGATCTCCCCTTCGCCAGACGCTATGTAGCCGGGTGGACCGGGCGTGGCGGTCCTGGCGGACGAACCTCTCCGCTCGGCCCTGATGGGCTGTTTTCGCAGATACCATTCTCTGGGGCCCTAGAGAGAGGTGCCTGTGCAGGCCGCCAAGCACCATGGGCCCCTGCATATTCTCGGCGATCGCTGGCGCTCTAAGAGAGCCGTCCTCCTCCTCGTCCAGTCCAGTGAAACGTTAAGAGGAAATCCGGGCCGGCTTCGTGATGACGCTCTCGTCTGGATCGCTTCATTGGATACGACATTTGAACCGCAATCTAACGTAATCGTTGCTGCTATTTATAGGAAACCACCAGCTTATCTAAACTAACCACTTTTATGGTCCGTGAAACTAATGACAATCATTAGAAAAGAAAATGTTTACATTAATGACAATTACACCAAGGGGCAAAGCAGTTTAACACCAATTTAATGAAGTTTAATCCAGTTAAGTTAATTTGATTTCAGTTAGCTAACTACCAAAGTGCCTGCAGGGGGTAATTCTTTCACTAAATGGTGTAAATATCCAGAAGGTTTCTCTACAAGTATATCAACGATGTCCATTGATATTCATTAAATGGGCAAAATGTTTCCCGATCTGTTAATTTGATTTCTGTAGCTAATACTGTCAGGCTCGCCGCCGCCTTTAATATTCTCTGGTAACTATATAATGTATGAAATATCTTACATGCATATGCACATTAAGAATTTTACAGGTTACCCATGGTATCTGAAAGGGCATCATTTGCAGATTTATCCTCTTGTATATGGTCTGTTTCCGTTAAATGGCACCTTTTCAAATTATTTGCACACCATTTATGAAAACTGTTCCAGATCCCTTTGCCCGTAGGGAGCACGGTGCCTGGAGACCTGTATCGTAGCAGACCTCATCTCGTAACGTGTTGTAAATTGCTGATGGGATCTCGGAGATAAGGCGGCCCTGGACGGTCACTCGCCGCGAAGCTCACCGGCTGCGGCTCGTCCTGCCGTCCCCGTCGTGTTTTACAGCCCGTCCCACCGATCGATGGACGTGTTGCCTGACCACGTACCTATGTGCTTTTCCAGGACATCACCATTATTTGCATTATCATTAATATTCTCACTCAGCATCACTGAAGCTTTGCTGCATCGAAGCCTAAATAAATTTGTCCCTCAACATTTGTAAGACAATCGTATTTATGTCTGGGGTTTCAATTAGTGCTTTGGTAGGAAAACCCTCACAACTGATAGCCTTCGGAGACCTGCATTGATCGGTTATTTAAAGAGCCTGGATCGCGTATAATTTTTCATTGTCATCTGTCTCTCTCATCTTCTCTGTAAAAATCTCTGCTCAATAGCATCTCTCTTTCATCTCGTTGTTTCTTCTTGTTCGGGTCGTCTTGCTTCTTCGTTGAGACAAAAACAAAATTACGCATGTGTTGTATTCATTTGTGCTTGTTGGCATGCTAATGGTTTCCGTTTGTTGTATTCCTGTAGGTTCATGCTGCTACAGTGTCGTGTCATTTCTAGATGCTGTGGGAGTAGATTGGTTTTATCAGAAGCGTTTTCTCTTTAATCTGCTCCCGTATTTCCTCCTGTACCGTTCAAGGTCTGTGCTGCACGGTACTTATATATGTGCATCTCATCCTGCAGAGTTCCCGAACAGAAACAGTCACTGCCTCTGTGTTTATCGTACATTTTGAAAAAATGAAATTAAATATATTATTTTTATCATTAGTGCTCAGACTGTAATTTTATGAATAACTTATCTACCAACTAGAAGGGTATGTTTCATATAAACAAATGCATTATATTCCAATTAAAAATATTATCTAAAACATTATTATCCCGAGAATTGTACTTCAAATAAAATAATGTTACAAACTTGAATGCATGCTTTAAAATTGCTCTTTTAATATCTTTTAATAGTCCTTTTCCATTTTGGGATTTATATAAACTTTTCTAACATCAGAAAGATTCACATTATTGAGTTTCACTTCAGTAGTTTCTACTGCTAATTGAAAATGTTTCATTAAAGGAAAGCAGCAGCTTAATTACAAATGGTGTTTGATAAAAATAAAAAGTCTGCAATGATGAAAATGAGAGTCGACTTTTCCCTCAGCAGAGAGGTCCCTTTGCTGCTGTCTGCTGCACATGCCAGATGCATTTTCCAGTCTATGTTTGAGGTTGTTTATGGGTTTACCCTATAAACTGATAGAGCTGATTTCTATGGACACTGGAAGCCTAAAAGAGGCATGTCAAATTCAGGTCCTGTGCGGCTCCGTATCTGTGAGTCTTCTGAAGACTGGCCGGGTTTGAAGAGGCTTTTTCTGGGACTCAGAGATGAAACATGAGCAGGTTGCAGGTATCTGGGTCTTTGCTGATGGCGCCGACAGAGAGTGCCGCCTGCAGGACCTTCCCAGAATGAGGGTAACACCCCTTATTTCTGGCCCAAGACGTTTCACTTTTCATCACTCATGAATATTCAGTACAGCATCGTGTTCCTGGGTACAGCAAAAATATTTCTCTGCACCAAATCGAAGTTGTGAGAAAGTCGTACCGTCCTGGACCCCCTGGGCCATTTCCAAAATGTTCAGAAATAATTTACAGGGCAACAGCACCAGTAAGGCCAGATCAGGTCAAAACCCTCAAACTGTTTAGGGTTTGGCTGGTTTTCCGTCAGTTTGGAAACACAGGGATTCAGTATGTAATCTGGCACTATGATCCTCGTAAAGATCAGTGTGTTAAGGGATCATTCGCCAAATCCTTCCAAATCAAGGTGCAATGTTCATGCCAGAGTATTGTCATCAAATCCATAAATCAAATCACGGTATGCTTTTTTTATGACGGTATTTATAGCAAAGCCCTTCCAGATCAAGGTAGTAATGCTCATGAAGCAACATTCATATCACATCCCTACAAATCAAGGCTTCTACGTGGTTCTAAGCAGTTTGGTTCAAAGAATGTTAAAAGGCGTGTTAAATGATCAGCTGACAGGCTGATTCTTGTAGTGAGGGTGGGGTGAAGGCCATGGGGGCTCCTGGCCACCCTTCTGGAACTGATGACTGGCCATCAAAGTGACTGCCATTAGTGAAAGGCTCCCTCGGATTGGAATCTCATAGAAGTCTAAAATGTGATATTCAGTTAAACCATATAGCTCTGAGATTTCACAATAGTAAAAGGACTACTGATATAAATGTATATATTTTATTTTTGGGGCTTTCCTTTTTAATGGGTGTTCAGCTGTGTGTAAACCTTAGCCACAGTTAAAAGGCCTGTCGCTTTAAGAGGTCAGCGCACCTTCACAGACTACAACCAAGACATTTTCAAGGAAGGAAATGAGATACTCTCATATTAAAGACCCTGGCTTCCGTCTGTGCTGAAATAAAATATTCACCAGATGTAATATAATTTAGAGATCTGATTTTTTGTAAGTGAGCCAAGGTCTAATCTCCTCTAATGGAAGCACTTTCTGTATCTTGCATGGATTATTGTCGGTGTCAGGCTGAGGCCAGGATCGGCAGGCAGGCAGTTCTCCCAGTTCGGATCAGTGCTGATGACACGGTGTCCTGTAAGTGTGACAGCACTCTGCCTGTGAATCAGTTCAAGTTTGTTCTGCCAGCTGGGAGCATTTGCTCTTGGCGCATTGTGTCACACGTACGCGTGAAGCAGTTTGTAAGTTGCTGCGTGACTCTTCGTCTAACTCTGCTCAGATGGTAAGCAGGCACCCAGCCCCCTGATGTCCCGCCGCAGCCTGGGAGCCTGGACTCGGACATCAGGATGGATGCTGATTCTTGGTTTGTTTTCCCAGAAGCCAGTGATCGTGAGCAGAATAATAAAGCGGAATAATAAAGACTTCAGGGATTTGAAAACGTCTTTTGGTCCTTGATTAAGAAAAACATTTACTTTTTCATTCCAACCTTGAGAACAGGAGTCTTTTAAAAATGTTTTATTGGGTTTATATCTCTGATTTTTTTCCCTGAGTTCCCTTTGTTGTTGCCTATCAATGTTTCCTGAGTGTTAATATGCTGCAGACTATCCCCTATAGACAACTTTAACATTAAGGTTTTTTTTTTGTTTTTTTTTAAGCGAAATCTGGAATTCTGTGTCTGTTTATAGCCAGTAAGGTCAAGAGGCCGGTAATCAGTTCTGAAGCTCCTAATTGCCTACTGACATATTATGGGATGTTCTGTGCCCTAAGGCACGCCCACCATGCCCCAGGTGATCTGTCACTAATAGTCCCTGGTTTCCAGATATCTTCTATCACAATCAATGTCTTTATGCCCTTTGTCGGATCAGAAAATGTGATCCCTGTTATCCAGTGTCGTAATGTAAAAAAGCCAAAGGTTGTGTATGAGACTGGCTTTAAAGCTGAGGTTTAAGCCATCTTTAAATCTTTGAAAAATGACCAGATATGTTCGCATCTTTATTCCTGATTTTGTTCGCCCTTGATGCCGGTATATTGAGATATTACGTCGAAGTGTAACCCACATTCAGTGCCGCTTCCTTTCTCATCCCCTCCTTTTATTCCGCTGGGAAGCATGTATTCAAACAGTTGCTACCAAATGAGCAGTTAATCACTACATCTCCTTGGCACATAAAATGATCATTCTGCATTTAATGCCTCTGTAGCTGGATTGCCGTTACAAACACACTTTAATCTCCCAGTTCTCTCCCCTGCTTTCCTCCTCGGTTGATTTAAAAAGTCTAGCATTGTTTTATCATTTAATTTTCCAGAGGGACTAAGAATGATGTTTTTCAATAGATGTTCTTGTTTTAAACAGCTCTTCTAATTTGTTTATATTACTGTACAATTACTATATATGCATGAAGAAACTAAAGTAACCCCACTATAGTTTCCTTTGAATTACTTGTTTTGTGTCTCGCTAAGTAAAGCAGTGCGTTACCTGAACACGCCAGTGGTTTGCATGCTTTGAATCGCATAGCCTAATGCACCTGCACCACGGTCAGCATGCTTCTCCGAAAAACTGACAGGCCAGATGTGCGAGAGACCTGCGCTGGGGGGGCTGCGCCTCGCCTGCTGACCCAAAAACGTCAGCGCTTTCTTTAGCACACCTGCATCACGGAGAGAGCCCGCTGGAGGATGCTCTTTATGGTGGTCAATCTGTTCGATCTGGTTGTTGAGTTTACCCGCTTGTTTGTAAACATCCCAAGATTGTAAGAGGCTACTAACAGCAGCGTGGTGGAGTTACGAGGGGTAGAGGTGGGGTGGGGGGGTATTAAAATGACCCTGCTGTCATGTACCGTGAGTATAACGCCAGTATATGAAAATCAAAAGCATTGCAGAGCATTTCCAGAACACTCTCTTTCTTTTTTTCAGAAAACAGGTTATCTGAAATATTCCTCATAATATAAATGAAGATTGTTCGGTGCAGTATGTCTTATCCTTGCATATCCTTCATCTCTAACACTGTCAAGTGTAAGGGGTGACTTGTTTGAATGACACTGGTTAGAGTAATTTCAGCACTCGTGGTGAAATAGGACTTAAGTTTGGCCCTGTGAAATAAATGCAGTCAGCCAATAAATAGGACAGCACAATTAAAGCAGAGTCCTCATTTGCCTGGCACACTGCAGCAACACACGTCCGCTCTTATTTTTGGAGTTTAAAATGATCTTGTTAATAAGAGGCTGCGCTATGTTTCCCGACCACACAGGCAATGTCAACTTGTGCCATTAATCACTGCTGGGAAAGAGCACATGTGTCCGATCTTGTGACATCAGTTAGTGTAAATTTAGCTGGTTCCACCCCTGGGGGCTTTTCATCACAACTTTAAAATGCAGCTGGAGATCCTCTAGTGTCAAAAGCACCACGGGATCCTGCAAACATTCCCTTTTGTCATGTGGACTCGTTTGCCAGAACTCTCCAGTGACCTCACCCCGTTCTTTTCATTATTATTCGGACAAACGTTTCGCCATTTGATTTTCATGTACATGCTTCCGTTCTGGAGATGTTCAGCTAATTAACTCCAGAAAGTGTTGTTTCTCAGTAGGTGACACCATTGTGTCGCAAGGGTCCATAGCAGCATCAGCTGTGACCACACTTCGTGGCCAGAAGGTGGGCAGGGTGGGTGACGTCTGAGGCAGATGGGGCTCCATTTTAAATGTTTTCAGAGTGATTTGTTGAAAATATTTGCTTTTAGTCCTTTAAAGGATAGTTTTAGTTGAATAAGCTAGTAAGTGTCCTTCATCGGAAAACCACACGCCCTTCATGGAATCATCTCCCGACCTTTGTTGGAAAACCACACACCATTCATTAGAACAATCCATCCTTCATGGAATCACCACCCGCCCTTCATCAGAACACGACCTGCTCTTCTTCAGAACACCACCCATCCATCATGGTATCATCACCCGAACTTCATCGGAACATGACCTGCTCTTCATCAGAACACCACCATCATTGGAACACCACCTGTCCATTATCAGAACACCACCTGTCCTTCATGGGATCAGCACTCGCCCATCATTGAATCATCACCCATCCATCTCTAGAACACCACCCGTCTGTCAATGAAACACCACCTGCTTTTTATGGGATCAGCCTGTCATGTTTATGTCAGGTTCACTTCTCTATGCATCTTTCATGTATATATTTCACACATAAGCCATACAGCTGTAAGTTGGATATAGCCCTTCACCACAATAAATATTTCAAGCACCTCTTCTAATCTCATCAAACCATCACAAACGATGACCTACGTGCACATTTTGATGAAGTCTGTGAAGAATTTTTAATGAGGGCCAAATTACAGGAGAAGTAATGAGCTCTCTTACCCTTTGAAGCCCAGTTTTGAAAATAATGGAATCAACCAGAACAATCTTTTCAGCAAGAGAAGCACGTGTCATTATGCTTTAGTCTCAGCTGAAGACACTCGATATGACTTAGGGGACATGCAGGTAGTCATTGGTAGAACAGGGCACTTGGAACATGCTTTTAGAACATTGTAAGTCACATCTGAGTCGATCGTTTAGATGGGGTCTGAGAGCACATATTTATGATTAAACCCAAGGCCTTGTCAGATACTAGCCCAAACCAACAGCAGAACATCAGAAACTTCTATTTCCCAGGGACAAACACCCTTGCCTTGGGGCGGATGGCCCCTCAGAGCTTGTGTGTGAAAGTCCCACTGATTACAGTCCAGAAGAATCTTCTTGCTTGACCGTAAACAGATGCCAGAGCCTTTTAAAATAATGAATGACAGAATTTTGTTCCTTGTTTTAATTACCTATTCATTAAATGCCAAACCTGTCCTTCTTAAGACACATTAAAGTTTTAAATATGACCCCGTAGCTGCAGACCGGCCGCTTCTCAGACTGCTGTGATTTACTCCCCACTAATTGCATC
>JAABNY020000035.1:5839293-5851331 GCA_015164015.2 Brevimyrus niger
TGTGTGTGTGTGTGTGTGTGTGTGTGTGCGCGCACAAACTTCTTGAAGGCTCATCCTCTCCGGCTTTGTCCTCACTGGTGACACTTGCTGTGACAGATTTGGCAGGGCCACAGCTGCAGAGCCCAGCCCAGGAAGACTGCCTGGCCTGGCCCCCCTCAAACCTCTCAGTGTCTACTTTATGTCTGAGACACTGTTTCTCTTTATTACATTACACATAACAGCCCTTTATTGTGAAACAGCCTGGACTGTCTGAGGAACCTCCAAAGTTTTACCCTTTTTATGTGCCTTCTTCAGAGATGTAACATAACTTCCATTGGAATTGAACCTCCATCAGAAAATGTCATCCCTTCTCCCACTGCTGAGCACTGTGCTGGACCTGTAAATATGAGCGTTTGTCCGCCTGTCAGAGGCCTGTTCCCTACTAAGCCTTCCCATGAGGCTGGCTGTGGTGAGAAGCTGGAGAAGCAGAATGTTCCTGTAAATTTGCCCTCGCACTCAGCCCTGGGGGAGTCCTTGGAGTCTGCAGGCTTCGTAATTGAGACACGTCTCAGTGGGGGGGAGGGGGGGGGGTGTTTGAGCTGCATTGCTGATGTTGACAGAACAAAGGGTTTGTCCACAGAAAGCCAGACAGGGCCAATCTTATGCCAGGGGTGACAAAAAACATGGACACACTGTAAGGACTGCTGTTCAAACCGGCCCTTTATATCTACGTGAGGATTTTCATTCCCTCACCTTAAAGGAGAGGAGAAGAAGGTGCGGATTGTGCTGCCCCCTTGCACAGCTCTTGATGGCACCCCAGGCCCGGACACATGAGGTTTTTTCTCAATACCAAGAACGCAAAGGTGGTTCTTTCTCGGTGATCCTCTTTTGTCCTCTGTACTAATGTTCATGAGTATTACAACTGTTCTTCCGCACTGGACGAAAAAAGCATTCATGAGATCACAAGTACAGTACGGTCAAGTCCTTGTTTTGATAAACACCACACCTTCGGCTCACTTTTCCATCGCATTTGTTGCTTTTCTTTTTTGCTGGGTTTCTGCAGGATTAGACGGCTGTTGACTGAGCTCAGAAATACCCTAAAAATAGAGGCTCACTGCCCTTTCATTCCTCTTCTTTCCGGTCACATCAGTGATAAGAGCTGGTGCTTGTAATACGTTTTTATCACGTATTTAAGATTATCCTTTGCAGTACTTGGATTAATTTTCCCATTTTGTGTAAAACCCAAATTATCATAAAGAGCTTAACGGTCGGTCTACGAGGCTCTTCAAAAATGTAGAAGAATAATTTCAAATTGATTAGAAGTGTTTTAAATCAAAATTCTACTTTTCTTCTTTAAAGAAGCCCATGATCCTGAAGATCATTCACCTCAAGGAGAGATTCTGCGGGTAGATTGTTATTGTTGGATGAAGTGCTGCAGTCACTAGGCAGATGCAGCTTGACGGTGTACCTGCTTTGGAATAGTTCTCATCACCTTATGGATTAACACCTTTGTTTTACTCAGTACCTTTAAATGTGTCCTAGGTGTATTTCAGTACGTGACCCACCGAGTTAAGGTTACACCACGGTTTCTGAGCAATAACCTTCATTGTACTTCATTATTATTAACAATATGTGCCATCAGGTTGGCTTTGACATCTGCTGACCACGCATACAGCCAGTGTGTCTTCTATCTGGTCCTTCAGGTTTCCCAAATGGTTTATTGGTGAGATGATTGAGTCCGTCCACCTTGTTGATCACCCTCTTCTTCCTGTACCTTCAGCTTTTCCAAGACCTGGCGTCTTTCCCAGGTCTTCTCATAGTGTGCTGAAGTGAGACCACTTCAGTCTGGTCATCTGGGCTTCAAGAGAATGTTCGGGTTTCAGTAGATGACGGATCCTCCCGTTGTCGTCAAATTGCACAGTGTTCTTCAAAATCTTCATCAGCACTAAAGTTCAAAAGCATCAATACTCTTCCTGTCCTGATTCTCCATGGTCCTGCTTTCACATCTATTTAGGAGTCACAGAAAGTGCCGTATTCTGAACAGAACTTTTTTCTTAAAGATCATCCAGATCTTCTGCAAAGTAGCGTTGTAGATTGTGGCTTTCAAATGTCTTCTGCACAAAATGTATCACAGTATAGAAAGGACATTTCTGGGGCTGAGTGCTATGAAATGGGAGGCCCTCACCCCATCAGTGGTGGGACGCGCTGAAAGAGGGCACGGAGCCAGCTGTGTAATGTAATCACACGACATTTTCTGGCTGACTGCAGGTGCTTCTCAGAGAGGGAGCCGCCAGCTCTGCTGGTACTGTGGAGTGAAAGTGCCTCTGGGGAGCCTGGCTTTCCAGCCCCGTACTGAGAATAACATAAGAGTGAAAAATCCCCCAGTAAGGACTGGGGGAGCCCAACATGACACTCACTCACACACAGGGCAAATACCCAAGTCATGGTCAGTCTGCCGCTCAGTCTGTCCGTATGCTTGTCTGTCTTTCTCTCTCGCTCTTTCTCCCTCTTACCCTCTTTCTCGCTCTCTGTCTCTCTCTCTGTTTCTGTCTCTCTCACTCTCTCTGTCTCTCTCTCTCCGTCTCGCTCACTCTCTTGCTGTGAGGCATGTTCTCCAGGGGGACTCCGGAGGTTTTACCTGACAGCCATTTGGGAGAATGTCTGACTCGCAGCGGCTTTCGCAGCAAAGAAGCAGACTTTGCTGCCATGTTGAACGATGGAGTTCTGTTCCTTCCATGATTCCCTACAGACGCGTCTCCGACGAAAACCTGCACGGACGTGTATGTTTCACCGCTGGAAAATGATGCCTTTTTTTTTACCTGGTGTATGTAGCTTCAGTTCATTGCATCATGTTGGATTTGGAAAAAAAAACGTTTGCATTAAAAGCTGAAAAATCTCATTAGCTTTATCATGGACCATAACATGTATACAATAATAGCGCAGGTTACAATCGTGTGCACTTCCTTGGACTGTGAGAGAAAACAAAACTGAAATTTCAACAAATTAATGGAAAGTGACCTTTTTTGCTATGTATCAGCGAAAAGCACATTAATGGTGCTCCATGAATTAGAATTAGAATATTTGTACTTGGTAATTATCTGTCCTTATACAATCTGTGGGGTCGTAAATCACACTGATGCAGACTAACAGGCCATCAATAATGATAATTTATCTACCTTTCCTGTTTATCTGTGTACAGCGTATTTGTCCATTAAATCAATGACCCTGATTCAGTCAAACTGTCGCCATGTTTGTCCTTCACTCTGACTTTGTGGGATGAGTGTCTGTGCTTCTCCCGGTACGTCATGACGCCACCATATAGTGTGAGATTGTGACCTCGTTTAGCTAAGTGACCATCACCAGCTTTGTTTAGGACTTGTCGCGCAGCAGATTGTAGAAGAAGGGATGGGGGATTGGCTTCATTAGGACCGTGATGGCAGATTTACTCATGGAAATGGGATTCGGTAATGTGAGGAGCATCCCGCTGTTCGGCCGACGGCGCCGTGAAGCAGCTCATCCTGATCTGTGGCACATCAGGTCCGGGAGCACAGCTGTGCCCATTTTACACGGGGAATCTTCTCACAGCAGGACCAAGAATGCGTTTTGTGATGTCAGAGACCAACCGCTCGGCGCCCTGTGGCCCACGCCGCTACCTCCATGTGCCCCTACGCCGCATCCCCTAAACGTGTCCCTCGGTTGGCTTCTGTCCGATCTGCTCCAGGGATGCTGTTCCCTGGTTTGGCAGTGCTGCGGACATTAACCGGGGTCACCTGCACGCTAACACGGCGGCCTGGAGCCACGGTACCAGACATCTGCAAAGGCCAGGCTGTCCACTCCTCCATCGTTCACCAGATCCAGGGAAGATAACAGCAACCACTGGATGCTGGGAGGCTCAGTGGGTGGTAGCATTGTTCCCAAAGGTGGAGTTTTCTGGTCCAGAAAGTAAAAATCCAGCCCAAGGTTTCAACCAACCAGTTGAGTATAAAGGGTCACAGTCACTGAGTTCTCAGCTGTTTGGTTTAAACGAAATCTTCGTCTGGGTTTTTCTTTCCGGATCTGATGGGGGGCCCCAGTGCTGAGTGTGTGTGTATGAGTGTATGTGTGTGTGTGTGGGGGGGGGCGGGGGGTTGACAGCGATCATGTGACCGGACTGTGTAGTCATCTGCTGTCCATTGTATTCCTGCTTTGGAACATCTGAGATGGAATCGCAGAGTAAGTATGAAGAGCCGATGTCCTCTCATGCTGGAGGACATGGGCCTTGGAGGGCTGCCAGTCAGAAGCTCCCTCTGACGTTGCAGGGAGCGCTCGGTCTTCAGGAGGGGCTTTCCTCTGCGTTTTTTTCCTGGGGACTGGCATGGCTTGGCTCCACTCCCTCATGAGAAGGGAGCAGATGCTGCCATGACTGCGGCGTGGCTGCGGGGGTCGCGTGCCGCTGCGCTTTCCGTCTGCCCGTCTGCTTTCCATAGCGGAGCTTTCCCCATTTCTGTCCCCGCAGTCTGGACACACAATCTCGATATTTTTCACTGTGTACGGCAGCCAGCTCTCTTAATGAGTCCATGCTTTCTGATTCTTCTGTCAATATATGCAGAAGATTGATCAGGCTCCTGAGACATTTTATTCGGGAATCTATAAATAATTCTGGCACACGCCATTAAATGTACATTTATTTGTTCAGGTGACAGTTTTACCCACATTTACAGCTGTAGTTTTTTCCTGCCTGACAGGTATATTCAGGAGCTCTTTGAATATCTGAATCCATCCATCTGTCCATCTTCTGTAGCTGTTTGTCCTATTCAGGGTCATGAGGGGGGTCCAGAGCCTATCCCATAGGCTATTAGCAAGGCAGGGAAAAACCCGGGATGCGGCACCAGCCCATCTTCAAATATCTCTTGGGTGTTAAGCTTAAAGAAGCCGTGTAGGTCTGGGGTGCCGCCTCAAACCCCTGGGCTTCACCTGCCACCGTGACAGTGAGGTCCATCTTTCCACTCCCAGGACACCTCCCACTCCTCTGTGGCCCCTTCCCACTCGCAGATCCAGTGCTGCAGCCCACTGGCCTGGAGCTGAGAGTCACAGGCACGCAGTGCCATTTCTCCTGCTCGGTCCTTATTTGTCTCCTTCCATTTTCTTCTTCATGCATCTGCATCTGGGCTTTTGTTCCCTCAAGACAATGCAGGCAGATGGTGAGAACCTGTTGCTTATTGCTACATACCTACCCTGACCGTGGGATAGCTTCTGTGATGATGTCACATTGCTGGCTACAACCTTCCACTGGGTCTCCCAAGGCTTTCAGGCTTCAACGGAATCTCTGATGCCAGCTGTCCACCTGTCCTTGGCTGTCTCTCTATTGTCTCTCCACAGCGCCCCCTGCTGTCCACTGCTCAATTTTCCTCTGTATTCCTTATTTTATTTATCTGCTCCACTAAACTTCTGCCCTATTTGGTTGTCTTGTCACCAGCCACTCTCATGTCAACAACTTTGTCAGTCATAGACAACAGAATCTGTCTCTGAAAATCCAAAGCTGGTTTAATTACCATGCTTTAAGCAGACTTGGGCCCTGGCATCTCTCCCTTCCCTTCCCTGTTGCCTGTTACTGATGTAGCACTGTGAACCCGTGCCATTCAGACCCACTGGGTGATGTTTGCTGACTACCAGCGCCATACACTAACCCAGCATGCACTGCAGTCGTCCATTACCTTAAATCAGCCAATTGCCGTCTGCTCTCTAACAAGAGAAGAATAGCACTAATGCGATACGGTTTTTCCGAGGAAAATGACATCAGCGCTAATTGTGCTGTTTGTTTTTCGAAGGCCACAGAGTGACCCCTTGAGTGGAAATGAAACAGGCGCGCCGCTGTTAATTTAACATTGTCGAATCAGCTCAAGTCAGGAGCGCAGTGTGGATTTTGTTAATGCCACCAGATGCATTCAACCCCCCTCCCCTCCCAGCAGGGGAGAGTCCTGCGGCAAGTCCTGGTTGAGCTGGGCAGTTAATAGAGACAGACTGGTGTGCGATTCCCCCTCCTGAGCGGATGTAGAGCAGGCAGGCAGGCTTGCAGACGGAGGCGTACGGATTAGTCATCTCTCAGTCACACGCTCCCCACTCCCTCAGGGCGCCAGTCCACCTCCGTTTTGATAATGAGCGAGGCGTCGCCCTTTTTGGGCTGAGCATCGCGAATCGGGCCTGAGAGCGTGGGGCGGCCCACGGGCCAGGCCATGTGGCAGCGGTCCGCACCGGAGTGCGACGGCACACGGGGTTTGGCGTATTTGAGCTGGACCCTCCTCCCTGGTCTCTGTCCATTTTGAGACTTGAAGGAAACACACTGTGAGGCCCAGAAGATAAAAACGAGGAGGATGAATGATGGCAGCAAACAGGGACAGCATAGAGACACTGCCATCTGAAGGTCCAGCGTAGAACCTGTAAATATGTTAGAACACGTATATGAAATGTGGAACTGAATCGAAAATGCGTTTGTCAGTCGCACCAGTATAAGAAGCACGAATACATAAGAATTCTTGCATAGTTCTTTCGGTCAAGGTTTGAAAGTGTAAGATTGAAAGCAACATAGAGTCATGTGCCACATAGTGATGTTTCAGTCAACCGGGGACGGCATATATAACGGTGGTCCCATACGATTACAGATTACTACTATAATGGAGCTGAAAAATCCCTTTCGCCTAGTTACATTGTAGCTGTTATAATGTCATACTGTAGCACAACACATTACTCACATGTTTGTGGTGGTGCTGGTGTAAAACCTACTGTGCTGACAGTCGTATGTGCCCCCAGAATGCTATAAAAACCTATTATTTTGATGTTGTGGGGACCACTTTTTTGGTCCCCACAAGGGGAAATTCAATTTTATAAAAATCTGTGAACGCAATCAAAAAACTAAAAATGCCAAAAGTCTTATATATTGTTTGGTTTCTTATGGCCGGGTAGGTGTTAAGGTTGTCATAGTTGAGATTAGGGTTTTGCCCACAGATATGAATGGATGGTTCCCGCAAAGATATGATTACAGGAGTGTGTGTGTGTGTGTGGTACACTGGGGCCAGCTGTAAATAAACACCCGGCACAGAGCCGTTTGGCACCATCAGGAACCAGCTTGTTCTGTCTGCTGCACAAGGTGGGTTGGGCTCATTCAACCGATGTGGCCCAGAAGTGGCGGAGGATTTAAGCTGTTATCTCCTCCTCAAAGCCCAGGAAAACTCCTCAGCCTTATCTCCCGCCTTCAGTCTTAATAGGGCATCGGGGGTGACACCAGACTCTCTCACACGGGCTGAACGGCTGGGAGCGTTCAGCAGAAGGATACAGGCCACATCTACGGTTGGTGATTTTGGAGATTTCTATGATACATCACATTTATCACAGCTGCCGAACACCTCCACAAGTCATACACATAAGTATGAGACTGAGATTTGAGGGAAAAAATGCACTTGAAATACAAACATGAGCATGAAGGAAGTTGAAAGGAATTACTGAGCGATTTCATAATTAACTTCACTTTAAGTTGGAAATCCTTCCAATGACTGCATGCTTTCTGAGTTTGAAAGGTGAAAGTCAGACCAATTTAGCAAGTTCTCTGGGCCCGGAAGGTCAGATGGTGTGAATTAACCGAATCAGGAATTAATGCGCATTTAAATTGCATCTGTTGGCTCGTTCATTTCACTTTTGCTGCTGTAGTTTAAACATGATGCTTTCTTGACTGTTTCTGGTGGTTTCGTTCAAGGCACCACCGTGTTAGTGATGCTGTAGGACCCCTGAATTGGATTCTGACCCCAGGCTCAGCTCTCTTCCTTAGACGTCCAGTTGCTCGGTTTATTTTTAACTCGATGGTAAAAAACTTGGTGGAAGGCGATCCTTATTGATACACCACTTATGGTGGCGCACAGTTGAAGCGCCGACATGGATTCCCTTACCCAGGCGTGTATACCAGTAGTTAGTAAATACAAGCAGCTGTCACCAGGACGATGCGTCGGACCAGTTAACCCACCAGACACGTCTCATCCCGTCTTCCCAACAGTGACAGCAACAGGTTCCTTAATCTGCTCTGGCCAGACCACAGAAAAAGCAGACGCCACTGCATGAAACGCAAGTCTGCATTTCTTAGAATAAAATTTAACAAAAAATATTTTCTGTGACACATGTAGCATGAGAGTATTTCCTAGCAGTCAGCTTTGCTTCTTCCCTGTCCTGGGGTGTTTCTCAATGCGCATACTTGACCGTACTCGTTCTCGCTTATCCATTTTACGTCATCTTCCATTGCCAAAAACCCATTTTAATACAGAAGTCCCCAGATGTAATTCTTACCCCGCCCCAAATATGGTTGCATTCACGCAGAGCAAAGGGCAATCCCATGATCCCATGATTCTCTGCACTCCAAGTTTGTTCTAGGAAGGCAAGTTAGCAAGACTGCTCTTACCAAGACACCCCAGCCGCCCCCCCCCCACACACACACACACACGTTCTGCCAGGAGGATTACACCGCTAGCTACCTTCCCAGTTCCTGTCCCTCTCCTCTGTCCGCAACAACGTCCCCAGTGCCGTCGGCATATACCAAAGAGTAGCATCTTTCTCTGAGTATTGTATGTACTCGTCGGTGAGGCCTGCAGCTTGTGGAGTGGGAAGAGACCGGTCTGGCGGCACTCCCATTGGTGAAAGTGTTTGCTCCCCTTCACCCCCACCCGCGCAAGCTGGCATGGGCTTTGTGCTTTGAGAGAGAGAGGCCAATTTTGGGATTAACTCGCCTTTTGTAACTGGTCCAAAAAAACAACTCAAGCCGTAAACAAGCAGTATCCTTTTTCTTACTGAAAATAAGAACAATGAAAAGGCTAATTGAGAAAGGCATTCATGGAGGTAGAATCCCACTGTAACCTGAGGTTTAAAGGCCTTTAAAAGCCGTCTAATCAGCTGCACCCGGCCACCTCGCCAATCCCAGAAGATGATTGGCTGAGGGCAGCCACACCTCCCCATGAAAGCCAATCGTCTGGATAAAGCTCATGGACAATCCGTGATGGAGCCAAATTAAAAATACATGCATGATTTTGTACTAATTTCAGAATGTGTCCTTCAAGTGTTGCTTTTCTGTTTCAGCTTGCACCAGACTGCGTGCCACAGAAATACATTGCACCATTTGTGTCCTTCTGTTCTAGACATGCAGGGTTTTGGAAAACTGCGACACAAGCAGCCTTAACGTTTTGCTGGCAGATGCCGGTGGAATAGCACCAGTGCAGTTTGACTTGCATTCAGAAGCTGCTCTCGCCTTCAGATGCTGTAGTGAAGTCCGAATAGTCGCCAGGTTAGGTCACCCACTTACGTCAGGCCATAAGCAGGATACCAATGGAACATGTGAGAATATCCAATCAAACCACAGCATTTTGCATTCCTCACATGTTGCTTCTGATGTGCCTTTTGTGTTCCAGTGCCCATGCATGCAGGGTGCTCTCAAAATCGGGCCAGCGCTTAGCACCATGACAACCACGAATCGCAGCACGGAATAAAATTGGGTTCAAAGCTTTTCTGTCTTCTAATTGTTCCGGAAGCTTCTCAGTGTTCAAGGTGTCGTCGCTGTTCTCTTCAATGGCTTTTGGGACCACAAAGTGGCCTTCAGATGAAAGGCAGGAGATCCACTCACTCTGCTCTTGTGTCTCCTAGGTGCTGCTTTAATGAAGAAAGATAACTTCTAACAGTCTTGCTGAAGGGGACACAGAACCCTCCAGAAAAAGGATGGGGTCACCATGGAAACCACTTCTCCTCCTGTCAGTCATCAGTAGCCTTTCAGGTAAGGCCTTGTTGTCGTTTCGGGAGTAGCTCCTGGTGTCCTTTTGGCGACACATGGGACGAAAATAAGTATCTCATATACACCACAGAGAAATTTTCCCCCACAGTCCAAAAACATGCTGAGTTACCAAATTATTATCATTGGTGTAAATGTTGTGTGTGCCCTGCGATGGGTTTGTGCCCCATCCGGGGGTAATTCCCTGCCTCGCGCCCGTTGTTTTCTGTACAGGCTCTTGATCTGTACAGGCTTAGGACAGGTATGTATAGAAAATGAATGGAAAATTTATGAATTTATGTGTGTTTGTTTTGGAGCAGTTCAGGCAGAGAACCTTGAGTGAGCACCCCCCCTACCCCGCCCCCCCACCGGGACCATTTTAATTTCCATGGATGTGGTAGGGTGCCTTATTATAGTCAGGACAGTCGGATATACCGGGATTCAGCCCCTCTGTTTTTGATTAGCAGTGATTCTCCAGAATAACATCCACCACATCTGAGCTTGCCGGCTGCCCTCTTTCAGGACCTTCTCCATCTTTCCCCGGCAAATCATTTGTCTGATTTCTGAGATAGCCTGGGTAGGATTTTAATACTCACATCCCCGCTTTACCGCCCACAGAAATATGAATGCGTAATCCTCCGATGTTATGGCGGCTGCTCTTTGATTTATAATGCATGCTGGCGTTTCGCCACAGAGGCTGCATCCTGCCGATTTCCCCAGCTGTCCTCTCCCCCCTCTCGTAGGTGCCTCTGTCCCCATCTTATCTGTAACTCCTGCTCTTTGCTCTCGTGACATTTTGTTTCCATATAGTAGCAGCTGAGTGGAATCCACCATATAGCTGGAAAGGTTGCGTGTAACTTCACGTTTGAGTTTGTCGCCATGGAATGGAAGTCAGTCCGGCTTGGCTGGGCCCGAAACCAGTGAAGGGGCAGCCATACTGTCCTTTATTCAAAAACAGTGGTTCAAAGTAACAGGCCAGGCATGGAAAGGACTGATAGCTGCATTTTCTTGGGTAAGCCACCGGCGTGCGAGTCAGTTCCTTTGCGCTTCCCAGACTAACATCCTCATTATTCAAAATTGAATTTAAGCGACCTTCAGCTCAGTGTCCTTTTAGTAGCTTGTGTCACGGAACAAGGGGTCAACAGACAGACGGGTACAGGAATATTTAATGTGAGGCAGGTAGAGCATTTTGCTCTATAAAGCCCTGAGGCCACATGGGTCGGTAAGGAGCTAACATCCTGAGGACGCCGGTGTTTGTGCCGCGGCGTGCCGACATCGGGAGTAGTGCCGTGCGAAGGGTGCGGGGGACGCACCGGTTCCCGGTGACCTTGGTGCTGATTGTTTACTCTCAGGAATAACTGCAGATGAAATTTTCCCTGTCATTAAACACTATGCTTTAAAATACAGCAGCCGCAACAATAAACTAAGTGAAGAATTGTCATTCGGGTTTGTCCTGTCGGGCCATAACTTTGAATAAACGTGTTTCAGAGCAGCAGCAAATGACAGAGATGTTTCGATTGCTCCCTGCTGCTGAGCAGAGACTGATGGTGGAGTGTGGTGCAGTGGGCTGCCGGTACCACTTATCTATTCATTACGTGTTTTATTACTGTACCGTCATTCCATTCAAATGGACGACGGCACTTTGTATCTGTGTGCAGGACTAGACAGGGGGTATATTGAACATAGATGTTCAGCTTCCTTAGCTTTGTTAATCTGGGCATATTAAACCAACTCTTTAAGAGCTTGTCCGGTAAAACAAAGATGACATTACAATGTTAACGTTAACAGTGAAATTCTGAGTGTTTACCTTGCGTAAAAAAAATATGTAACTCGTACATTAAGCATATTTAGCATTAAGTCAGCTAAATCAATTTAAGTCTGTGTTGTTATCCAAGGATTAAGTCAGCCTTGTCATCCGAGCAGTCATTCATCTGCTTGTTGGGTATGAACAGGGTTAGACACCATGCGATTGCCTGTGATGGAGGTTGTGCCTATGAGCTAATAGACCATTAACGGACTCCTTGTTACTTGTAACAGATTTCACCCCTGGGTTTATCCTTATTTAAGTCTCCCTGAGATGTGTTTTTAGATGTTTGCATTGTGTTTTTTTGCATTTTATTTCCAGTTTCTGCATGTGTTATTTACTGTTGTGGTTGCTGCCTTTTTAAATTTTTGTATCATGGCTTGCTGCTTCACTAACCCACACCCAGAAGTGGCTTCCAGCTTCACTAACCCACATCCAGAAGTGGCTTCCAGCTTTACTAACCCACATCCAGAAGTGGCTTCC
>JAABNY020000035.1:5870443-5904170 GCA_015164015.2 Brevimyrus niger
GGGGGGGGGGGGGGGGAGGGGGGGGGGGGGGGGGGGGGGGGGGGGGGGGGGGGGGGGGGGGGGGGGGGGGGGGGGAGAAGGGGGGGGGGGGGGGGAGGGAGGCAGGGCGACTTCCTGCAGCTATAGCAGGTGGCAGCGAGTGCATCCAGAGGGAATTTCCCGGGACCCTGTAACACCGGCGAATTCCCATTTTCTGTAACAGGTGTAATAAAAGCTCAGGAAGGGTAACACATATTCACCCTCATCCACTGCCACTACCTCCACCTGCTAATTAGCTTTTGATAATTTTATTTGCCCAAAATTAAGTAGTGCAATTGCTGGAGGTATGATTTTTTTGTATTAAAATTTCCAAACCATGTTTGCTCCCCAGAGAGAGAGGAGTTTGGGCCTGTGTTTGTCCAAGAGCCCGACGACACCATTTTCGCCTTGGAGTCCGATGAAAAGAAGGTGACGCTGACCTGTGAAGCAAGAAGCCACCCTAACCCTACATACAGGTGTGTGTGTGTGTCTGTGTGTGTGTGTGTGTGTCTGTGAGTGTGTGTCTGTGTGTGTGTGTGTGTGTGTGTCTGTGAGTGTGTGTCTGTGAGTGAGTGTGTGTCTGTGAGTGTGTGTGTGTGTGTGTGTGTGTGAGTGTGTGTCTGTGTGTGTGTCTTTGAGTGTGTGTGTGTGTCTGTGTGTGTGTGTGTGTGAGTGTGTGTCTGTGTGTGTGTGTGTGTGTCTGTGAGTGTGTCTGTGTGTGTGTCTGTGTGCCTGTGAGTGTGTGTGTCTGTGAGTGTGTGTGTGTCTGTGAGTGTGCGTCTGTGAGTGTGTGTCTGTGTGTGTGTCTGTGTGTCTGTGAGTGTGCGTCTGTGAGTGTGTGTCTGTGTGTGTGTGTGTGTCCTTTCTGCCTGTTCTCTCAGCACATCCTCTCCACCTCTCCTTTCTGTGCATCCTCCTGGTCATGACTGAGGTGTGCCCCCTCTGCTGATTATAGATGGATGATCAATGGGACTGAACTGGATCTCAGCACCAACTGGCCTTATAGCCTGATCGATGGCAACCTGGTTATCTCCGAACCCAGCCAGGCCCGGGATTTGGGGAGGTACCAGTGCCAGGCCCACAACAGCATGGGCACCGTCCTGAGCAGAGACGCCCAGCTGCAGTTTGCCCGTGAGTGTTACCCCTTGCTAGTTATTACAGACATTTTTTACTGTGACGGAAACAGCCTTGCTCCTGTACCCCTGAGAAGGGGCCTGTCTTGAACTTCAGCTGAGCTGCCGATTGCGTGATGTTCTCTTTGTTCTGTTGACCATAGTTTTAGCAAAAGTGGCCTTTGAATTTCATCCATTTTAGCAATGCACATGTAAATCACAGGAGGATCTCTGCCCACATTTGAGCCTTCGGGTGACCTTCAAACGTCTTTGTCTACCCAGCTACTCATCACCAGCCAACACATTTGTTTACCAGGATGGCTATTTCAACGAAGCCAGGGCTTTGTTAGTGTACGCCTGACAAACGGGTGCCTCCATTATGATGTCATCATACATCAACACTGTCTGTCACTCCATCTGACAGGGAGCCCCTTGCCAAGTAGAATACTCCCTTCTGGACCGAGAAGCAGTGTTAACTACTTATCTCTGCGTTTGTGAGAGCATGTGGAACGTTTGCCCTTTAAGCTGGACCCCTGCACTAATTCCCGGCCGTATCCGTGCGCCGATGCAGAGGAACGTGCGGAGAAATGCTCCGCTTGAAAAACAAAAATGTGACGAGCCCATGCATTCTGCTCACGGCCTCCCGGTAATGTTGACCCTAACAGCCTGAGGAAATCATGGCTGCCAGTGTCTCCAGCAAACCCAGTCCGCAGTGTAGGGGTTAGGTGCCTGACGCTGTGGTTGAGCTGGCCATGTGCTCCGGGCCTGTGAGACTGAAGTTTGCAGTGCAGCATGTCTCTCTAAAGGCACTCTGTTTATATTAAGCATCTTAACCCAACACACGGCCTGCGGAATATTCCTCGGTTGCATCTTCACCCAGGAACCCTGAACCAAACTTACCCATGAGGACTTGGTATGTCTTTTCACTTGATGTGACTTTACTCGTACAATATTTGTAACTTCTTTCAGCAGAACCATTTGTTACACTTCATGTGAGATACATTTCTGCTGAATATTTATCAAAGGAAATGTCAGCCCGATGGTATTTTCCGTGGGATGATGGTGTTGGCCCGGTCGTCGTCGGCGCTGAGCTCACTGTTAGTTTGGATCAAATGTTTCAGTCTCATCAGAGTTCAGGGCACAAGCTTTTGTGTTGGTTGTGAAGCTATCTGGCCAGATGAGACAGCAGAGGTTGGGAGATGTTGCAAGGGGCATCGCGGGCGCCCTCTACTGGATCTGATGTGGAAGGGGGCCTCAGATAGACTCGGCTGGGAGTTCTTGTGTGTGTGTGTGTGTGTGTGTGTGTGTGTGTGTGTGTGTCTGGAGTCGTAAGTACGGAAGCTGGGAAAAGCTATGAAGCATCATTATGTTTTAAACCATTTTCTTGTGATAACGGAATAATTTTCTCGATATCTTGAGAAAATAAACCTTCTTTCCTCGCGATAATGGAATACTTACAAGGATAAAAATAAAGCCTTAGGTTTAGTGCATTATAGCCACAGCGCATCATTGGTGGAGTTATCCTGTTTGAAATGGCAGAAGAGCAGTAATGTATTGATCACTATGTTGTATGTCTAGTCTAGGCTTTACACAGGCTGTAATAGATATGTTCCAAGCTTTAGAGAACATTTACATTATGAGCAATGTCTCTGTCCGTGTTGCACCATGGTCCTGGTAAAAGCCACATCTTATCTTTGTATACAACATATACAGTATAGATCATAAGACAATAAAATGAAATGTTAACTTTACCTCTTCAGTGTAAACTGAATTGTATAGAAGCTATAGGCCTTATTAACGTGCGTCGCCACCACACTGCTGAATGTTGCCATTATTACAGAGAAAAGCTACTTTCATTTTCTCGAGATCATGAAAAAATCTTGTTGTTATCTTGAGAAAACGGTATAAAAATGGGTATTTCATTGACTTTACCAAATTACGACGTGGGGGACTCAAAAAACCTTACATGAAAGGGTGGCTCCAACAGCACACAGAGAATCATGTACCGTCTCGGTCTTTGTCCCTCTCTGTCTTTGTCACTTTCATTGTCTTTGTCACTGTCTCTGTTGTCACTATATCTGTCTTTTTCACTCTTTCTGCCTTTGTCCCTCTCTCCACCTTTATCCCTCTCTCTGTCTTTGTCACTGTCTCCATCCTTGTCCCTCTCTTTGTCTAAGTTGTCACTGTCTCTGTCTTTTTCCCTCTCCCTGTCTTTGTCTCTGTCTTTGTCCCTCTCTCTGTCTTTGTCACTGTCTCTGTCTTTTTTCCTCTCCCTGTCCCTCTCTCCACCTTTATTCCTCTCTCTGTCTTTGTCACTGTCTCTGTCCTTGTCCCTCTCCCTGTCTTTTGTCACTGTCTCTGTCTTTGTCCCTCTCTCTACCTTTATCCCTCTCTCTATCTTTGTCACTGTCTGCATCCTTGTCCCTCTCTCTGCCTTTGTCACTGTCTTTGTCCCTCTCTCTGTCTTTGTCACTGTCTCTGTCTTTTTCCCTCTCCCTGTCCCTCTCTCCACCTTTATCCCTCTCTCTGTCTTTGTCACTGTCTCTGTCCTTGTCCCTCATCCTGTCTTTTGTCCTTCTCTCTGTCTTTGTCCCTCTCTCTACCTTTGTCCCCCTCTTTATCTTTGTCACTGTCTGCATCCTTGTCCCTCTCTCTGCCTTTGTCACTGTCTCTGTCGTTTTCCTTCTCTCTGCCTTTGTCCCTCTCTCTACCTTTATCCCTCTCTCTGTCTTTGTCACTGTCTCCGTCCTTGTCCCTCTCTCTGTCTCTGTCACTATCTCTGTTTTTGTCCCTCGCTCCTTCTTTATCCACCTCTCTCCTTCTTTGTCCCTCTCTCCACCATTGTCCCTCTCTTCATATTTTTCTCTCTTTCCATCTTAGTCCCCCTTCTTCCTGCTTTCTCTCTCTTTCTCTGTCTTTGTCTCTCTCTCTCTTTCCATGTCCCTGTCTCTGTCCCAGCATAACATACTTTTCTGTTTATCACTTGGCTAAAAAACTTTCATGCTGAAGGTTTGATCTGCAGCAAAGCTTTGGTTCTTGAGGTCCATTCATCATCGTCTGCCTCCAGAGTTTGTTGTGCATTTTATTTATACTGTTTATAGTATTTGTGGTATTATTGTTGGTGATTTGGTTTATCCTATTCAGGCACATGTTTCCCAGAGTCCTGTTCTTTGTTAAAATGCATAGAAATTAATGTGTCTGTAGGGTAGTGTGGTTGGTAGAAATGGCCCATTAATAATGTTATTACACACCATTGTGCATTGTGCATGTGAAAATCTATAAGACACCCCATATAATCAAATAAAAACTAGAAATTAAATAAATGAAAACAAAGGGAATAAGGGAGCAGTACACATAATAAAAATAGATGTATTGTGCTCTTCGGGTGCTTATTGGTGTCATAGGAAAATAATACAGAATAATCTTCCAGTTACAGAAGGCAACACCAGCTGTATTTTCTACAGTCATCGTCTATGGAAATGACAGAGCTGTCACTTGGATTTATTAAACAGATCACTGCATATTTCTCTAAAATAATCAAGGCTGAGTTCATGAGAAGGCAGGTCATTTGCCATATAACATCTGAAGGTTTCTCTCACAATCATACCTGCGTTCTCCTTGCCAGAGTCCTTCAGGCAGCCGTGCCTTTATGTCAGAACTCTGTCCAGTTGTCAGCTCGCCATCACATATTTGAATAACCTTTTTTTTTTTTTTTAAAAAAAAAAAAAATGATGTCGCCATTATACACAGCATGAGGATCTGAAGGAGGGATAGGGCGCCCCCTGTTGACTCCACAAAATGGGCCGCCGATGCTGCCATTGGCCGGTCATTCGGAATCCACTCACCGGCACTTGTTTTTCCTGCCACGGCTGTACAGACTTTGCTTGATTTTTTTAAAAATAATCCATCCCTCTTAAGAAGAAGTGTACGCAAGCCCCACAAGGCCGGCAGCGAGCTCAGACGGCAGGCCGGCTCTTCGTCAGCGCGCGCCCCGGACCTCGACTCCCACGGAGACGAGCTGCCGCACGAATCCGACGGCCTTCTGTTGTTACTTTGAAAAAAAAAACAAGAGGCGCGCGCTTTGCCGCGGTGCTCACAGATTGCGTAAGTCGGCCCCCAAACTGCCCCGAAAGGATGGGTTCCTGAAATCCACGGATCTGGAGACACTGGCAAAGGCTGCGCTATTTTCAGCCTGCCCTTTGAAGACGTGGCTCTGATGGATTTCCTACGAAGTTCTTCTCCTGCATGGTCCACTCTTTTGGAGATAGGAGCCCATAAGCACCAGAAACTGTGTCTCATCTTAACACTGAGTCTAACCCTGTGACATCCTCACAGCACTGTCTCTCATGGTTATTTCTTGCTGTTTAACGCCCTAAAAGCCTTGCGTTGCGAGTGTTTTGCTGTTACATCTTCCCTGACGCTTGGAGCCTTTAGGATAGGAATCAGAAGCAGGAATTTGCAGACAGTAAATTGAGATGAAGCTTTATTATACAGAGCATGAATACCCATAACTTGTTCATACCCCTTAGCTGAGGCTGTTTTCTGACACGGTGTGGCTGAATACCATTAGTTACCAATCGGCATATTCATTTGCATAACAAACAGGCGTCGCTTGTGGGATTGGAGCGATGATGATTCCAGGCCAAATGCTCCTCTTTCCGTGTGGGTGCTCGAATTTTCCCAACGTTCAGTGTAAAATGCCAGGGATGACGGCATTAACATGTGTGGACAGCTTCATGAAGTCTGGCAGCAGAATCGGGAAGGTACTTCTTTAGACGTCAGGGTGGGAAGACCATCTGGTGTAGTCGCTGAGGGAAGGTGGAGCTCAGGTGGAGCTTGTGTCCGGACCTGGCTGGAGTATTGCTGTTACGGCCGCAGGCTGTTATTCAAAGCGCACTGAGAGTTCAGACGGAAACCCAGGCGAGAGTGACATGAACGCTGTGGCCTCTGTACTCATTACTTTTTTCCTCTGGTCCCTTGAATAATCAATGAAAAAGCACTTGTGTGAAATGCAGACCTCTGCGTTTCTGCTGTGGTCCCCAGTAGCACTAAATCTCCGTCTGTTACTCCCCCCGTAATTTGTGTGGTGGCTGATAATGACCAGTAGGGATACATTTCTGATCCTGAGGGCAAAGAGTCTTTTTTTTATGAAATACAAACCACTGCAGAATATCAGTATGACATATCCCCTTTTGACAACCCGCAACAATAATATAATATATAATATAATAATAATATAATAGACACCATTTAAATACGGCTGACTCACACATCACCACTTTGACTTTGATACCAATTACAATACCTGACTAGACAAACTAAAACTCACGTAGACTGTAAAGTCAGAAGAGGGCCCCTTATATAATTACTACAAGCTGAATCACTTAATTCTTTTATTTCTTAAACTTGTTGCACGCTGTGTTTATCTCATGTCTGTGATATGCAGCTTGCACATGGTCAGTGAGCTGAGGCATTTATCCCTTTGCACAGACCTGTCGTGTGAATCCCTTTGCACAGGAAGCCCTTGCAGTGTCTGGATTAGCAGTGCTGTGTGCGTATCAGCTGTGATCATTCAGGCCTCTGAGGCGTCATCCTGATGCGGTTTGTCCTTTGTCTGTGATCTGCCAGTTTCATTGCAGAGTGTGTTCATGTTAGCCGTTATGTAAAGCCATCAATTCCTCACTTTTCGACTGGAAAGTGTGTGTGTGTGTGTATATATGCCAAGACTGTTGACTGTTTTTCTGTCTTTCTGACAGTTTACAAGTCATAAACTGACGGGATTTGGCTTATTTACGAATGCGTTTCCTAGCAGTTTGTGCGATCACTCGCCTTCAGATTTTAAGCTGTGACTGATGCATGAATCCCGCTAAGAGACACTCTGAATATCTCCTGAGGGCAGTTCGATGCGGATGCAGATGTGGGCGGGTCGTTTTTGCCAGTATCGGTCCCTGTCTTTTGTAGACGTACATGAGCTGTTTCCCATACCAGGATGCGATTCGCACGCTCGTGTCTGAACCCTAAAGGGTGAAGTCCAACAACTCCACCAGCTACTGGCCGAGTCTCCATGCGGCAACGTCCATCACACGGCTGCATCTCTGTCGCTGGTTTACAGCCAGACCCCTCGTAAGTGTTCACTGCCCAGACATTCTCATAAATTATCTGGATTTTTACTGGTCCCACACGATTCTGCAATTTATAGCTTTGTCTTAAAGAAGTAATAAATGGCCCCTCCATCCATGTGCCGTTATTTGGGGAATCCGATCTGTAGTGTTTCTTTATGCATTCATCGGCCATAGCTTGCTGCACACGGTCACAAATCAATTTTCCCATTTAGGCCGTAGGAGAGGGCATTGATTAGCCATAATTCTGATGTCACCCGGGCTGACGAACAGCAGAGCTGAGGCGATGACAAGGGAAGGGCAGGGGCGGAGTCAGAGATTGCTAAATGAGTAGCTGCCATAGCGACCCCATTTTGGGATGTTCATCTGCCTCCCTCTGACAGGCCTTTAGAGCACATCTCCCACCTCGCGACACATTAAATGGCCCGCTTTGTTTTTTTTCCCCCGGCACCGATTGACTCGCCTATCAGAAAGAACGGCAGAAATGTGCCCATAGCTTCCTGGAGGCTAACAGCCAGACGCCCCTGACCCTCCGCTGCTTCTTTTCTGCGGTCTTGGCCAGATGAAAGCTCTGCCTTCCTCTCGCGGCGGAGGAATCGCACTTTGGCCTCCCGCAGGGTGACACTTTGCCGGTGAGAAGCCTGCCGATACCCAGTTAACATTCTGGCATCAGATGATGCGGGCCTGGGGCGGGTAATTTAGACAAAAGGCGAGTTCAAAGAAATGAAGATTAGCCCTGTGTCTCATAAGAAAATTGCATGCCAGGATACATTTTTTACAGAACTAGCCTGGTTGGTTAATAGCAAAAGTTTTGAAGGTATATCCCTGATGGTACGCCCCACCCAGGTCTTTTATAGATTAACCTGGGCTTTTGTGACACAGAGAAATGCTTCTTCCCTCGTCAGATTTGGTTCTGTGTGGCGGCCCATTTCCCCAGTGGACAAAGCTCAGTCCTAACACCTCGGCCGTGCGGTAATGTATTCTCCTGACCTTACTGGTGTTCCTTCACCTCCAGTGGTAAGAGACTGATGGTCTTTGTGGTTCCAGCTTAACCCCTTTACCTGACAGGTTACTTTGTAGCATCTTTCATAACAACTTGTGGGCACCATCTGCCTTTACTCTATTTGAAATGTGCTCAACAACTTCAAAAACCATGGATTCCTGCACTCAGTATATTACTGGATGTGTTGAAAGTGTTTGAATTTAAAGCGAACGTGAGCGGGTGAATGTGGAGGGGTGCACTTCATCACGCAGCTTCATCGCGATATCCGGAGTTCAGGATCTGTTAAGGTGGAGATGTGTGAGGTTCACGTCCATCGTCTCCGCCGCGTCCCTGCAGCCCAGCCTGTAAATATTACCTCGTACACATTCCACGTTGTTGGGTTAACATGGACATATTCAGGGGAGACCAAGCACAGCGCATTGCTGGCGGAGGGGTCTGATCCTTCAGTAGACCGAATGACCCAGACACGGTGATGTACTTCCAGGCCTGAGATTCTGCAGAACCCTACAAGGGTCGGTCTGAAACAGCCGCTCCGGATCACTGCTCAACCTTCTGCTCTCCTCTCCGACATGCTGCTTCTGTCCCAGATTAAATTAGCATTATTCCGGAGTTGGCTAATCGGTAGCAGCTGGACTCCGTTGAAGAGTTCCTCTTAAACAAACTTGCTGGAGATGGATCTGAAAGTTGCAAGCTGGTGCTTTTCCTGGACATCAGTCAGCGAGCGTGCCCGCTGATTGAGACCAGAGTAGGAACTAATTACCGAGTGTAATTAGCGATGTGTTATACGCGTGCCTGCCTCCTGAGTACGCAGCCTGGAGGCCCAGGAGAGGCATGCAATCAGGGAGCTGAGGCAGGGCCCCCACTGCGTGGAGGCAGGCGGGAGGGTGACTCCTGACAAAAGAGCGCGTGGCCTTCTGATTACTCGAGTACGCAATCAACGCAGGGAAATTCATGTTAATATGTGCAGGTATTTGTCCTGATTCAGGTCTTTCTCTGTTCGCCATCCCTGGAAGATCCTTAAGAATGAAAGGAACCAGGCTTCTGTTCTCCCGAGACTCACCGGCGACGATTAGAAGTCCTCATGCATGGCGGAGCCTGGCTGCCACGCTGCACTGGGCTCCGCAGTTATTTATACAGCGTTTGAGAGCCTGCCTTTGACGGGACCGGAGAGTCCCGCTTGCACGACTTTTAATAGCACAGATAAGTGAGGCGTTGGGTAATTGAGACGGAAATGGGGATCTTCTGTCACTACACAGGAGGTACAGCGTTATCTCTGTAGTCCCACGCTGCCGGGGTATTTCTCTACACACAGGTATGCAAAATGTCCCCACAACGTGATAAAAACCTGTATTTTGACATTGTGGGGACCATTTTTTCGGTTCAGAGCTGGGTAGGGGTTAAGGCTGTCATTGTTGGGATTAGGGTTTTGCCCATAGAAATGAATGGACGGTCCCTATGAAGATATGCGTACAGGTCTGTGCATGTGTGTGGCCCCGCGTGTGACCTGTACTATGTGTGTGTGGCAGTAAAATGTTCTGCTGTTAGTTTAATGTCAGCAGTCGTTTTACAGGCCGCTTTTACAAATGAAAGTAGACCACCCCTTACTGGGCTCAGAGAAATGCCATGCTATCACTATGATCAGGAAGCTAATGGTAATTTAATAATGACAATGATGATGGTAATGATCACAGTTATAATGATGGTGATAATGATGATGATTAAAGTAACAATGATAGTAATAGATTCTTTGTTTATTCCCAGTCCCAGGTTATGTGATATGTCTATCTAACGATCTTGGGTGTTTAATCTGACTTTTGAGACTTTTCTCTCCTCAACCATGTGACAAATTGTGATTGAAGTGAGCATCCTGTTTGCCTATTTTTTTCCACATGATTCAGAAACTGCTAGAAGTTTCCGGAAGCGGTTATATCCCATCGAATGCACTGCCCTGTGGCGAGCAGTGAGTAGGTTGCGTGGATTTCTGCTCAGTCACCGTGTCCCGGCTCTCCCAAAAACTCATAAATCACTTTCAAATATCAGGTTAACACTTCCTCTCAAAAAGGCAACAGTTAAACCCCGGAGAACAGTTAAATAAGGGTGTTCTGCGCATAAGCCTTGGGCTATAGACTTTGGAGTGGCTGCGTTTGGTGATAATTACCGACCATTTTCCTGCAGCTTCAGACTCAGTGGAAACGCCTGGTGCGTCAAAAATTAGGCGGTGGGCAAAGCACCCCAAATACACTCGGGGCCAGGAAGATTCATTAGGCCCGGCTGCCAACTTTCCAAGACCTGTGCTGCCACCCAGCTCAGGGGGGTGACGTGGGGCCTTGGGCAAGGTTAACCGTGTTAATTAGCAGCCCCCCCCCCCCTCCCCAGCAGCATGGAACACGGGATGATGGATGACTGTGGCAGGGGTGACACGCGGGTCGGGGCCCTCGATCTTACCTGCCAGGTCAGAAGCTGCTGACCCTGGAGGGTCCGATACTGGCCTCAGTGCCCACGGTGCCCCCAGGCTACAGTCCATAATCAAAGCTGTGTCAAATGTTTCGTTTCTTATATATATATAAAAATGTCTTTGCGGCATTTCCAGCCAGAGGGAAAAGCACTACGCGAACTAAAACGCCACATGGTCATAGCAAGAAACAATAGGCCTGCCTGCCAGGATGCAAGTGAACGATAATGATGTCCCATTCCTGAACAAATCAGTTCTCAGTTTTCAGTGAATCGGTCAAACCAGTTTTCAAATCCAGAACTACTTTGGACAATTTAACATATAAAAACACACAGGCAGTGTATGCTTTTTATTATTATTGTTATTATTATTATTATAACATTTATTATTGCTCCCTGCTATCAATGTTTTAATTTTTATTTTGTTGTTGCTGTGTGTAACTTTCAAGCTCGACAGTCGCCTTCCTCCAACCTGTTGTACTGTATTTTGTGACTAGGAGATGTAATATATTTTATTATATTTTACAATTTCTTCTTTAAAATGCATAAAATTGCATTATTGCCAACGAGCAGCAGCATTATAATTTTTTAATTAATTCCGTTTGCTGTAAGTTCCTTTTTGAGTCACATTCACACCCCCCTAACCCTGTTTTTCCCGTTGATTATGTGTTATTTAGTCCATGATTTTAGTGAAAAGCAGGTTTTTCAGGAACGCCTTAGCTGCCTTGTAGCAGGACTGATTGTATATGGTGAATAAGGAGCAGTGAGGATGCGCTTTCATCCACCCCCGCTTGCCAGTTTAAATCCTCGACATTCTATACATGCTGTGATGTTTTGTTGGGGAGAGCAGGGGATTTATAATTAATTTAATCTAATACACTTTTATCATGACTCTCCATGAAGTCCCATTTGAAATCAAAAGGTGATTCAGTAGCAGCTATAATTGCATCACTGCGTTTTTGATTGGACGACTCTCCGGACAGAGTGCGATGTCATTAGCTAACCCTAATACTAACCCTAAACCTAACCTTAACCCTAAACGGCTTGTGCTGCTAATGTCCCCGCAGATCTGGCCAACTTCAGCGGTCGCCCAAGAGGGGGCGTGTCCGTGCGGGAGGGCCAGGGCGTGGTCCTCCTCTGTGCTCCGCCGCCTCATTCTCCAGGTAATGTCCCTCCCACTGTCCCCGTCACCCATGATCCTAGTGCAAAAATAGTCAGTGACAAATCAAGTTCTACAGCCTAGGAGTCTTATTTAATGATTGTTAACCAGAGTCTTATCCTCCTTGGCTTAGTGCTGCCTCCCCTCTCCAGATACCCCATGGCAACATGCATGGCTGCTTTAGGCTCCGTTCATGGGGGCTCCTCTCTGTTGGCCCTGCAAATAGAACCCCACCCATCTTCCACATTCCTCACAGTCTACTCATTCCCACAGTTCTTTCCCGTGCTTACCAGTGGGCTGGCCAGTTCTTCTATTGCACCTTAGCCAAAGCCGAGGTTAATTTCAGGTTTCAGGGACAGCAAAGAGAGCGGCCCTCTTGACTGCGGGACAGTGCTGTGTCACACCAGCTAGTCATCGTAATCCTTTGGGTTATGGCACCATCCCTCTGCCCAGTAAAGCCTGATTGATTTTTCTGTTCCCTGCAGGAATCAGGCCTCTAAATGCGTGTTTATTGCGTTTGGCCTGTTTCACACCGGTCCAATTGAGAGAGGCATGGGGACCTCTGATGTCAGCCATGTCCACAACAGCAGGGTGTTGGTGACTAACACAGGGTACTAGTGTTAGGGGTGCCTTGGCCCACAGGTCGATGTTCTTCACGTTGTGTGAGTCTGGGCTTTGGCCTGGTGTCCATACAAATGGCATACAGCCGCTGCCCTGATCGATACAGTTAGTAATTCACTGAGGTACCAGCAGGTGTTGGGATCGTTCACCGCCATCTTTCGAGACCCGGCGTATCTACGGTCAAATGCACCTTCTCACCGGGTCACTTTGTCTTTGGTTTGTCAGCTGTGTTCCAGAGGCAGGTAGCAATCAGCCTGGACTCCCCAGCCAGGTCCTGCCGTCACCATCACCCACACCCCCTCTCCCCTCTGGGTTGCCATGTCACCCGTCAGCGGGGGGCAGATTGTTCCAGCCACGCAGCTGCTCAGAAATTCAGAAGCGTGTTCACTGAGAAATCAGTCCTTCATCCATAAATCAGTTTCCGAATAGGTCTCGATGGAGCCTTCTGCCTGGTAGAGGCTGGGGGAGAGATGGAAGTCAAATGAGATCTGCATTAAATTTCATTAATTAAAAAAAAAAAAAAAAACCTCTTAGGCGACACACGAGAATTGGATGACATTTCACACGACATTTTAGGCTAAAGAGAAATGATCGACATACAATTGAGGGGGCGGGGCTATGAGTCCCAGAACAGGGGCCCTGCATAGCGTTGATAAACGGTGCCTTCTCAGTCACTCAGCCGACAGCAGCGTGGCAGACGGACGTGGAGCAGACCGTAAATAAAAGTGGACGTGTCTGTCAAGGGGGACTCATAGACTTATTTTACAGAGAGCTTGTGACCATCTGCAGATTATCGTGCGCGACCCGCAGCCTGTGCATCTGGCCTGCCGCATGCGTGACATCTGTCCTGGCGTGAGCGTGCCCTCCATGATGAGCCTTCTTATGGATGTCCGAGCCTTTTAGTAAGAGTGTGGGGCGGTGGGTGAGCAGCCTCGGTGTCTGCAGAAAAGGCCCGCGTCAGATCGACTGCCTCCGGGGCAGATCTCATCAGACCCTCAACTCGGAATGACTCTGAACCCCACCCCCCCCACCCCCACCATCTAGTATTTAACCGAAATGCTAGATTATAAGCTTCTCTATGGTAACGCTGCCTAATAAAAAGCCTGGATGAATAGCAAGTGATACTTAAAACAGATGTTTTGCAAGATCGCCCAGTTTGCAGACGCCACATCTTTTTAGAGGCATTGAGATGTAAACAGAACATTATTTCTCAATTTACTGCATCACGGCTCCTAGCGTTTGAAGAATGTTTTGCTATCATTAGACGTGGATATTTGGGGTTCTAATGAGCTGAATAAATCTTCTCCTTCCAGTCGCTTCCCTACGGTTTTTGCTCTCGGTGACTGCGACTTTTGGTTTGCATGCAGGTGACCTTCTCCCTGATCTTCCCAAAGTGTGGGCGGTGCACTTGGGTGGCAGACGGACCCCAGGGATGCAGGGGCCGGTGCCCCGCAGAGGTTACCTGAAGGCCGTGATTAGTTCAGGGCCTGTGCAATAGGCTACTGCTAACATGCCGTGAAAACCGCTTTCTGGGCTTCTAATCAGCAGAACATGTGCATGGAGACATGCTCGCTGTGATGAATCAGGTGCTGGGGGGGTGGGGGGGGGCATCTCTTTAAATAAGCAAGGGGGGCCTTGCGGTTAACACAGAGCAACCGTCCATTAGGGACACCCCGTACGAGCAGCAGCAAAGGGAGTTTGTTTTTCGTTTTCGTCATAAATATTCATGGTTTCCCTCAGAGGGCTTGTTGCTAGTTCTGGAACATGGGGCTGGAAGCCACTGGGCTCCGCGGAACAATCGATGCGTGGGCGCGTGTGTATGGAGTAAAGAGGGCCGTGGAAGTGCGTGAGGCGAGATGGCTCATATTCCAAATGTGCCTAATTGGTCTTTGTCTGGGCTTTGTATTCATGAGGATCCATGCCCCGCCGCAGTACCCCCGCTGTTATAACTCACACCAATGTCAGCTTCATAGCAGCGTGTCATTTCGGTATTTATCAAGTTCTTTAAATAATTGCAGGATTAGTGGCTGGATTGTGTGAAACTGAGGGGCTGTAAAACCTCTGCTTGGACAAGGACGTCTTAACATGATCTGAAAATGTGCCTTCTTGTTCTGACAATGCTAATCCCCGAACTGAAAGTAAACAGCGACATTCATCTGTCACAGTCCTGATACGGCAGCGTGCTTCACGGCACAGGCCCTAACAAATGATCTGTCGCCTTCTGTCCTTCATCGTTCACCTTGTGATCTCCCTCCTCTCTCTCTCTCTCTCTCTCTCTCTCTCTTTCTCTCTTTCTCTCTCTCTCTCTCTCTCTCTGAGTGGAGTCGGAAATGAGTGGGCATATCGAATTTGAGGGCGACTGGCAGTAATGTGTTACTAACTTTTCTATCTTTTCCTAATTTGGTCTTTCGCTTTGCGTGTCATGGGGACGGTGACTGCCCTCAGCTGACTGGGGCTACACGGGCTGAGCCCATGTGGGCCGTCGGTGGACCTGGGGAGGGACGTTCTCTGGAGGGTGCGGAGTGGGGGGGTGTTGCTGGGGGCGATGGCTGTGTCGGAATGGGTCGGGGCTTGGTTGTGGGCGAGGAAATTGTTTCTATAAAGTTTCAGTATGTCCTTCAGTGGGGGGCGTGGCTATGTTGTTCCGTGGGCTTACAGGGCTAAGTAACTGGCGCCAGGTATACTTTTGAAGGTGACAGTGCACACTGAGGATGATCATTTTTGTCTGTGTCTGTGTGCCGACCCAGCAGAGGGACAGGCTGTTGTTTTTAGATACTTTGAGGGCAGCGCCTGGGGCTCTCGACAACAGCGAGTCCTTGATCTTGGTGGGGATTTTAACTGTACTGAGGCTAACCAGTTTGTGATGATTTGGAACCTGCTTGGAGGCTCGTTGAACTAGAAACACGCGAGTTGTGTGATTTATGGAGATATCAGCATGAAGACCTGAGCCATATAGCTGGATTCAGAAGGACACTGTGTCCATAGTGAGGTTAGACTGGTTTTCTGGTTTTAAATGCCATTCTGATCCTTTCAGGCCATCTATTGTCAGTCCAGTTAGCTTTTTTGACTGTTTACTGGCATTTTAATACTGCGCCGTTGGCCGATGTTAATTTTAGACAGGCTTTTGCATTATTTGGGAATCTTTTTAGAATGGTGAAGTCCACTTTCTCATCATTACAGCAATGCAGGTTAAAAACTTCTGTCAGGAATATCCTGTCATAGTTACGCCACGCCTTCATAGACTTTTACGGACTGGTGAAGATCTATCGCAGCGTCTGGGTCTGCTGGATGCGTCTGTCCGTCGATGTCACCTTGACGCCTTCAAGGCTACGAAGAAGCCCTTAGCTAGATGGTTGGGGTAAAAGGTTTTGGATGCTGTGATCCAGTCACATTTTCTGAATGTGTCAGATATGGATGTTCTACCAGTGTTAACTTTAATTGGAACGGAACAGGACAGAATGGTTTATTTGTGCTTCGGAACAAGCCATGCGATATTAGAAAGTGTACAAACATTTTTTCTATTCTCAGTTCTTGAACAGTGAGTGTGTAGTGCCACGTGATGGGGCGGTGTCTTTCTGGAGGGTCTTCCGCAGATTGATAAGGACTTTTCACTGGACAAGCTTCATAGGGCCCTAGCACATATGGGGACGGGGTGAGCGGCTGGGATTGATGGGCTGCCAATGGAGTCTGATAAAACTTTCCAGTCGCTGTTAGGGCAGGACCTGCTGGACGCGCTGAATGCCAGCATTGAGGATGGGAGTTTGCTGTGACTATAAGGTTTGCTGCAAAGCGTTGTTTGCCAGGTTGGGTGTGGTGTTGAACCGGATAATCCATAGTGTGTGCTGATCAGATCCAGTTTGGATAACATCCATTTGATTTGTGGCGCGTTTGGTTGGGCTTGCGATTTGGTCTTTTTTCAATTCTGTCCCCCCCCGGCCATCCTTCATCCCCTCCCCCCCCCCCCCCAGAGATCTCCTACAGCTGGGTGTTTAACGAGTTCCCCTCGTTCGTGGCGGAGGACAGTCGGCGCTTCATCTCCCAGGAAACGGGGAACCTGTACATCTCCAAGGTGCAGCCCTCCGACGTGGGAAGCTACATCTGCCTGGTGAAGAACACAGTGACCAGTGCCAGGGTGCTCAGCCCACCCACGCCGCTGACGCTCAAGACAGACGGTGAGGGGGGGTCCCTGGGGGCGGGGCCTGCGGGGCTGGGGCGGCCGGAACGGCTCAGGAGCTTGGCCCTCGTCTGCTGCTGCACTTAACTCTGCTAACGGGGGTTCCGTGTGGCAGCGCATCTTCGGGAATTTACTGGAATCCATGCAGCTTGGCTCCTCACTTACTCGGGAAACACCACCACAACCCCCCACCCCCACAAAAAAAAAAGATTGTTCAGTCAGCTGTGTAGGTTCTGAAAGCCAACATGTCCTGATTTTGGCAAGTTCAACATGTCCCTGGGTCAACGGGGGGGGGGGGGGGGGGGCGTCTAGCCGGCAGAATAACAAAAAATCCATAAAAAACGGGTTTAACAAAACATTATGCAAAACACAGGATTATGCTTACTTGCAAAGCCTGTACAGAGCAATGTAAGGGTGTGTCTTTATTTTATGATGACGCTAATAATAATAATAATAATAATAATAATAATAATAACAAGTCGCAAACCAACAACCTTCCCATCTCGAGCACAGGGGCTTAGCCCACTAAGCCACACGGCTGCTAGTTGGATGGCTGGAAGCCTTTAGTTTGAAAATGAGGAAAAACCAGACCAATGAGGTGATGTCATATGATGAAAGCTGTGATTGGTTAAAGAAATGAGCAAATCAGCAAAATCAGGATGTCCCTGAAAGCTGAAACAGACACACGGCCAGCGACTGAGCAACCCTCCACCTGTTCACTGGATTTGCCCTGGGAATTGGCTGCATAGTTTTATTGAATTGAATTTTATTACAATTTACCTGCATAACTGATTCAGACTGAAGGGCATGTTGCCTTATGGCAGTCGGTCCTGGAATTTTTTTTTAGCCTATTTTAGAATTAAACTTCTTAATCATTGACAGCTTGGAATGTAACTTTGAAATGTGGTTTCTGTAACATATAGGAATGGTTAGGACCGATGGCCCTTTGGCCAGAGAGCAGAGAGACCGCCGGCCCGATCATTGTGGGGCAGAACGTAAGGAGATCTCAGCGGGTGTGTGTCCAGAGAGAGACAGACAGACAGACAGAAAGAGAGATGGAGAGAGAGAGTAAAAGAGAGAGAGAGAGAGAGATAGCAAGTGAGAGAGACCCCCTTAAACTCATGGATGAATGGTGCACATTGTAATTTTAATGCAAGTGTCTCTTGGAGCAGTGGAAGCAGATTGACCAGCAGAGATGTTTTGTATGGTAACGTGTGATTTTGACAGCTCTGGGTGAGTTGCCTTCCTCAGCTTTCTCTTCTAGACAGAACATGTACAGCAGTATGTTAGTCCAGGGGGAGCAAGTGTGAAAAGTGCATGATATTCTGGAATCACGTGTCTATCAGCCAAAAGAAGACAAGTGACGGGTGGCAAATGTGGCACACATTAAGCATCCAAACACACAAAAGACAGTGATGATGCAAGTGGATCAAAATGTCAGACTTTATCTCAAGGCTGAACAGAGCTGTGAGACTCTCTGCAGAATGACATTTGGGAAATATCAGCTAAAGTATCAAGTGAGAAGAGTCTCCCATCTGCACTGATCTGCCCAGGGCCTGCATCTGGATTAGTGTGTTTCTGTTGGGAACCTTAAAATATGGAATTATTCTACCCACTATCAACTGCAGTCTGACCCCATCTGGGTGAAAATAAGGGATAAAACATGTATATTTACCTCCTGTAGGAAAAGCAGACGCACCAGACAGGCAAGGGGAAGTTTTAAAGGGGACGAAAGACACCACAAATCTAAGTGTGTGCTTCGGTGTTCCTAGTTCATCCATCAGTGCTATTGATCTCAGTGGAGGGACCACTTTAAGATTTTCTGTTTAAGGGTCAATAAAGGCGAGACAAAAAAAAAATGCATTTGGCAGTTTCCTTTTTTCTAATTCAGAAGAATATCATCGGCAAAGCTTTTACAGGGTACAGACCTCCTCAGACAGCAGGCCGTGTGTTTTTATTGTGCAATGTGTGTTTTTTCTTTTCAGGAGTAATGGGGGAATATGAGCCCAAAATTGAGGTGCATTTTCCCCAGAGCGAGCTGGCAGCTAGAGGAATGACCGTGCGGCTGGAGTGCTTTGCCCTGGGAAAGTGAGTATGAAGGCGGAGCGTGGAGCGAGCGTCTCGCTCCTCATCCCCTAACCCTGCCTTGTATTTCCCTAACTCCAACCCAGTTTTCCCAAACCCACCTTATATTTCTCTAACTCCACCCCTGTTTTGCTAACTTTGCTGTTTTTCTAACTCCTCCCCAATTTCCTAACTCCGCCCTATTTCCTAAACTCCACCCTGTTTTCTAACTCCTTCCTGTTTCCCTAACTCCACCCCATTTCTCTAACTTTGCCCTTTTTTCTAATTCGTTCCCATTTTCCTAACTCCTCCACATTTTCCTCCCTCCTCCATTTCCCTAACTCCACCCTGTTTCTCTAACTTTACCTTGTTTCTATAATACCAATCACATTTCTCTATCTCCGCCTCCTTTTGTACAACACCAAGTCCATTACTTTAATTCTGCCTCAGTTTATCACACTCCGCCCCCATTTCTCTGCCACTGCCTTTGTTTCCATAACTTCATATTCCATTAAATTAATTACCTGGTCATAGAAACGATATTTCAAATGACATATTTCCTGCTGGCCCAAAGAGTCTCTGGAAACAGCACTGGGCCCCCATGGTCTGTATGTTCGTTTCACCGCTGTTCATGGACCAAGCAAGCTGGGCTTTGCAGCCAGCCAACTCTCTTTCCATCTCTGATGGAGGGAAGAGGTGAAGGCAGTCAGACTTGAGGAGTTTTCAACTGGCTGAGGGTTCGCCTGATGATTTCAATTCTGGATCAGTCAGGGCCATCTGGTGCTTCAAAGCAGAATTTACTTGGCCATCTCCAGCAGGCCAGTAGATCTGGAAAGCTCGTGCTGACTCATTTCCTGTTCCTCATATAGTCTACGAGGCTGACTAGGAGCCACACGCCATCACAGTTCAGATTCAGCATTACCAGAGTCAGAAATTCATCCAGCAGGTATATTTAGTGTTTGACACGGTCCATTTTCTTTAAGAAGCTGTTTTGCTGTAAAATATAAATGAAAATTGAGTAGTAAACAAATCCTTTGGTTGATTAAAACTAATCAGAGTGTTTTTTTTTTAACTATTGATTGTTCAACATAGCCTGTAGGATACAACGTGCAATAACTGCGTAAAACGGAAGGTTCAGAATCATTTGTGCTGTAAGAAATTGATGACATTGTTTACATAACCTTAGGGATTTTTTTATTTCTCCAATCGTTTCTATGACCAGGTAATTAGCTTCGGTCTGCCTTCTCTGTCGTAAAATTAAAATATTTCGTTTGTTAGTTTATTCTCTGCCTCAAGCTTTTCTTCTTGCATGTTTTGCAATTATAATTCAGAAAGATCGCATTGAGGTGCCCACTTATTCTCCTCGTTTATTTTGCCAAACTGACCACATGAATTATTCAGCAGTAAACCCTTGGGGCTAATAACAGATAATCTATGGAAGAGATAAATATTGGTAAAAAAATCTTTGGATTGTTTACACTGATTTAAAAATGGGAAATATAATTTCAACACCATTACCCGCATCTGAATAGTCACTTTCCCACACAATGTCACTCTGTCCTGCCTTCATTAAACCCAGCCAGCCAGGAGAGTATCGCTCACTCGCCGAACAGACGATCCACTCTGGCCCCCGCCTCGTTCTTCTTTTCTAAATAAATTTGGGTATAATGGCCTTTGTGTCTGTGAGATTGCTCACGATCTCCCTCCCTGCGTACAAATGAATGCAGTCACGCCTGATATCACGCCTAGTCCGGTGTGGTTTAGTCGCTTTGTACCATTAAGACCTTTTCCTCAGCCTGCCTGCTGGTCAGCGTGAGTGGAGGGATGAAACAGGACGGGTTCTGCCTGCGGAATAACAGTGTGTACCGTCGGCTTCCTCCCCGCGTCGCGTTACGCTGACTTGCTTATTACGCTCCTCATCATCTAGGCCCCAATCCGTCCCGTCCTGCTCACAGTGGCTCAGCCATGAACAGCAGGACCTTAGCTAATACTGCCGGCTGCAGAGCCTGATAGGGAGTGTGAGTTATGGCACAGGGACGGCCTCGCCGGAGTGACCTTCTCTGGTGGAGAAACAGGAGAAGATGTAATGGAAAAATATCCCATTTCATTGTGTACAGTTCTGTTGATGGGCATCTCAGTCACTTCTTTTTGTAGCACTTTTAATGATATTTGCTGTTGCTGTTCCATGCAATATTACAATTATTGTCATTATATGCGATTAGCTTCTGTGGATGTCGTTTCCTAGATTGCGATCATTTTGATCTTTATTATTAATTATTGAGACTAATTACCTCCAGGGTTTACCCAAATAATGACATAGTATCATACTCAGTAGGTGGAAAGATAACTAAATGTGGTCAGATCCCCAATCTCAGTGCTTTGTCCTTTCATATTGAATTAGGCCACCAAAGACTTTCATCATAACGTGCTATCATTGCCTTGCAGGCCCCAGTGAGTTGTGACTGTACTTAGCATGGGAAATGTGTTTCTTTCTTAAAATGTGCTGCCTACATATTTTTTGTGCAGTTTTTAATGCTCTTTCCTTACGGTAAATAACCTGTTGTTTTAGATAGTGTCACATGTGACGTATTACAGCGCGGCTCTGGTAGATACTGTTTTCTTATTGATCCACAGATGTCACATGGGTGTTGATTATTTTCATGCAACTGCATAGGTAGTTCCAGCTGTCTAATAACAGTTCTATATTAATGAATTTTAATGTTTTATTAAACACATTAATATGAAATCCTTTGTGACTTTCTACTCATAAACAAGCAGCCATTCTTATTAGCATAGGATTCCTTGGCTTTCAAAACACAAGCACCATTCTGTTGATGGTTTCTATGGTAACATAAAGGGCTTGCCGCTTCCAGTGAGCAGCCTGACCAGATGTTCTGTCATTATAGGGACTATAAAAGAGCACATTGGAACATTGTTATATGCTAATTGAAATAAATTTCTTCTGAAAAATTAACTGAGTCGTTTATTGTGTTATTATTTTTGTTTTTTGTCCATTTACTGTGGTATAAGTGGGGCAAACCACTTTGAGGTGTGTGGTTATATGGAAATACTCAACACCAGTTTGGTCAGCGGCCCCCTGTCTTGTGTTTTTATGCAACCGAAGACCTTGTTGTGGTTTGTCCCTTACTTACGAGTTCTAGAAACCTTCCCAGTCTGTGGTCGCCCCGCTGGCATGAGCTGCTGATTTGTGACCGGTGCCTTGATGGGCTGATGCAGAAAGGCCAGGGGTTAGGAGACACCCATGCAGGCTGGGCACTGAGATCACACCAGGGGGTACCTGCCAGCCCAGAAGCCGCTCGGGAATTATCCAGCGATGAGGCTCCGAGGGTGCAGCTATATTAAATTTCAGGGTGGATAGGGATCGGGGGGGGGGGGTGTCTAAAAACCTGCCAGACCATCACACTCACGCTAACCAAGATCTGCACCTAACATGGTTCTTTCAGCGACGATCTTCCCCAGGCAGTCGAATTCCCACAGGGATCACGGCGGGAGAGCGTCAGGCTACCATGCGGAGGCATTAGATCGCCAATTGCCTCCACGCTTTCTCCTATTATGCAAATACTCGTGAAATCCATAATCGCAGAAGTCATCCCCATCACCTGAACACGCGCCATGCTGAGCAGCACAGTCGGGGGTTCCTTTTATTCCTGTCGGAGGTGGTGGAAACTCTTAATCACGATATTCCCCTGGGGGGCGGGTCCACCAGCTCACCAGCTCTGATCTCGTTTTGTTATCCTGTCAAGGTGACATTAAAGTACCGTTTTTCATCACTGGCAGCCTCACACCGTCTTGAAGCTGTGGTGACTTAGACACCGGCACCAAGAGTGTATTTTAAGCACAGGAAACAAAAAAGTCTTCCCTCACTGCCTCGATGCTGCCTCAATGCTACCTTGACCGTGCCTCGATGCTGCCTCACTATTGTATGACCCCCTTGGCTTTCTCCCACATATGTTTCTGCTTCAGTCCGGTCCCCACCATCACCTGGAGGAAGCTGAACGGCAACATTCCCAAAAAGTCGCGCTTGCGCAAGTCCCAGGCGGTGCTGGAGATCCCCAACGTGCAGCTGGAGGACTCCGGGACCTACGAGTGCAAAGCCGAGAACTACCGCGGGAGTAACGCCTTCCGGGGACAGCTGCAGGTCTACAGTGAGTCTCCCAGGATGCGCCTCTGGTCGCCTGTCGCCGTGTTTAGCTGCGTGTGGTTTGTGGTGGATCCCACACCTACAGGATTCCGTTATCCCGTCTGCTGTGGCGTCCACTGCCATTTGACTCGTCTGCTGATCCGTTGTTACGTTTCTGTGGCGTAGAACTGCGTTATCAAACAGCTTTGGGCCCAAAGCAAATAAGATGTTGAAAGTATGCTGTTATTCATTTGGTTTTGCACTGTGGTCTGAAACTGGCCCTTTTATAAAGTAAGGATCCATACTGGCCCATGACACCAGCAGTAATTAAATTACACGTTTCTCAGGTGATACAGCGACTGGTAATTCTCTCCATGCTTTCCCGACCTTCGGTTTCAGTAGCCGCTTTCTGCGGCCAGTGATTTCTCGCTCATTTTGTTAGCGAGCGGCACTGCAGCTGTCTGTCTCTGCATTCCGTTTGTTTGTTTGTTTATTCGTCTGTAGAATCAGCTACTTAGCCGCCATGCTTTCTCACTGGGCAGGCTCCAGATCTCCCACCTCCCCGGCGTGGTATTTGTCACGCTCTTCACTTGAATCCGATGTGCATTGCGAAAACGGGAGCGTGAAATATTTCCCTTCCCGCGTTTGTGCTGCCTCTCGTGTTGCCAGGGCGCAGAACTGCTCTGAAGCTTTGCCTTCTGAACAGAACACACAGGAGAACAGCCTCATTCGAATAGTGCTCTTATTAGCTGCTGTCCTGTTTAGATATTTGATGTCTTTGTCATTGCTGTTTTTCCAGCATGTTTCACAGTTTTAGAAGCTACGTTCGCTTCTTAAATCCTTTACGTTCAAGCATGGCAGATTACCACCAGAGGTTATTACCCTCTTTGATGCACAAACAGGCCTTATCTGCCTCTTGCTCAAATGGCTTTGCTCTCTGCATGGATTTATGAATTTAATCTTGTGCCAACAAGGGTCTGATTCAGTCTTTCAATTGTAACTAAGAACTGTTATTTCTTTGTTACTTGAACTGCATTCTGAGGTCTTTTATGGTGACACTAATACGATTCGTTAGGCACGAAAACACAAAGTATCGCTTGCTGAAATGAAAGAGTGCGTGGGGTTTTGAACTGGATCAATGTCGTTCGTCTGGAAGATCGAATTAGGCCTGATTTTGCTTGATGTTCAGCTTTGCATTATAAAGATGTGACTGTGTTGTTAGTCACCTAGACTGACTGTTCCCAATCTTATGGATTTATTTATTTAAATTTACAACTGGAATGCAGAACTTTTAACTGCTGTTGGACCGATCCTATCTTATTGGAAGACCTTACCCAGCATGCCCCTTTCTTGGCCCTCTTTCCATATCATGATCACATCACCGTGTAACCTTGTGGCCAACTTACTTAACCCTTTATTGCACTGTATTTATACAATCGCTAACAAGAGTTTCTTCAGGCTGAAGTCAATTTTGTAAAATCCGTGTTCACAAAGTTTGCATTACCAACACGCAGCTTGGCCCGATGCTAATCTCTCCTCTAAATGCACTAAAACCACCAAAACACTTGATACACCTCTCAGAACAGAATCATGCCGCCAAGCACTGGCAAACGGTCTCACCGGATGAGCATACCGAGCGTAACACACTGACCTAGAAACGCTAACGACAGGGAGCTGTAAAAGATACATCATTTTCTTGTTGAATTATGTTTGATTTTTCACATAAATCGATGTTCTGTTGGAGAATAACACCCTTTTGCTCTATAGAGTGTTCTAAAGTATACACTACAGGAATGAATCAGAATGGCGTAGCTTGCTTCAATGACCTTGGTCTTTGTTTCTATGTAGATTACAGTATTCTTTATCTAAAATAAAGAAATCCAGAAATGAGGCTGCAGTAAATCCAGTGTAAGAATAAGTAGCCATAGTCCACCATCTCTTCTTGGTTTGGCCACAAGTTTTCTTCCACTTCACATCCAATGGCCTCTTGCACCTTTGGGTCAGCTGAATGAACTCTGATTACTCTGATTATTTTCTGTCATTGTATTATTATATTATATGTTACATGCGCATACTTTTTTCAATTTATTTCATTAACTTAACATTATATTTATTGCTAAGTATTATTTAGATAATTATTAGATAACTATTTTTTATTTTATATATATATATATATATATATAGAGAGAGAGAGAGAGAGATACATATATATATATATAATTTATTCATGTTTATTCAATATATTGCGATAGCATGAATGTAGAACTGTAGCATATTTATATACTTCAATGTGGAATGCACTAACAGAATTTTTTTGAAAACAATGTGACCAACAAGTGCTTTTTTTCGTCTGGGCAATGAACAATGGAACACTGCTGAACGGACACTGACCACTGCTGTCCTCGCCGTGTGAGGGGTTCTGACAAAGTGGCTCCCGCTTGGAGGAGTGCTTGTTTGCCACTGTAACAAACTGCAAATAGGTCGTCATTGATCTGCCATTTCCGCGTTTGACTGGACCCGTTCGGAGAATTCATGGGGCAGTAATTATACGAAATGGATCCGATAATAAGAGAGAGTTCGGATGGTGGCATTGGGCCAGCAGAAAGTCGGAGTGTCGTGGAGGAGGTGAGAGAGAGCAGGGTGCAGATACCACCAAGATAACGGCGCACAGAGGAGGAGCCATGGTTTGAGACAGAGAGACAGCGCCCCGCCTGGCCGCCGGCGTGGGCTGCACCCTGAAGATTCAATGTATCAGATGTATGACCCAGTGCAACAGCCGCACTCTCCCTGTTCCTGCCCAACACGGATAAACAACATTCTCCATTGGGCCTCCTGTAGAACACGTGGCATGAAATCGACTGTGGGGAACGTGCTTAACATGCTGGAGATACGGCAGGGACGGAGCGGCTGTGGGCAGAAGATAAAATAATAATCATAATAATCATAATCATAACCTGGCGTCAGGGAGGTGCTCTGCTGCCTGCCTGCAGAGGGCGCTGCTGAGTGAGCTGAGGCCCCCACCCTTCGAGTGTGAGACCTGCTCCTCTCTGCTCCTGCTGTTTGCCATATTCAGGCTAATGAGATTTCTGTGGATCCTTCCAGGGGTGCGGCTGCAAGCCTGCATCGGGGGAGGGCTCCGTGCTCCGGCCCGGGCTGGGGGATGCATCACACAATTAGTGCCAGTTTTTTGAGAAATGGCTTCCCCTCCCTGGCTAATTTGACTGCACCTCTGCAGTTTATCTGCTTCTCTGAAGGGCCATGCAGGTTCTGGTAACCCTTCCTCCCTTCCCCGGGGAGTGGGGGGGGGCTGCACCAGCTCCCCTCTTTTTTGCGACTCAGAGCAGTGGCATTAGTATGCTCTCTCACGAAGCGATTCCCTGCTTTTCCGTGATGTTCCCAAGAAGGCTGCCTTTGAGAGGGAGCGATTCCCGCGCTCGGTGTCAGAGCGGACCTGCCTGTGCATTCGCTTACCAGACGGTGGATGTACTTTTAATTGGCCGAAATGTCCGCTGTAAACATTTGCTCCCATATGTGCCGAGCCACTCTTTCTTGCTGAAGTAAGAATCCTCTGTGACCTAAGGACGTCAGAGCTGCAGAAAGGCCTTGTACGGCTTTCTGACTCGCCCGCCCAGCCGTCCTCTTGCACACGTAGGGGGACGTTCAGTGCAGTGTGTTGTACTGATTGTACATCAGAGCAGAGAGCCAAAGGCAGTTTAGAGATTAGGTACCAATGTCTGGCATTAGCACTGAAGCAGCACTGACCCTGACCCCGACTTGACCCAACCCTGCTGCCTCACAATCTCCAGGGTGAGACATTTAAACAACACGCTGATTGAACACAGTGAGCATATGTGCACGTGTGTGTGTGTGTGTGTGTGTGTATGTGTGTGTGTGTGTGTGTGTGTGTGTGTGTGTGTGTTCGAGCAGGTATACCTTACCTTATGGGGACACAATGTCCCAACAACATGATGAATACCCATTTCCCGTATGGGAAAACTCAATTTAATAAAAATCTGTGATTGCAATGAAAAAAACTAAAAATACAAGAACTTTGGTTGTTTATGGTTATGGTTAGGGCTGGGTAGGGTTAGGGTTGTCATAGTTAGCATAGCATTTTTCCCATAGAAATGAATGAGCGGTCCCCATAAAGATATGTTTATGTGACTGTGTGTGTGTGTTTGTGTGTGTGTGTGCCTGAGCGTGTGTAAGTGTGTGTGCGCGTTGGTGTGTGTTTGTAGTTGTGCGTATGTGTGTGTGTGTGTGTGCGTGCCTTCGTGCGGTGTGCCCCCTCACACTCCAGCAGACCTTGACACGTCCCTCTTCTGGTGACAGATCTGTTATTATTTTAGCGTCACGTCCCTTTAGGAGGGGTTATTAAAAAAATGAGTGTTGGAGAGGTAGAGGCCTGTCACTTGGAGTCTGGTTATGCTGTGAGGGGAATGGCAGTTACACTATCGACGCAGCAAGCCCACGCTCAGCGCGGCGCTCCTACAGCACCGTGGGGGCCTCAGCCTCGTCTAAGAGCCGAACCACCGAGCTAAAGCCCCCCTAAAATAGGCCTTAAAGACACCCCTGCCTGAAGACTTCTGGTATGGGGACAGATCCTCTGACCTGCTCCATTTCATTTCATATCCAATTTAGCAAATGTGACGCCTGTTTGAATACCGCGAGGAACAGGCTTGTATATTTGCTACTCTTGTTGGGTCGAGTACATCTTTGCCAATTGAACACCGAGCTCCAATGTCGAAAGCCCTTTATCACAAAATCTCATTACTGGCATGGGATCACACTGGCGGCCATCTTGTCTTTTTCCCCTGAGATGTCTTGCGGAAGATTGCAGGTTGACGGTATCGGGCTGGGTCCCATCAAAAGGCTCAGGACACACTGCTAGTAAGGTACTCGGTGTTCTCACATGCTAGTTTGTTTGCGGACAAAAAAAGATGAAGAGATGCAGACTGATTTCTTTGGCATGCAGACTGAGTTTAATTTCCTTGGAGAGATATAAATGGCAAAATCTGGACATAACGGCACATTCTTTCGAGATGTGAGTGGCACGAGATGGGGTGATGCAAATTATGCTTCAGACGGCTTTGAAGGGTGTTTACCCTCCGAAAAGAGAAGCACTGGCCAGCTGGAGGTTTGCTCAAACACCTAAATGAGAGCAGATAGCAGCCTTCTCTCTGTGTAGATGAGCTTTGTGCTTTGATGTTTTTACTTTGCTGGCCAGGCCTGTTGAAATGGATGCAGGACAATTTTCTGTGGATATGACGATGTATAAATGGTTATTATTACTGTGAAGAAATCTGTTTACCAATGTGTTTAGGATCCCAGCTGTATGTGTGTGTGTGTGTGTGCGTGTGTGTGTGTGTGTGTGTGTGTGTGTGTGTGTGTGTGCGTGTATGTGTGCCTGTTCCCGCTGTGTTTCCCTTTGTGTGTCTCTGCCTGACCCTGGAAGTGGCCCACTAACAGCACCATGTGCCCCCTCATCGCCCCCCCCAGCCTACCCACAATGGCTCACCGTGATTAACGACACCCAGCTGGACAGTGGCGACGTGCTGCAGTGGGAGTGCAAGGCCACTGGGAGACCCAGGCCCACCTACCGCTGGCTGCGCAACGGCGCCCCCTTGCTGCCACAGGTACACAGCCGTGTGAACAAGTAAACAAATAAATAAGAAAAAGGCGTGGAGGTCCTCAAGTAGACATGGAGGAATCCGGCCTGGGAATATCCTACCTAAACAATAGCTTGTCATACAGATTCTTTCCTTACTTTGTTAATTAAAGTTTAAAGATTTAAGTAAAGGACATACAGGTACATAATATCTGGATTGTATAACATGAATAAATATTAATGTTATTAAAGGTATTACATGCATTGCTAAAATAACATGGCCTATTGTATACTGACATTTGGTATAATATAATTTATATCTTAATCTCATTGGTTGGTCATTAGACCAGTGTTTCCTAATCTGGTCCTTGAGGACCCACAGACGGTCCACGTTTTTGCTCCCTCCCTGCTTCCGAGCAAAAATGTGGACTGTCTGGTAGGCGGCCTGAGGACTGGACTGGGAAACGCTGCATTAGAGGTATTGAAATATCAGGTCATATCATGTCCTACGGCTGTCATGAGTGAGACATTGCTCAGCGAGGGGGGGGGGGTGTCCTACCTCTGCAGGACAGAGTGGAGATCATGAGCGGCGAGCTCATCATCCGGGGGGTGCGCCCCGCCGACTCGGGGATGTACCAGTGTGTCGCCGAGAATAAGTACGGGACCATCTACTCCGCAGCCGAGCTCAAGATCCTAGGTACGACTGGCGTTTCTTGCCTTGCTGGATCGCGTCTCCTCTGGGTCTCTCCCAGACGCTTCTGCATCTGCGGTGCTGTTTCGCCACAGTTAGTGTCGACACTTTTACCAGCAGCTTGAATGCAAACTCCAAGCATTTCAACTGCACGATTTTCAAAAGGCCTTTCGGAGGCACAAGCCTCAAGCTTAGTAGTTTGATTGACAGTTGACATTGAGCAAAATTGTAGAGAAATTATAACCAAATATTAGCCCCTCCGTGTCTGTGATTTGTATTGACAGTGGCTCACACCGGCTAAAGCTCCTTGCAATGAAGCCTCTTCCATGGTGAGCAAACAAAATGCTGGCAGTCCAAGGGGACAGAACAAAACCTTTAGATGTTGTGATGAGAAAGTGGCCGCTTCCCTCTCACGTCCATGTGTAGCCCTGTGCGGTCGTCATCGTGGAAGGGAAGGACACTGTTTTGTGAAGGTGGTGAGAGCTGGCCTGCGGAAGGTTTTATGCACATGTCAGTGCCCGAGGAGAGAGGCCCCTGAGGGGCTGCACGCCTCCAGCCTCGCTGCGCATAGCAGAGCCTCTTGTCAGCTCCGCTCTCCTGCTGCTTTGCCCCTCAGGCCCGGCCTGGCCGCAGCCATGACCCCAGCAATGACTCAGGACACATTATTGGGTGCATAATGCCGCACACGTATCATACATGCAAACAGGATGTTTACTCTGAGCCTCGAAGCCTGAGAGCTGCTTATGTTCCCTGCAGGAGATACAAGACTATTGTCTAGTCTTGTCTTAACCGTGTACAGTACCAGTCTGGAGACACCTACTGAAAATCGTTTTCAGTAATTGTTTTTCAATATGATAATGAGCCTAAGCACTCCTTGAGGGTATGTAAGTGCTGTATTCTTGTGGTCATGGTAAGAGATGGAGTGCTGCGACAGATGACCTGGTCCCCACAACCCCCCCTTCCCCCCCCCCCCAATACAGCTGGTTTGTGATGAACTGGGTTGAAGAGTAAGAGCAAGATACCTAATGGGTGCCCAGACTTTGTGAAAACTCCTTCAGGACTGTTGGAGAAGCATTCCAGGGGACTACATCTGGAAGCTGGTTGAAAGAATGTCAAGAGTCTGCGATACTGTCATTGAAGCAAATAGGGGAGATTTTGTAGAGTCTACAATTTCAGAAAATTTCTGGATTAACGCGTCTCCTGGTCATTCCATTATTTGTCATGTATTACTTCATTGCCTCAAGGCTTTTTACTACAAAGTAAAGTAAATAATCCAGGTAAGATAGAGACAAATGCTTTAAAAGCCGGTGTGGCCAGACTGTTCGCTGGTGCCATTCTGTATGTTTGAGAGCCACTGATGACTGAATTCCCACTGAGAATATGTTTACCCAGATAACCTGATTCTGATTCCTCAGTGCCGTACTACTATGACAGCAAATAAATTTAATATGTGGGGGGGGGATCCGGGGACCCTGGCAGCACTGTGGTCTGGGGGGAGGCTAAATGTGTCCAGGCAGGCTCTGGGAAGTCAGGGCAAGGCCGTTGTGTGAAGGATGGGGGGGCGTAATGCTCTGGTAGGCGGGGAGGGGGAGGGGCAGACAAAGGTGAAATGCCATAATCTTACATGGCACCAGAGAGACGTCAGTCGGCGCCTGACTAACACGATGTGAGGGCCCCCGCTGCTTCACAGGCCCCCGCTGACCCACTGTTTCCAGACCCCTTTTGTCTGCCTGCGATCTTCTTCCTCCTGGAATTTCATCACAGCGCTCACATCCTCGGATGGCGTTAACGCCCTGATCCCGGTGACGGCTGAGAGGCGAGCCCGCGCTTCAAAAGCAGCCATGTTTTCGCAGCGGGGGAGCAGCGGCGTGTGGCTGAGTCGGGCTCCGTGCACCGTCACTGCCGGCTTGCCAGAAAGCAGCAGATCTGAGCGCCTCACATCACAACCAACCGGAGCAGCTCCCCCTAATATTACGACCGTAAAGCTGCGTCGCATTTATGTGCCCACAGGCCAAGTTGAGTGCAGAGTCTCGGAGGGGGGGGGGTGCGATTAGCACGTGCACCATACATTCCTGGTGTTAAACAGCCCTCGCGTCTCACGGCGAAGCCCCGGGTCACGTCGTCAGGCAGCCCCCCCACTTCCGGTGCTTTTGATGCTTCTTTAAGCGTTACTGATTGGCGCTGTTAGCAACACCGTCATTATTTCAGTATCGGCTGTTCGAGAGCCGCTTCTTCGGAACGCTGCAGTTTGTCAGCTTCACACCTTTGGAGGGATAACAACCGACTGAACAGATTTAGGTGACAGTTCCAGTGTCAGCCACTGACTACAGGGTTAATTTTTTTTAATGCTGCTATTATTTTTATGCTTTGTGTTGCTGGTGAGAACAGAGTGCGCCCGTTTTATTGTTCAGCGTTCTGCTCTGGGGTCAGATTATTATTGTTATTATTACGAACATTAATAGTAGTATTTGTATTATGTGCTGAATATGACACCTGTATGCTATAGTTAGGCATGTTCATGCAATACTGTCACAAAGCATCATAAAAACCATGCGCCCTATTTTCTTAACACATTTTCAGCATTGGTGTTTATATATATATATATATATAAAGCTCTGACATAAGGGGATATATTTCCAAAAGAACAGTGAGTTTCCCCAGAGAATGTGAACATAAATGTATAATTTGCTTGTTTCTATTTTTAGAAGATGCTGGTGTTCAGCTCCCTCACCTAAGCAGCCAGAAAATAACAATTCAGACGCTTCGGCTGTGATTCACCGTCACTCGCAAATCATGGGGTGTTCATTTTCGGTGGGAAATCGGGTAGCTGCAGGAATCTCACACAGCAGGAGTCACTGTGTCACTGAGGAGATCCCATTTTTTCTTGCGATTAGATTAGACCTTGCCATGTTCGCTACACACCGTGTCCACAGTGGGTTGAGCTTTGTGCCTCCCTACCTGCAGGTGGCGCCCTCCATTCCCTGTCCCAATGTGGTGACCTGTGGAAGCGAGCTGATCGCACAGGCATCTACTAACCAGCCTTTAAAGTGCCCAGTCTATTGAACCCTCTTTTTCAGTATAATACTATGTACATATTTGCAAGTCTCCTCATTAAGAACAGAAGCATTTATTTACTGGAGCAAACTTTAGCAGAAATGTCTGTATGCTCTTAACTTTGAATGATGTACAAACATGAGGGTGCTTGTGTTTAATCAGCCCCCAAAGAGCCCATAACACCTTCTCCTAAGCCTCAAGCTTCGGTTCGCTATTACTGTATTATTTCACGTAATTATGTTTCAGATGAATATACTGTACAGTGTGGCTGTCGCTCACAATGCTTAGCAAGTCACGTACTGTGTTGCCAACCGAAGGGTTATGGGTTAAAATCCCTGGGATCCCCTGTAAATTTTAATCCTTCCTTCTATTGGAAGAGCATCGGATAAATGTGAGGTAATCGCACGAGAGAAGTATACCACAGAGGTGTTCTGCGTGGCGATCAGTACCAACGGTCACCACAGGTGGCGTAGTAAACCTACTTGGTAAGTTCTGGAAATCCTTTATGTTTCAGTGCACAATCAGGCTGAACTTTTGGCTCAGATATTTAGGCAAACTGCATGACTCCTACCCTCCCAAATAAATTTACACCTGACTCGGTGATGCGAACATGACCTTTCCAGTCATATCAGGCCATTACAGTGTCTGTTTCATGGAGACAAAGTGGGTCTCGCTTCCCCTGACCCCGTGTGCATTAAGCGTGTGATACGCGTCTTGCCGCCGGCTGCTGACGGCCTGTTTAGCTCAGTCCTGTCCTTCTAACAGCATCAGCGCCCACGTTCCGGCAGAACCCGGTCCAGCTTCTGGCCACCCTCGGCAAGGACGTGTCCCTGAGCTGCAAACCCAGAGCGTCTCCCAAACCCGTCATAACCTGGAGGAAAGGAGACCGCCGGATCCAGCCCAGCAAGAGGTAGGTCGGGGCCTCGGCTCTGCTCGCATGACCGACCCCTCATACCGACCGCGTTTCTATCAGATGTCTGCCATAATGGGAATTCGGGAACTTTCCATGGTGGTCAGATTTTGATGTTTGTGTTAAAACCACATCGCCGTCATTCAAATGATTCAAATAAATAATAATCAAAGTTAATGTCACAGTATGTTCTACATTTTTTGCTAGCGCTTTACATTAAGTGCACCTTTATAATGTGTTCATAATGCATTCATAGAACATTCATAAGCAGCATGTAAGTATACCATAACATCCTGACATACCTTAACGGCTTGTGCCTCAGTGGGCTCAGCCTCTGTGCCTGTGATCAGAAGGTTGCCGGCTCAAGCCCGGCCTTGGCACATCTGTGGGTCCGTGGGCAAGGCCCTTAACCCCCAGCTCCCTGGGCACTGCTGTGAGTGACTGCCCTTCATGGGGGAGGTGTAAAGAGAATTTGAATTTCCCCATGGCAGATCAATAAAGTATCAATTATTATTATTATTATACATTAATAACAAACATTATACAATAATACAGTGTTTCCCCTACCATTATATTAGGGGGGAGCCTAATCCGCCCCCCCC
>JAABNY020000035.1:5904270-5917732 GCA_015164015.2 Brevimyrus niger
AGGGGGGAGCCTAATCCCCCCCCCCCCCCCACGACACCTCCCGCCCCCCGTTAAAGGTCAAGTTAGTTGTATTTTATTTACTATAAAGTGCCAGATCACAAAAGAAGTAATTTACAGTCACCTTTCCTGTAGAACCGATCTATACATTGTCCTTTTAATAAACAAACTAGCCTTATGTAATTTATCTTATTTACACAACAGTTTGTCATTTTTGCCTCTACACGGTCGTGTGTCTACAATTCTCCTCTGCTGTCTGTATCGCGCATGGCGGAGTTCTGTCCCGGAACACAGGTGAGCACACTCCCACCAGTAGGCAGAGACCACACGTCGGAAAATAAGTCATGTCAGCCACCTGAAAAGCAGGTTTTTTTCACATGAAAACCATGAATCCTGTCAGTGTCTGTCGCCCCCTCCCCCCCAAAACTGTAAACCTAGGGGAAACACTGTAAAAAACTAATATTATAATCGTATAATGTGGTGTGTTAAGATGCTATGGTATACTTGCATCTTATAAATGTCATATAATGCTTTATGAATGCATTATGAAGGTGCAGTTAATGTAAAGCATCACCGATTTCAGAAAAAGACCTCAGAGACACTCTTTTATGGGCAGCAGAGGTCGGTAGCCTCTGATTCTGTTGGAGAGCAAGCTGCTCAGAAACGTATCTGGTTTTACATTTCCGAAACCCTCCTACTCCTAAATGCCGCCGTTTAAGTCCCAGAAGCATCGTGCTCCGATTCCCACAATGCACTAGGGTTGTAGCTTTGAACAGTGCTGTTGTGTGCAGTCTGCATGGTCCCCAGTGCTGGTGCAGTGAAGCACATCCAGCCAGAGAACTGCGAGAAACTGTGAAATCACACCCTGTCACGAAACATGCACATTTTCAGACTTTGTCCTTGTTCCCAGAATCTAATTTTGCTATTATATAAGAATAAATAAATAATAAAATTGGTGCAGCATTTTTCTTCTCTCATTATGAGAGCAGGAGGGTGAAGATATTCTTTATAGTGATAAAGTGAGATTATATGACGTGTAATGGGAGATAATAAAAAGGAATATTAGAGCAATTGTGAAAATTGGTATCTTATGAGAATTTATTGCCAGAATTACAGATTGGAGTGACATTGTAGCAGGGACTCTTGCATTCTGCAAAAAAAATGGTGCAAGAACGTCACCTTTCTTTTCATTACCTAAAAACCATGTGAGTCCATTTATCTGTAGGTGGCACATAATTATACTGTAACTGGCAGGGACACCTAATGAGCTTTGAACTGTTGAACTCTTAGAAAGGCACATAAACTTTAAATCTATCAATTCTTGTTCGGTTTTTGAATAAAACATACTACATTGTCTAAGGGGATTATGGCTGCTGCAGCCTGCTGGAATATAATTAGAGACATTTGTTGGTCAGTGAGAGGGCCATTAATTTTTGCAGAATGTAATGGTTGTTAAATGATTAAGTGGCTGTGGATTCATGAATCAGCAGCTTCTGCTGACCTACCTGCTGGAGAAACCTCATCCAGTGGAGTGGTCAGCAGGACCTGGAGCTCCTGTTTGCATGGAGACCTTTCCAGAAACCGCTTGGTTGTTCAGGTCTTTACAGTAGAGTATTTCTTTCCCATCTTTCTTCCCTATTTTTCATTTGTTTGTTGGTGTTTTTTCAGCATTTCCCTGCCAAGGTTAGAAATTCTTTCTAATCTCCTGGATCTTCTCACAAACAGCCCGTTTTCCATCTTAATTCTCTTTATCGGTTACTGTATAGATGTTGCTGTCATGCTGCCTTCTTTGGTAGCTTTCTGGGCTCAGTAATTTATCTTTCCTGATTCTGGCTTCTCCCCTTTACTCTTTCCACTCTGCTACCACTCACCCACTTTGATTTCTTCACCACTTTCATTTCCATCAGGTTTTTCAGACTCCTCTTGTATGATTGCCTTGAAAACTTTCAATGGTTCCTCTGGTTCAGGCCAGGCCTGCATCTCAAATTGGTTTCTGGAGTTTCCCTCCAAGGCACTGGGTACAGTCTCTAGGTCATTTCTTCTAAGCTGGATAGTCTCCCCCTTCCCTTTCATCTTCTCCTGGAGCCTTGCATGTACGTAGTTCACCATCAGTTCCACAATGTCCTCCAGGCCGAGTCTTTGCTACTCGTGTTCAGCTGTTCCATGATTCGGCACTGAGAATGTAGTCTTTTTGATTGCTGTGGATGCATAATACAGGCTGTGTAAATACAGTTGTGCTCATAAGTTTACATACCCTGGCAGGATTTATGATTTCTTAACCATTTTTCAAAGAAAGTGAATGATAGCACAAAAACTTTTTTCACTTATGGTTAGTGGCTGGCTGAAGCCATTTATTGTCAAACAACTGTGTTTACTTTTTTTTAAATCATAATTACAACAGAAACTACCCAAATGAGCCTGATCAAAAGTTTACACACCCCAGTTCTTAGTACCGTGTACTAAGTTAAGTTGTAAGTTATTGGGCTGTCTTGCATGAACTGCACGTTTGAGGCCTCCCTCCTCAGAGTTGCTCAATGATATCGAGGTCAGGAGACTGAGATGATCACTCCAGAACCTTCGCTTTATTTTGCCGTAGCCAGTGACGTGGCCTTCTCTTTTGGATCACTGTCATGTTGGAATGTCCATGCACGTCCCATGTGTAGCTTCTGGGCTGATGAGTGCAAATTAACTTCCAGTATTTTTTGATAACTTACTGCATTCATCTTGCCATCAATTCTGACCAAATGACAAAACAGAAACTAGCCAAATGACAATAATCAAAAGTTTACATACCCTGGTGATTTGGCCTGATAACATGCACACAACTTGACACAAATGGGTTTGAATGGCTATTAAAGGTAACCATCTTTACCTGTGATTGGTTTGCTTGTAATTAGTCAGTTTGTATAAAAGGCCACTGAGTTTCTGAACTTCTGACAGACCCTTGCATTTTTCATCCAGTGCTGCACTAATGTTTTTTTTTTTTATTCTAAGTCATGGGGAAAGCAGAAGAATTGTCAAAGGATCTGCGGGAAAAGGTAGTTGAAATCTACCAGGGTTTGTATACTTACAGTATGAGCATAACTGTATCAATTAAGCTGGTCCATGAAATCATATAATAAGCAATAAAGGAAGATGATTTTGCCTTCTTAAAGAATAAACTGAAATTCTATCCTTATATTTAATGTACTGTTCAATGCAAGTCAATTTGATTTTGAGCGCCGCCTTTCACAACAGAGGCACCCCAAGGTACTGTACATGGGCGTGGGGCACAGCATCACTAAGACTGAACAATACAGAAATGAAGAAGGGGAGAACGAATGCAGGCAATGGCAGAGGAACCAATACCTTCCAAGGCAGAAAAATAACCTCTGGGGGTCCAAGGTCAACTGCAGACTTCTCTGCTATCACCAGTCGACATATATTTACACTTTGAAACCTGATTCTTCTCCTCCATAGTAATTAACAAAAAAGGGTTTTGCTCGGTATTACATAGTTTTGTTACTGTCCACATTTGAGTGTTTTACAGTTGACCTTTCTGCATTGTGACTCTCCCCATCACAGGGTCGGTGTAAAAAACGAAATGGGATTTTTTTCCAGAGTTTTGCGAAAGCTGCAAAGACACGCGAAGGCTGGCAGACTCAGCAAAAACCTTAGTAACTCATAAATGCCTAAAATATACGCAGAGTGCTGATATGGAGGACATCAAGCATGTGTACAGCAGTGATCTTGCTGTGATCTCGCAGTGCTCCTTGTATCATGCATTTGCATTTCTTTTTATTCTGCCCGCATGCTCACTTTGCACACTGAGGGGAGCAATAACTTTTCCTTAATATTTCCAGATAGTGGGGGCCTGTGGAAGGATTGACTGTATGTCACACTTATTGAGGGTTACAGCCCTTACCAGCTTGGACTGCCTTTTTCATAATGAATGTGTTTGATAAGGTTCAGGACGCACAGTGTATGTAAGGCTCATGTTGAGGACAACAGGCATTCAGAAGGCACTACAAGAGCCCCAATGAAATATTCAGCGACATTTCAGGGAAGCTGACAGAAGCCACGCTTTCTTGTTTTCTCGTTTGATTTGATTTATTTTCATCATCCTGCTGTCTTTAAGAGACTAAATCTTCAGAAGCGCTCTTCTCGGAGGGAACTCTGCTTATTTTTCTCTATGATTAAACAGATATACATTGGTGAACTTCTCGCAGCGTGATCTATGTATAACTTTGGTCTCTTTCTGTTATGACTCAGTTCAGCTTCAAAGCATAGTGTAACCTTTATGACATGCTAGTGTAAACCATATTCCTGTTACATTTAATATTCCCTTCTTGTAGTATTTTACTCATCTAATCAGTGTCAGAGCTGAAGCTGAGGTTCATCTTTCATGTTGCACTTTCTTAGCTGATTGTAATCTGATCCTCTTTGATCTGTACAGTACTGGTTTAAATCGCTATAGTTAGTTTTTAGATTCATTTTTCGTTGTCACAAAGGACTGTTTAAAGTCCCTGCTATCAACAGTGATCAGAGCCGGAAATATTTTACAATCAGACATTCAGCATCATTCTCTGGAATTCCAGAGATATTCAACAACAAAAGAAGATGCTGGTCAAGATTTTTCACAATAAAAGCTCAAAATTGCTGTGCTGGAAAATCAATGAAATGAATGTGTTCTGTTTGTTTCCCTTTAAGATTATTAAATTTGTGCTATTTGCATTTTAATCACTTACAGTTTATCAATATTTACATATTAGAAATATCACAAGCAAATATTTGAAGAACTGAATGTTGAAAGTGGGCCCGAGAATGTCACTGATCTGTTTAGTGCGAAAGAGAACCATTCATTCTTCATCCATTCACAGTCATTCTCCAACCTCTCCCAGCCATTCCCAGCCGTTCCCAGTTGTTCCACAATAATCCATAAGTACCACACACCATTAGCACTACACCCTTAAACAACCCGCTGTAGCTACCTCTGATGTTTCATAGCCATTGGTTGTGAGTAATAGGGTTTATTAGGCTTCTAATAAATTAGTGATCAGGGCACTGGTTACCCCCCCCCCCCACAAGTGTCTACCCATAATAAAGTGGTGGCATCATCTCAGACGTTTGCTTATCCGGAAGCCTGCAGACCAAACATTAACATTAAGTTACTCTGCCATGCAGTGAGTTTCCATTTAATGTATTAATAATAAATTCTCTAAATAAGGCAGCTGATACACTAATATCTCAGGGAGGGATGATTTATGAACTTTCTGCAGACAAAGCGCTCTGCAGATGCAGGCTGCGTTCTGCGGGCGGAAGAGGGTGGCATTGTCCCATCATCTCTCTTTCACGCCAAGACTCCTAATAACATTTAACTTGGATTAGATTCAAGACCACGTTCAACCCACAGTCTGGAAAGAAAGTTAAAATGGCCATAAATTCCCAACAAAGACCATGTACAGCGGAAGCGTTTAGTTTTGCAAAGCTGCAAATCTCATGCCGGCTCCTCCGTGAAGAGGCCCTGGCGTCTGAATCCACACCCATGGTTCCGTCCGCAGGACTCTGCTGCTTCGGAACAACACGCTGCGGATCATCAACTCCAGCCGCGCCGACGAGGGCAGTTACGTGTGCCGCGCCGAGAATCAGTTCGGATTGGCCGAGATGACGACGATCCTCTGGGTCAAAGGTACGCGTGTCTCCCCACCCCGCGAGGCGTCTGCGGCCCGCGTCACAGCGGCCACTTAAGCGGAGTTATGTCACATGTGACTGACGTGTGTCTTTATGCCACCACTGTTACGCGAGGAGTGTTAAAATGCTCCCGCCCCCCTCACCTCCAGAGGCCATGCGCGTGGAGGTCAGTCCGGCCCGGGTGGAGGTGACGGTCGGGGAGAGCGTGGTCCTCACCTGCAAGACCATTCATGACCCCTCCTTGGATGTCGGCATCCTCTGGATGCGCAACCGCCAGCCCCTCAACTTCCACCAGCAGGGGGGCCACTTTGAATTCATCCAGACAGTAAGTGTTTGACCATCAAGATACGGCCTGTGTTGGACATCAAGATACAGCCTGCATTACCTGAAAGTTGAACTTGGGTGATAATCGTACAGTAAGAATCCAAATCATGGATTAGTCCAAACCATGCTTGAATTATCTGTCATAAGCACCAAACTGAAAGTGTTTTAAAGGATTCAGTAAAATACCAATCAATTCCAACCTATCCCAACCAATCAGCTGGTTACTCGGTGACTGTGACTATTTATACTCAACTGGTTGATTGAAACAAACTCTTGGTCTGAATTTGCATTTTCTGAACCAGGAACTTTCCACCTTTGAACATATAAAGGCATGCACTCAAACACACATATAGCACAAAGCCAGCACTGAAAGGTCACACAACATGGGGATTCTGTAATTAAGGGTACCTAGAGTGGATTATGAAGAACATCTTTTAAATCAAACAGCCAATCTTTCAGAGCCAGTACGCTGATACTCCACGTACACATTGTGGCTGGTATAGCTGTATTTACCACAGTAGTAGTTTTTTCAAGTGAGGCTATGTCATAATAAAATAGCAGCCATTCTTACCATTTGAGAAGCTTAAACCTTTTTACAGTAAGTGCTGTAAACACATTTGACAGCTTTCCACTTGCCTCAAGTGGAGAGATACACTGCTGACAGGGATTAAAACATTGATCTAGAATCTTGCTGGGAAAATGACATACATTTGACATACGTTTCACCTGCCGTGACAATATCCTCATCTTCTGCTGGCTTCTGCAATTCACAGTGATTGTACCAGGCTCTGATAGAGGTGCCATTGGACAAAATGATCCCCCCTTGGTGGGAGATTTTCGCCCGGCTGACATCAATGGGGGGGGGGGGGGGTGTTAAGCGTTTTATAAAGGCTGGAATATTGCAGAACTTAACTTGCTCGTCAGTGATAAGTTATCAAAATGCGGACCTGAAACAGCTATGGTTCATAGTGAAAGAGTTCCAGAGAGGCCCTGGACTTCCTGTGATCAGCATAAATGGCTGGAATTTAGGACAATGGGTGGATCGTGTTTACAGTTAAAGATCTAACGATGCTTAAGATGCAAGGAGGTAATGTTTGGACAGCAAAAAGTGATGTGTAAATTCCTGGAGATTAGTGGGTAACTGAACCTGAAGATTTTAATGAGTCCAGATCGAAGCCTTGTCTGTTCTGAGGCTTTGGGGAAACAGGCTGTAGTGTTTCACCCCATAGACCGAGATTGCTTAGAGATCAAATAAAAAGCATGTTCTGAATCCAGGTGCAAAATGCCAGGCTTTCGTGTTAATTCACCTGCCGCTGCCAGGTTAGCTCTTCCTGCCCATGGCTTCCTCTGCGGGGACGCCGGGGACACGAGACAGACATGAGCGGCGAGCCAAAGATACCGTCTTTGTAATTCTAATCAGCCGGCAGCCTCGCCGGCTGCCTGTAAATCTTGAGGTTCCCTCTGCGCAGCCCACAGAGCTTGTCAGCTCGTGAGAGGCAGGACAAGACGACAAGGACAGAACACTTCAGCTCTAACAGCGAGAGCGATGAAAAGCCAGTTAAAAATCTAATGAATGGTGGTTTTCAAAGACAGTTTAATCTGTGCTGCTGTTTTCTAATTATTTATTTTTTGTTTTTTTTGCCCTCCTCCACACACCGCACAAACGCAGCAATCTTCTTCAGCTGATCTGATGATTAGGAACGTTCTTCTGAAGCATGCTGGGAAATATGGCTGCCGCGCCCAGACCAGTGGGGACATGGTCTTCGCGGAAGCCGAACTTCTTGTTCGAGGTGAGCCTGTTATCTGACGCCAGCAGCTCTAGGAAATCCCCGCCTTCCATGCGGCGGCTCCAACATGGGCCCCTTCCGGCTCCCCCACCCGGGAGCTGCGTGGCTTAAATGCCTGACCGAGCAGATAAGATTGAAACTGCAATTTTAAGAATGAGATAAATCCCTCAGAACAGTGGATCTGGCTCAGCCAGTCTGCAGGTTCATACTGTTTTACTGAATAATGGCTTTGCTTTTATTACAAACAGAAAGTTATGGTGCTGTCCATTTTTTAGTGCTGAATTGCTAAGACAGGAAATCAACACAGTAGTATCAGTCGTTCATTTTCCGATTCTATGGGTTTGTTGTAAAACTGTTTTACGGGGGTTCGATGTGTACCATACTACACTGTGGAAATTTATGGCCAGCCAGATGGGAGACGGCGCAGTGGTTTGCACTGTCGCCTCACACCTGAGGGACCAGAGTTTGATTCTCTTCCATGGCTCCATGTGTGTGGGAGTTTGCATGTTTTCCCTGTATCGTTGTGGGGTTTCCTCTGGGTGCTCTGCTTTCCCCCCACAGTCCAAAAACATGGCAAGATTAGAGTTACCAAATTTCCCATAATGGCGAGTTACCAAATTTCCCACCGGGGTGTGGGTGAGTGTGCAGTGTGATCCCATCCTGGGTTTGTTCCCTGCCTTGCGCCCATATCCTCAGAGATATACCCCAGGTGCCCTGTGACCCTGAATAGGACCAGCAGTTACAGAAAGTGGGTGGGTGGCCAGACAGACAGACATGAGTTCCACTGAAGAATTTAGGGGGCTTTCTGTTTTGTTACTATAGCAACATTTGATAGATATTAATGAATATTAATACCGGTGTTTACCGTCTTTCCACTGGTTGTCATTAACTGCAGCAGCTGGTAGATTCCCCTTGACATCAGTTCCCTCTAGAGAACTTAAACATTCACTGATTCATAAAATGAAAATGCGGAATTAAACATCCTTAATGATTAGGGTGTGCAGTGTCGCTGGTGTGCTTCCCTCGGATGAAGACAAAAATAATCAATAACAATCAGCATCCATCCATTTTAACCTCTGCGGGGGGGCATGTTTTATTAGCTGATGGAGTAAAGTAGATAGAAGATACTGTACATCTGAGAGATTCACATTCACTCAGACCTTTTCCCTTAGCCTGGCTTACTGTGAGGCCTGTGAGGTCCTTTTTAACCAAGACGGGCACTTGTTAGCAATGAATGACGTGGCTGTGACATCTGTTCATTTCACCACCAGACGGTGAAACATCCCGGAATCGGGTTCCTCTGGCTTATTTCGGACATGTAAAACTGGGGCGTTTGTTTAACATCACTTTCGGGCGTGACTGTTAGTATGCGGCCAATGGTGAGCATTTGTTGGGGCGTGCAAACTTAGTGGGCCAGATTCTGCCGGAAGGGCTTTCTGCCTGGTCGTATGATAATAAAGTATAAAGGGGAAGTCTTCGGAGCTTTGGGTTCCCATTCTGTCTCGATGTAAGGCCCTCACTCTGGTGTCCAGGACCCCCGGGCCCCCCAGGGATCGTCATCGTGGAGGAGATAACAGACACCACGGCTACCCTGTCCTGGACTCGCGGAGTGGACAACCACAGCCCTATCGCGGCCTACAACCTGCAAGCCCGGAGCCCCTACTCCCTGGGCTGGCAGGCTGTCAGAACAGGTAACAGCAGCCCGCTCTGGTCATGTGGTTCGGGGCCAAGGGTGGGGCTACATGGATACTAACACACAAATGCACAAAAGAGTTAGCAGGTCAGCAGACAGACGTTGTTTTTGGTTGGAGGGGATAGTAAGTCGATATGAACGTGCAGGAGGCCTTGCAGGTAGCGCTGGGGCGTTAAGGTGAGAGTCGAAGCCTCCAACTAGCTTGCTAACTTTGTACTCCTATATACACATTCTGTACTGTGACAGACTTTTGGGTGCTGTAGCAGACATTTACAAAGTTCTGAGTTAATCTCTCGGTACATAATATGATGAGAATTTCTGGCTTAATTTGTCTTTAATTAGTCCATGCTAAGACTTCTTTGCTAATCAGAAGTCCTGTAAGTCTTCCTACTTAGCATGCATTTGAAGAGAGAAGCTCAAATCATATGCACACTGATTTTTTTTTTTCTAGCTCCAGAGGTCAGAGCTGGTTTCTGTGCTTCAGATTGAGAAGCAGGTCGCTGCGTTTCCTCCGCTGCTTTTATGGGGCTGTCAGAAGCCCAGAAACTTCATCCATGTGGCTGAAAGCAGCACCGGCCATGTCTCAGGCTTTAATGTCAAGGCACAGTGTCTTGCTAAGTGTGTGTAATCTGCCCAAATCCATACAGCCAGATAACAGTAATAATAAGTTTAGCCCTCAGTCATTATTAATGCCTGTGCCTGCATGACTCACCTTGCTCATTTACCCACTTAGCACTGCTCTGTTAAGTGACACCAAACACAGTAAAACACAATTTAAGCCTTCATCACGAGAGCTGGGGTGAACATAAAAACATTGCTGCATTAAACCTGAAGGGGTGGGGGGATGTTAATGGGGAAGTGAAGGGAAATGTTAAGAGAGATGTTAATGGGGAAGTGAAGGGAGATGTTAAGAGGGATGTTAAAGGGGAAGTGAAGGCAGATGTTAAGAGGGATGTTAAGGGGAATGTTAAGGGACACGTGAAGGGAGATATTAAGGGGGAAGTGAGGGGGTTGTTAGGGAGGAAGTGAAGGGGGATGTTAAGGGGAAGTGAAGAGTTTTAGCTCAGTTGAGCCTGGATTCCTGCAGCAGGCCTCTTCACAGAGAGGGAAGAAGTGTTTTTATCTGAACATTCCCCAAAGCTAACCAGTAACCTAACAATAATCTGCTAGCATTCCATGGCATCCCTGAATCTGGCCAGATCGGAGAATCTCATTGCATATAGTAGCATTCGTGGATGGTAGATCACAGCACGGAGCGCCATGTGTGTTTCTCCCGCAGACCCGCCACACATCACCGGAGACATGGAGTCCGCCGTCGCCGTCCACCTCAACCCCTGGGTGGAGTACGAGTTTCGCGTCGTGGCCACCAACGCCATCGGTACAGGGGATCCCAGTGCACCTTCCAGCGTGGTCCAAACCCAGGAGGCGGGTATGGTGGCGGGTGTGCGGCGTGTGCAGTGTGTGAGGCGTGTGCAGTGTGTGCGAGTCAATCCCGGCTAAAGGTAGAGGTTAGATTTTCTGTATGTCAAAGGCAATTACATGGCAGGTAAAACCAAGGTATGGAAAATTACCTCCAGAATACCGTAGTCCAGTGTGTGAAGTGAGCCCTTAGAAACGCTCAGGAGAAGAATACATCTTAAAGGCTTTTAATTACAAGTAAAGCTTAAGCTGGGGGAGTGTGGGCTCAAGGCCTCATTTCTATAAAAAATGCTAGTTTGATTCACTTGCAGTTGCTGCTATCCAGTACACACAGTAGCAAATGATAGACCTTTCAATTAGAATCAATTAGGATTCCACTGTAAATCCTCAGAAAGGCCGACTTCCCCCACATTAGGAGATGGGTGGCTCTCTCCTGTCGGCCATTTCATGCTGCGTCTGATGGCTCTGAGCTGTGAGACGCACAGGAGTCCCTCGCTGTTATCCTGCGACGGCCTTCCATCTTCAATCGGCTTCAATGACGAATCAATACAGCACATTTCCCATAACCCCTTAAGACCATTTGAAGCTCTATATGTTCTCATTTCTCCTCATGCACTATATAACAATAACAACAACACCACAAAAGTTAAAAAGTTGCTGAGGATGTTTTTGTTACTGGAAATTGCCATGAATGTTTTGGCAGATCAGTTATAGGTGTTTCTACTCTCTGTGTGTGGATTCGGCCTGATTCTCTGAGGTGCGCAACTTTACTCTGGTCTTATCCCGTCTTCTAAAGACTTGCAGTTATTCTAACTGGTCTGACTAATTTGCCGACGAGTCGGTTTATGGGTTTTGTGCATGTGAGTCTGTGTGTGTATGTTGGTTGGACTGGAAGCCCATCCAGGGTGTCCCCAACGTTGGGCCTTATGCTGTCTGAAGAGTTCCCTAGGGACACACTAACCCCCCCCATGACCTCATCCAGGATAACTGGGTGGAAGGATCATTTATAGTGCCATTAAATTATTTTAATACATAAATTGCTATGAAATTATTGTAATCAAGCATGGAGTATCTCTGTTTCAGCTTAGTCTTTTATGAATTGTATGAGCAAATGCAGAGTAAATATCTCCAGATATATAAATATAAATAGAAGAGAATACAGTGTATGTCTTAGCAAACTGTCGTTAACAAATCTATTGTGAATTAACTGGAGAACCACGGTAGATAGACACAATCGATCGGCTGATCGATTCATTTATTCTCCTGATGAATGATTTGTTGGCCAGTCGGCACATTCAGCCGGACGCAGCGTAGCCGGTGATCGCGGCGCGGCGGCCCCTTCCCCCTTTCCTGCCGACCGCAGCTTTTCCGCGCACCATTTAAAGCCGCGGTGCCCAGCTGAGCAAACGTTTCCTCAATGAGCCCCCTAGAGTCAGCAAGCGGCTGCCCCCCTCTGCGTTATGACTCCATAAATATTCCGCAAGGGACAAACGGCACGTTCGGCCCTTTAAGTCAAACCCCCACCGCACCTGTTTCCGGACTGTTTTATCACCTTAACGAACGGCTCAGCCGCGAGCGCCTGCTTTGTGCCGCGACTCTGCGCTCCTTCCTTTGAATAAGGTCGGCCTCCTTTCAGGCTGACAGAGCGCCGCTGGCCCCTTCTTGACGGTTTCAGGGTCACCTTTATCAGAACGCTTTACGATCGCCCCCCCCCCCTCGCCCACCCACCCCATCTCAGGAACCGTGCGGTGCAGCTGTTTTTATCGCCCCGCGCCCGCCAGCCCACTATCGACAGCCGGCTTTCCCACTGCGTCGGCACTGCATTTTTAATTGGCCGAGATGATGGCAGTAAGCTTCTTACATGAATTTAAACATGCCTGCCGCCTGTGCTGAAAGACCCGGTCCACCGGCCCCCTGGGGCTGAAGCCTGGGCATTATCTATTCATGAGGAACAGGTCTCACCTCGCTGTGGCTCCAATTAAACGTGAGCGCGCCTGCAGGCAGCTGCCCAACACGGGCCGCTGTGAAAAAGCAGCATGTCTGACCGGGACCCTTTATCAGCTCCCTACAAATCCACCTGCGATTGTTTTGGATTCCTCGTTGACTTAATTCAAGCGCTGTGCTTGTTTAATGACTGTTAATTAATTTTTTGTGTCCCTCTCAGTCCAGCCTTGTACTCCGTGGGTTCAGGCCCGTAGTTAACGTGCAGATTTCGGAAATTGGCTTAACGAGAGGAATGCTAAGAGTGTGCAATGGTAACCATGTTTCTCTCCTCATGTCCCGCAGTCCCCTCTGTGCCCCCAACCAATGTCAGAGGAGGAAACGGGCACAGATATGAACTGGTGATCTCCTGGGAGGTAAGAAGTACATATAAACCCCGTAAACTTCACAGGCCACAGAAATGAGCCCCCTACCCCGAAAACCTCACAGGCTGTAGAGTTGAGCCCCCCTACCCTGAGAACCTCACAGGCTGTAGAGTTGAGCCCCCCTACCCTGAGAACCTCACAGGCTGTAGAGTTGAGCCCCCCTACCCCGAGAACCTCACAGGCTGTAGAGTTGAGCCCCCCTACCC
>JAABNY020000035.1:5917832-5932657 GCA_015164015.2 Brevimyrus niger
TTAGGCCTACATCCTCACACGTGGTGTAAGTTACCCCCCCTACCCGGAGACCCCAACCGGCGGTAGAGATGAGCCCCCTGCCCCGAGAACCTCACAGGCTGTAGAGATGAGCCCCCCTACCCCGAGAACCTCACAGGCTGTAGAGATGAGCCCCCCTACCCCGAGAACCTCACAGGCTGCAAAACTAACTGCTGTGGTTTAAGTGCTGTCAAAGGGCCCATTTTGGGGTCATTTGGTCCCCAGTGAACAGTTGACATTTGCAGGAAAGAGACTCTGTTTTCCTATCATCACACTTAGTAATGCCTTTTCAAAAAGTGACAGCGAAAATATGCTCGGGGTAGTTTAAAGATTAAGGTCATCCTCCGATGCTTTATTCTTTTACAAAACCTCACGGTTAGGCAGCAGTATGATGAATAAATCGTTGGATGCCGGTGGCACAATAATGAAGCAAAATGAACATTCCCCAGTTTGTGTTTTCCGACACTTTGTCAGGAATCAGGACATCACTCCTCCGCTCAAACAAAGGGCTCATCCAGCTTCCCACTTCTTACTGCCATCATATCCCATTCCAGCGTCTCTTGTAGGAATACCGAATGGCACCATTAGCCGGCTGTCTGTGGTCCGCAATGTGGCTGTATTGAAGAGCTATTTCTATAGCTACCACACTCCCTCGCTATCCCAGTCACACACATTACTTAAGCTAGTTACTATTGCAGCTGTAGGAATCCCAGAGAGGAAAGCACCAGAACACAGAGTGATTAAGGCATTGAGCCTCCACTTTCTTCAGATTACACTGATGTGTGTGATATTATTTGCACATATTTGTTTATCCTACTTGGTTTACTTGTCTTTTTCAATGCTGAATCCATTTGTAGCACCCCAGCATTACCAGCGTTTGAGGTTTACTGGCTAATGAGTGTTACTGGTTAACCCTGCACATATCAGTTAGTCCATTTCGCTCTCGTCGTAGCTGAGGCTTAACATCGTGGCACAGCCTGTGAGAGCCTGAGCGGTTAAAGGAGAGCACAGTCCCCTAGCGCACAGAGCCGCACCCTGGCCCCCTTCCCTGTAATTCATCACTCCTGGCCTAAAAAGATGAGGAGAAGCTGCCCAAACCTTTGGAGGGTAATGCAGAGCGGGGTACAGTGTTAGTTACAGAGAGCATCTCTACCAGAGGACATAAAGCATGCAGGCCGGCACAATCCAAGCATAGCTCAACAGCAGAATCTTTACACAGATCTGCCTTCTACCTCTGTGTGAAAAAGGAGCTGGAAAGCATGTCTGATCATACAGAAAACGCGCAGCGGCGATCTTACCCCTGGCAGCGCATTGCCGGGGTGAAACTCCCCCAGATATCTGTGAGCAGTGTTTGTGCACTGAGGGAGTATTGCTGTCTTCACCTACCCATGGGGGAACAGCAGCACATCAACCATCGGCTGTTAATTGATGAAAAAGGAAGAGGGTTTTGAATTAGGGCAGTTAAGGGTACTGTTAGTCTGGGAGCCCGGAACAGATGCGCAGGTATTTAACGGCTGTTCTGGAGGCTATTAAGCACAAAGGCCCATGTGTCACCAAGGAAATAACCTTCACATGATGCATTTTGCGCAGTGGGGGTGGGAGGAGTCCAGAAGGATCCTCGATCGTGGCATTGTTGCTCAGTTCAACGGGAGCAACTTATTACTGTATGTATGGCATAACCGTCGTTAGAATGGTCTCTGCATCCATGGTGACAGCCCAGTTCTGAAGACCTGTAATGACCTGTTCGGCAAGTAGTGATACAGCGACCATGGGGATGTTAAGGCACGCTTGAGCCCCAGGGGATGCTGAGGGGCCCTGCTGCTGCCCTGAGGGACTGTGCTGGTGCCCTTGTCACTTAATCTGAGGGTATTTGCTGGTTCTGGTGTTCTGGCTGCATCCTGTGCTGTCGACACCTGGCTCCCTTCTTGTCGGCGACGCCGTGCTGAGATCACACTGGCAGGGAGGCGGCAAGGACGAGCTCTGCAGGAACAGGAGGGCCGCGTTCTAGCATGCTCCGCTATCCGGGGCCGGGGAGCATTTGTTCTGGCAAAGTACGGTGAAGCAGAGCTCTGGTCACCAGGAAAAAAATGAGGATTAAAACCAGCTAGAGGGAGGTACCTCTGCACCTCCTCTCTGCTCCTCGGAGGAGGGCTTCCAGAGTGGGCCTCCTGCATGTATGCCTGTGCTCATTAGGGATGGGGACGCCTGATTTGGGAAGCAGTCTCGGTCATTCGCAGCGCCCGGCCCGCTCTCCTCCTCACAGCCATATCCTCATTACGGCGTTCAGTGAGTCCGTCCCGTCGACTCGCGGGTCTTCGCATCTTTACCCGCTGCTCTTTGTGTTGCTTTTTCCTTCCCAGGGAGGGGGGGCCCCCTGTGACTCCCCCGCCATTCTCACTGCCCTCACACGTCTCTCCGTGATCTGCCCGCTCTACAGTCCACCAGCCCCATTAATAAGGCCGTAACAGAGCGCGTTCCTTTCGCGGGTCCATCCACACACGCTAATTAGTCAAAGCCCCATTCCTCCCAGATCGAGAATCCTAGTATAACACCATCATCCCCCCACACCACCACCCCCCCCCAACATTCTCGCAGAAGGCCTGTTAATTTGAGTGCCCCTTTAGGGAGCAGTAGCTTTCAAAGGCTCAGGAGGTGCTTGGATTACACCCTGACGGATGGGTGCTGCCAAAAGGAGAGGAGAGTACAGGTGTTCCTCCATTTATTACCCTGTCCCAAGACTTCATTCTGCCAGATCACATTTTAATTATACTTCCCCCAAATTAATTGCATTTGAATCTGTTGCCATTGAACCAGGTGCTGGAGGTTGTCCCCAGTTTCACCCCCTTAGCAAACACCAAAACAGCACCTGTGCTACTTTGGAAGTACGGACGACCTCGGCCACCAGATCCAGTCTGTAGCTTGATATGTCAGTCATAAGGGGGGCTTTTGAAAGGGTCTAACAGATTCTTTAGTCTCTTTAGGCACCTTATCCCGGGCAGAGGTGGAAAGTTCAGGTCCAGAAAGTAAAAATCCAGTCTAATATGGTCTCGACCAATCAGTTGAGTTCTCTGTGACTGTGACTGTATGCTCAACTGGTTGGTTGAAACAAAACCATGGACTGGATTTGTACTTTCTGGACCTAAACAAACCACCTCTGATCCTGCTTTGCATCTGTTGTTTCCAGGACAGGAACCAAACCCCCGTGACTCTGTATAGTACAAGCAGTATGGAGAATAAATTAATGAATGAAACCCCTTTAGTGTATTTTACTGTGTAAGCTAAAATTGTGGTGTATATTAAAAAATGTGTTTGTGTAGTCTTGACAGCCATTAAAAATATGGTATATTTTTGTAATGGCCAGGACTGACCAGTGAAGGGAGCCATTCCAAGTAGGAGACTCTACAGGCTGAGATTTTACCCACGGTGTCATCCGCAGAAACAGGACTGGCTGGCGTTTCTTCACTCACACTTAATTAAAGTGCAGCTGTCATCGCATCGTTAAGCAGCCCTCGCAGTGCTGATGAATTTAATTAAAGAGTTGACTTAACTAAAGCTCTGGTTAGTCGGTGTGTTCATGCAGCACTTGCACCGCTGTTCCTATGGCGACCTGCATCTCCTTCATTACTGCACAAAGTATTGCCCGCAGCTGATTTCCTGTGTAGAATAGATCTCTCAGACGTCACTGTGAATCACTCAGATTTGTCCTTTAACTAAATTCTACGGCGCCTTCTTACAGTGATGTTATGCTATCACCCTAATGATACATGATACAGGGACTATTCAGTGCTCTCTGGAAGATTCATGCAGAGTAACTATATGCTCAGCGAATGGCCCTGACCATGTGACTGAGAACACTAGATGGTTCTGTGGATCGCATGAACCGAGCTCCAGTGCAGACTTTCGCTCTATTCCCTACGTCCCTATGTGTTACTTTTCTGTGAAGATGAATTTATAGATACATGGATACAAAAGAGGTCAGGCCCCTGCCTGTGAGCTAAAGACCAACACTGTGTTTTTCTGGGCTGTCTGGTTCCTGAAGGACCGGAGACTCTGGGTCGGTCGTGCTCAGTCAGGAGTAAGTAGCACAGCACTAGCGGGTTCAGCTGCTTTTGTGACTCAGGAGAGTTTTGGTTACACAAAAATGTTCCGAAGGCAGAACAAAAAATGATTGGTTCAGAGAGAGAGCCAATCAGATTGTAGATGAGGTGGATCCAAGCAATTAGAGGAGGCAGGACCAAGACATTCCATTGGTTGGCCCTGCCTTCTCTAGTTGCTGGGACCGACCTCCTATACAATATGATTGGTTATCTCTCTTAATGAATCATTTTTCATTTTGCCCTCAGCACATTTTTTGACTAAGTAAAACTCCCACAAGCACTTTTTCACATATCTCTGCTGTTTTATCCGGCTGTATCCTTTTCACAGCAGCCATTTTTTTCATGCCGCGTTTCACTACAATCAGGCAGGATCACATTACGTCACATCGATCCTTTTTTAACAAAATCATCCTGGTCTATCTGCCTCATACTATCCGAAGCCACTCGTTTGAAGGGTCCTGTAGGAATCTCCTTATTTCCACTTATCTAAAAATGTTGTTTAGATGCACTGTCAAAACTTTTATTTTAAGTCAGGTGTGCATTTTCTAGAACTTTCCAGACTTTAGTCTGTATTGAAAGCTAAGGTTAAGGTCACATCAAGTCAATAACCAGTGATCCAGAAGTGAGAGATATGAGTCACTGATACCCATGGAGGGTTTGATTACTAGCTAGGAATCCAGTCAAGTAACTCATTTCACCTCCCGTCTTTCATATTAACAGTTCCAATTGGGTTGAACCTGGTAGGCTGAGGGGTAGACCTGACCACTGTGTGAAGTCGCCCCTTTGTTTTGAGGAAATCTAGTCAAACGGTCCCTACCCGTCCTTTCAGCCTGTATCTGAGGAGTTCCAAAATGGGAAAGGCTTCGGATACATCGTAGCATTCAGAGCCAACGGGACACGGGGTTGGAAGGAAAAGATGGTGACCTCCGCTGACTCCACCACCTTCAAGTACCGGGACGAGACCTTCCCTCCTCTGACCCCCTTTGAGGTGAAGGTTGGGGTCTACAACAACAAGGGAGACGGGCCTTTCAGCCAGGTGGTGACCATCTATTCTGCAGAAGGAGGTGAAGATCCCACACTCTCACACAATTTGCTGTCGTATGTACAGAAATGGATGAATTCTCTGCTTAATTAATGTTTTGGTGTGAAGTCTTTAATTGAAAAGATACAATGAAATTGGTCAGTATTTTTTCTGCTCTACAGATACTAGTGGCCTGTAAGCATGGGTGTAAATTATGGGGGGTAGGGGGTTGTAACCCCCAATTAATCAAAACCAGCCAATATAACTCCCTGGACCCCCTTAAATAGACCTCAACACCCCCCCCCCCTCTCCCCCGTGCTCAACCCAGAGTTAAGTCCTTGCCTGTATAAGACACTAGTTTGCTAAGTTAGTGTTTGGTAAACTGGAAATCAACCAGGCATCCAGTTTCCTTAACTCATTTATTTATTTTCTGGGTAGTTATACTCAAGCCATTTGCGCGTCTCAGGAGGTCCGAGAAAAACAGGGAAGCCGTGGACTGAATGGTGACCTGTCTGTCGCATCCTGATACAGAAAGCTGGGTTGTGTTCCCGCTGTGAACCACACTTCATTCTGCAGCCTGCCTTTAATTAATTGGTCAACTGGCCCAAGAAGACAGAGCAAGTAGGATGCAGAACGAACGCGGAAAATAACGTTAGTCGCAGTGCGCCGAAGGTCCCAGACGCCTCCTTGGCTTGACTGTTGGCTGTAATTGCGGGCATCAATTTGGCGGTTTATTAACTGATGCCTGAGCTTTTGTGTCGATGCCCAGAGCGTTGTCTTCTCATAACAGCAGAGATATTGGGATGAGGGGGTGGGCACAGCGCCCCCTTCTGGCTGTGTGATTTATAAGCTCCATCACTCTTTAACACAGAACCACGGGAGGCACCTACTGGAGTAAAGGCCGCTGTTGTTTCCTCCTCCGAGATCCAGGTAGCCTGGAGATCCCCTGAGCCTGGTCCAGGAAAACCCTATGGATATGAGGTTAGGGGAGGGCAAGCTGGTGTGTGTGTGTGTGTGTGTGTGTGTGTGTGTGTGTGTGTGTGTGTGTGTGTGCATGTGTTTATCTGATGAAAGACTTTGAATGATGGTTCTGGACTCTGAGGCCTGTCCAGTAGGACCCAGCACAGTACTCTAGGGTCTCCAAGTTCATGTCCCCATTTCCCCGGACAGGTGAGCTACTGGAAGGACAGCGTAGAGCAGGAGCAGTCTGTTGGGAAGCTGAAGACCCAAGGCAACCAGACCTCCATTGTGCTGATGGGTCTGGAGGGTAACACCCGCTATCTGGTCACCGTCAAAGGCTACAACAGCATCGGCCAGGGCCCCGCCAGTGTTGCCGTCCAGGCCACCACCTTGAAGCCCCGTGAGTCTCATCCTGCCGAGGCTGGTGCCTGGAGCGCGCCGTGAGCGAAGGCCATCAGCCGCCATTTGGGTGTCCAGCACGAGAGAACTCTGAGGCGGGAAGCGGGCTTGGGCCATATCTAATGTTTCACGCCGTTATACCAGCTAGACGCCTTACTGCAGAACACAATATCTCAGTGGCATTTTCATCATTGCTAATCCCATATTTACCATGCAGCCACCCAAGAGTTGTCTGTTTGGCTCTTGAGATGAAAGACTCGGGGGATATTAGCTTAAGACGACCCCTGTGTTTTGCTAACACTTCCATCTCTGATGTGTGACTTAAGGATCACAGCCTGCTGTCTTGATTTAGTACAGGGCTCCCCCAGGTCTGGTCCTGGAGGGCCAGTCTGCAACACAGTTTGCAGATTTCCCTGCTCAGACACATCTAACTCAGCTAATTACCGGGTTTAGTAGGTGTGTCTGAGCAGGGAAATCGGCAAACTGTGTTGCAGACTGGCCCTCCAGGACCAGACCTGGGAAAACCTTGATGTACGGCTTATTATTACTTACTTATGGTCATCAGTCTTTATGAAGGAACGTTTTGTGTCCTGTTTGCTTTCGCTTTTGATTCCCGTGTTGGTTCACACCTTCCCCCCAGCCCCAGATCGGCCTCCTGGCAACCTCATGTGGATTCAGGAGGGCGACAACGTGTCTTTGGGGTGGGAGCCGGTGAAAGCGATGGACAATGAATCTGAAGTCATTGGATACAAGGTGAGTGCCCCCCCCCACCCTGTCACTCAAGAACGCCTTGATGTTACGATCCTCCAGGGTGTGGATGAAAAGGGCCTTTGTTCTTCCCGCATTTATCCCTGTGATTTGTGTTGTGTTCAATCGATTGTGTCAGGCCCTTTAATGAGGTTATTAGTTATCTCCGTATTTCCTATTCAGCGGAGCACGAGTGGCCTCTGAGAGTCGCCCAACTTTCATCTGTTGCAGGCACACTTACCTTGGGACTGTGTTTAGCTTTGAAGTTAGACTGATTGTAATTGTGATGGATTGCAAATAGACTGACCGTGAAACCGGCCCAGTGCATAATGGAGGCGTGCCACCCTTGGTAGGAGGGCTCCGCCCCCCTGCAGATATTCTGCACTAAAGCCCCGCCCGCATCCATGCGCCGTCACAGGTCCTGCTGCGTCAGGAGAGCCGGAACCACAGCCAGGTCATTCAAAGCCGGGGCCCATCCGCAATGCTCACCCTGCCTGAAGGGGGCGCCTACATCATTGAGGTGCGAGCAGTCAGCAAAGGGGGAGAGGGTGCCGTCAGTGCCCAGGTCAGACTGCTCACCTCATCAGGTAGGGGACGCCGCACCCTGCCTCTGTACCATGTCCATGACTCTGACCCGCTTGGTGTTTGTTTACAGTCTGAGGTCACTCTTACGTGCCAGCGCCACCTTGTGGTAGATGAAGATGGTGAAATCTGATTTTTGGTTGTTCTGTTGCCTTATTCCCACTTATTCCCATTTTATTTGTCACCTTTATAAACATCCTCGATGTTTTTTGTTTCACGGCCAATTAGGGTTATCCTTCCAACAAGACAAATCACAGCAGGCAGCAGAACCTGCCAGCTATTTAGCTTGAAAAGCATCTAAGTTACTGTTTTTTTCTCAAGAGAACATATACTTAGTTAATGTTGTCTTCCGTAGAGCGAATCCTGTTGAAATGTTGTGCTTTCGTGCCCCCCCCCCCTCCATTTCATCCCCACCCTTCTCATACCTTTAGATCGGTCATTCTGGCAGTGTACAATTTCATATGTTATTTTGCTGCTTAGTGAAGAGGACTGGCAGTATTTCTTTCCATTGTCTTGAGTATGATACTCAGTCGAGGCATGATTATGGTCATTACTGGCATTGGCAGGCTTCTTGTTTCCCTAATCAGTCGTATTATAGTAACTGTATGAGAGATGCTGTTCCACACTGACATGTCCCGCATTTTCCATGCTCCCTGTCACAGGAGTCCGGGCGAAAAGTGGCCAGCGCCCTTTACGCAGCCCACTGTGGGGCACCGCATGGACTCTGCTGCTGCTCCTGGCTGCCCTGGTGCCTTAAAAGATCCATGAGGCCCGAGGGATAGCGCCACCCCAAGGACGGGAGGACTCCAGTCACTCCAACCGCCTGCTTGTTTGGCCTTATCGAGTCGGCATGGCGTGGGGGCCCGCTGAAGGGAAACTGCTTTTTCAGAGAAAGAGGGTTAAAAATATGCATCTCCATCCGTTTTTGAGCCCCACCCACCCCGCCGAGCCCGTCCATGACGTCGTAGTGCCGTATTGTACTGTACATTGTGAAGGCAGAGTTTCCTCGTCTTGTTCAGAGGTTAGATGAGATACAGGCACAGAGACCTGAGCGTCCCACAGACGTCCTCCCTTCTTCTGGGGACCCGCGGACGGCGCCGAAGCGAACGCTTGTCCAGGCCACTCTCTGTAGGGAGTCCTTTCGCCTCAGATAAACCAGGGCTGCCCAGCACGCGACTCCGCCAGCGGTGAGGTGTCCCTAACTGCTTTGTGTCATTATACGTACAGCAAGGAGAGGAAGCTGTTTGTTTTTTTTGTTTTTGTTTTTTTTTTATATATATAGTATCAAGAGTCGAACTTTTTGTACATTGTGTTACCTTTAGAAAAAAGTATGACGTATGACGGCTTTGTCTGGCGCCTGTCAGGGTCTCGCTCGGGGGTGGCGATGGAAGAAGCAGGCGAAGGGCGAGATGTTGGCTTGCTGTGGCTGGGGGGGGCTCTCAGCCATGGTTCCCAAAACTACTTTGTGGAAAGTCTCTTGGTGGTGTCACAATAAATGTGATGTATATTTTTAAATGGATCTGGGTCTGTCTGCTCATTCGGCCGCGCTGGTCCCAGGACTCACTTCACATTGCTCTTTGTCGTTTTTTTTCCCACTTCCTGTTAGCGTCGCTACGCTTGTCTTTGATGACGAGTGGGACCGTTGCTCTGGCTAATGCTAATGCCTGTAGCCAAGGTCGTAAAGTGAGGTTTTCAACAGGCCTAATGCCTTTAACCCGAGGCACCCCGCTTGTCGGCTACTCTGCAAGGAGGCGGACCCACCGCGCCGTCTGGGTTCGATAGAGGTGTCCGGTCCGTGGTGTTTCCAGAGATGAAGGTATCATGTGATTCCATGCAGTTAGTACCGGGGCTGTTACCAGTGTACTTATGAAAGTTCCATGAGGATAACCTAGGATCTGCAATGATGGTGGTGGTCTGTGTCACTCCAGAAACGAGCCTACCCATCTGTAACTCGGTGCCTCAAACTGTTTAATGGGAATGTATATGGAACACTATCCGCAGATGGGTCGTGACCCTATGACTTGCTGCAGATGAGTCTTGAACCCTATGACCAACTGACCTCAGAGAGTGACAAACATCAGCAGCAACTTGGTGCACTTTATTTGGCTTCATACCGCGACTCAGTGCCCATCAGGCCCCCTGGGTAAACCTGGGCTCTGCCCAGAGCAGGCTGGAAATCCAGAGGTTCATGTAGCTGATGGACATCCAAGGAGGAGAGGAGAGGAGATCTGCAGGTTTGGGGCAGCGAGAGCTGAACACCACCTCCTCAGCATTATTACATCTCAGGCTTCCGTCTGGGCGAACAGCCCCAGGTGCCAGGGAACATTTTGTAGATTAGACCGATTTGCACAGTCCTGCTAAGGCTGGTTTATATATAAATCCATCATTTCATTGTGTTTATAGCCGTGGGCGTTCTTGTAAGTTTTATCTTTTTTTCCTACAAATAAAGGCCTAATTTTGGCACAACAAAACATTTATGGTATTTTATGAAAGTGCTCTGAGGATTAGCAGAGCAGTCTGTAGTGTGGGAAACAGTACATTTGTTTGTTTGTACGTGGCTTTTGTAGCAGGACAGTGATCACCGTGTTGGATTTGGCCTGAAACATTTAGATGGGTAAATTAATGGAGCAATGTAGACTTCTTACTGAGAACCACAGTTTGTGTGTGTGTGTGTGTGAGAGAGAGAGAGAGAGAGAGAGAGAGAGAGAGTCACATAATAAAGAATTAAATGTACTTGAAAAAAGAATTCTGCTGTTGACTGACCTCACACGCTCAAATCTAATTCCAGTTGTAGTTATAATTAAATTACATTTGTAATATTTCTCAATTAGCTTCATTCCAGCTGTTCTCAGTATTTCTGGTATCACTTGCACTGGGTGAGGGTTCAGTTATACGGGAGGCCAAAACATAGAAGGGTTCTCGCTTCCCCCCCGTTAAATTACCCTCTCGCTTTATAGGGCGAATTAGTGCTACCAAGGCCAGGCTTCTGAGGGCTGGTGGGCTAGTGGAAAGCCTGTGGGGGGGGGGGGGCTCATCGTCTGCATGCTCGTAATTTTAAAGCGCTTCCCGTCCGTGACACTTTGACTGTTGCCTGGTCTTTACGGGCACCGTAAACTGTGTACAGGTGCACTCGTGAAAGCGCTGTGATCATTACCCAAGGTCCGCTGTCACTCTCTGTCACGGTAAATGTGAGGAAACGTGTTTTGGAAATGGCACATGGCAACCTCTAGGGGATTCCTGTCCCCCCGTCCCCCTAAATTTACATAATGTCTCACTCTGCCTCTTGCTCTCTCGCTCTCTCTCTCTCTCTCTCTCTCTCTCTCTTTCTCTCCCTCTCTCTCTCGTCTTCCTTCCCACGGACACTATCCGTTTGGGTTTAACGCCGTTGCTGGGCTCAGCGGGTGCCTAAGGGTGCTCTTTGCTGCTGCCTCTGTCCCGTCATTAAATCTCGTGGTGCTCTTCTCACTTATGACCACCATGGGAAATCGCAGCCTCGTGTCACTTATAATAGTTAATACAATCTGACCAATAACAGAAGTATTCACAAAGTCTATAAATATCATAGGGAGGGGGGGCGTGGCTCTGTTGGGTGCTGCCTGCATCGCTCACAAGGTCACGTGATCCAGTTTAAGGCTAGGCCTAGTGTCCACGGGTCCTTCTCTTCTAGACCGTCCTCTTTCATTTACATAATGTCCTTTTCCGCATGTTCGGATTTCGAAATAGATAACGGAAATCGAAGCCGCGTGGGGTCCCAGCGCCAACAGGATGATCTGTCTTTTCCCTTTAAGATTTATATACGCTCTCTGATGCAGAATCCCTGCAGGGACGCTTTATGTATATTTCACATGCAAATGAAACAGTGGCTCAGGCTGTGCAGAAAATATCTCTAATATATCTGGAGCCCCATCCCAGGACAGAGAAGGTCCATCTGTGCGGCGCTGGCTCCGGTTTCTGCGGCTCTGAAGTGGGGAGGGGCAGCCGCTGATGATAGCTGCATCCCACACCGTGCTCCACGCAGATAAATTTAGAAATGAGTCTGGAGGTCCCGGCGCGAGGCCCCGGCCAGTGGCTCGCGAGGAAATTCATGTCACATCCATTTATTTAGCATATGCTTCTATCCAGAGCGATAGGTCAGAGAGCAGGACCAACCGGCATCCAGCGTCTCTGGAACACATAGGAAAAAGGGCGTCGCTCAAATGCTGGGGTCAGGCAGCGGCGTTCAAACCCATGACCTTCTGAACGCAGGCACCGATCACACGGCACCCCACGAAGTTTATCTCAGCACAGCACGTTTGATAAATGTCAGCCAGAACAAATAAACTGCTGACAATGTAATTAGATTTGATCCGATGGTAAATTTGACATTTCTAAAACAAACAAATTAGGCATGTAGTCATTATAATTGCTTTGCAGTTAAATGTGTCACACAGTGTCTGATCCTTGGACTGAATCCTCATCTGGAACCCAGACAATGCTGTTTTCTTTTGGGCTTGGAGTGTAGGGCGGCTGCATTATTTTAGTTTAGCTTGTGGATTGTTTGCTCTTGACACAAAAAAATGACTGAAATAGCCAGGAGCAGGGATCAGGAAGGTAATTTCTGAGACACTTGCGTCGATCGTAGGTTAGATCTCAAGGTCGCCACTGTCCAGATATATTACATGTTTGTTTTCCTGTCTGTTCTCTCCTTATCGTTCCATAAACATTTTTATAACCTCATGTTTATAAGCAGCCAGTCATGTGGGATTTTATTGGCCAATCCTGTGCTGAATCTGAATATCTGATTTAAAATCTGATTTACTGGTCTGATTATTTCCAGCATTGTGTCTTTGGATATGCTGTTTACTGAGCTCTTGTTTACTCACACACTGCTCGCCCTCTGCATATCATCGATGCTGTTCTGTCTCTGTATGCTGAACCTGGATACTTTTCTTGACCTTCGACCTTTACTGTGACATTATAGCCAATAGCGATGCTCTGGCCTTTGCTGACATTCAGCTGTCTAACTGAAAGTGCCGTCTTCCCCCCATACCTTGTTCTTTGTACTCTTTCTCTTTATCACATGCTGGTTTTTCCTCTGGGACACAGCTGGCTTGCCAGTGTTTATTCTTTCTAATCCCCGCCCAATGCAAGCTGCCCCCCCCCCCTGTTCTGGGAGATTAGTGAGGAAGGTAAACGCCGGATTGCCGTTCGGGCGGGGAGACTCGCTCGTACGCACAGCCACCAGCTCGCCGACTGGCTTTTTTACGGCCCTCTTGCTTTTTTAAGAGTAAATCCCAGAAAGGTGGGATTTTTGTCCGGTTGACATATTGCTGGATTTGTGGCTTCCCCAGGTGTCTGGCTGTAGTAAAACCCAGGATCAATGAGGAGGGGGGAGAGCAGCCTTGCCGTGCCAGCGTGACTCAGAATGAAGGAAGACCCCATGTCTTCCGCCCTTTTCCTGCCCACATCTCGGATTGAACAAATTGGATGGATTACGATAAAGCCACAGAACTCTTACCGAGACGAGATGTGCAGAAAATCCACAATAAACTCTGTCTGCCAGCCGACTTTCGAGGGCTTATTCTTATGCTGCTAACTTACAGCACAGGAAGACATATGAATGTCTAGTTCAGGGTTCTTCAACTCCGGACCTCGATTCTAAATCCAGGCCGTGTTTTCAGTTCTCCCAGGTAGTTGTTTAATAATTACTGATTCTGATTGGTCAGAGGCTTCACACCTGACTGACTGGTAAAGGAAAGCTGGAAAACCAGCAGTGCTCAGACCTCGAGGACCATGAGTTGAATACCCCTGGTCTAGATGATCATGGAGAGTGTGAGGGTTTGGTTGTGCCTACACCGTTAGTGTGAAGGCACCTCCATCTCTACAGCACCTCATGTGCTGAAAGAGGGGAAGGATTCACCCTGATCTGAGGCGTGTATCTCCTCTGCCCTAAAATGTGCTGACTTGAATATGCTGCCTGACCTTTACCAGATACTCCAGACCTCTCTGAACATCCCCACCTGTCAGTGCACTTTCCCACCCACCAACCAGCAGGAGATACCTTTTTTTTTTCTCGAGAATGCCTGAAATGTTCTGAGACAGTAAGAGCCGTGGGGGGAATGTTTTTGTGCAGATCCTCTTCACTGTTCACAGCTGGAGTCTTTTTCAGCAGAAGTAGCAGCTCCAGGTTTTACGGTCTGCTGTGATATCGACATCATTACAGGCCTTACGTACTCCCTTTGTGTAAGCCTACCTGTATGTGTTTGATGTGCCTAACTGAGGTCATACAAAATGGATGTTCTCCGACCGTGTTCTCTGAAATATAGGCACCATCCTTTTTATGACAGCACATTTTACCCATGTACCCAAATGAGGCCGTACGGCACTTCTTTGTGTGTCATTTCTCCGTGGAACCCGCCGGATATCTCATTTCAGCTCTCTTAAGTCTGGCGCCTTCTTACAGAATGTGATGTACGTCTGCTGAGGATGACCACATTTGGGCAGAACCCAACGGAATGGAAATCTGTGACGTCCTTCAGTTGGCTGCACTTTAAAGATCAATGGAACGGATGAAGCTCACCGTTTGTAGTGCTTGGAGCAGCTAGCTGTCGGCGCCCTTTGATTAGGAGTGGGAACGGCGAGTGTGACGGTTCTGGCGGGAGCTTCGCCATCTTCTCCCCAAGGCCTCAGTGCCTCCTGAGGAGTGAGCCTATGTCCTGGCCGGCTTTGTGGCATCGCTGCAAACACATCACTATTCAGGGCTGCAAACTCCGGTGTGGAGTGAGTTTTTTAGTTCAGGACAAGTCTACACATGCATTTGTATATACATATATACAGTTTTATTACATTGTAAGTCATCTGTAGTGTTTGCAAATTATGCCAACACTTTTGATACAGCGAATTTTAGGTTTTAAAATGAAATAATATAGATCTGTGTGATTTCTTGCATGGTGGTGCAGTGGTTAGCACTGTTGCCTCACACCTCTGGGACCCGGGTTTGAGTCTCCGCCTGGGTTACATGT
>JAABNY020000035.1:5932757-5951712 GCA_015164015.2 Brevimyrus niger
GAGTGTGCCCTGCGATAGGCTGGCCCCCTGTCCAGGGTTGTTTCCTGCCTCGTGCCCGTTGCTTCCGGGATAGGCTCTGGACCCGCCGCGACCCAGTAGGATAAGCGGTTTGGAAAATTCATGGATGGATGGATGATTTCTTGCATGAGCCAGTTGCGTGAGACTTGGCAACCCTATGATAACAGTGTTAAACTGTAAGCATCTCATTAAATCTCTTTTAATCACTTCTGACAACATCCAAATTTGTACATGGATACAATGTTAAGATACTCTGCAATCGTCAATAGTTCCATAGCCCTAGACTTCATGACTTAAATCACCGTATTTTTCTGGTCGCCTCTGTTTGATTCTGTGATCCTCTGTCATCCACATCTCAGAGGTGTGGAATTAAAGGTGCCCCCCCCACCCCACCCCCTATGCTATAAAGTTCAAAATTAAAGCTATCAGATTGCTTTTGCTGTACACGGCCCCCAAGAGAGCGACTGAGGTAGCTCAGTGTCATCCCCAAACTCTCCATTCATCTTCCTCGAGTCCTCATGCTGTGTCTGCTCCACGTCTGAGATGAAGGATGGTCCTGCTCTTATTTATTAACAGCAGAACTCTGTAGGAGCCAGGATTACACTTCAAACCAAGGGTCCCTTTCTAGAAGCCGGCCTGAGCTCCTTTGCTGCTTAAGAGTCTCTCTGCTTCATTTTCTTCCTTGTAGCTAAACAACACCGCCGCTCGGGAATTGTGCTTATTTGCACAGGTTTAAAAATTAAAAACTGTATCGCTGGCCCTTGCATTCCACCCTGTGCCCTCTGCCTTTGCCGTTCTCCGAGCGCCTGCAGCAGTGTGTGAATCACACATTCACAGCAGTAATTTGCTGCTACATTTAATTTTTTTTATCCCAACTTTACAAAACAACATGGAAATTAATGATTCTCTGATGGTATCAAAGATCCTGCTTAATTATGTATTCTACTTCATAAGCCTGGATTTAGTAGTCAGAACAAAACAAAGATTAAGACGGATTTAACGACACAGAAGTATGTGGCAGTCCCTATAAACGAATGTAATGCATTATTTTCATCTCATAAGTGGCATCTGTTGTCGAGTAAGAAGTACCGTACACAAAAATTCTACTCTTCACCCGCCCCATCTTGCTCCCCATAGCTTGGGAGTTGTGGTGCAGGGTCAGCCAAGGTGTGGCACCCCTGGAGCTGGGGGGTGAAGCTGAAGGACTTTGCTCAAAGGCTCACAGACATGAGTGTTCTGCCAAAGCAATCTTTTGACCACTGGCAGAGATTAACCCACAGAGCCACTCGCTACCCCAAAAGAGTAAGACACTTCTGTGGGTTTCAACTCACAAACAATGTTAGATCCAGCCCTAGGAAATAACAGAACAAAGTCTGCATGAGCTCGCAACATTGGGTCACAAAAAAAGGTCAAATCTTTCACAAACATGCTGTGACGAAATGCGCTGCTAAGGGACTCATGCCAAAAGGAAGCAGGAGGATTGAAATTCTGAATGTGGCCAGCAGGTGGCATAATAGTGAAAAGATACAAAGCCAGGGTCAGATCAGGTTATAGCCTGTTGTACTGCTGGTAGCCTATTTAAGCTGTGAAAAGCAGTGAGGAATGTCACAGGGGTCACTGTGATGTTTTATACAGCACGATGACACTGTAGCTGCCAGCCAGGACACAGCTGAACACCAACGTAATGAATGAGCTAAACATTTTCTCAGCCCCCCGGTTTATATTCAGCGAGCGCCGGGCCCCGAACACATCTCTGTTTGTCAAAAGTATCACTTACAAGCCGCCTGCAAGTGATAAGGATATATTAGTGTGTCAACAGAAAGTGAATGGTAGTGATGGAGCTGATCTGACTTATATTGCCCGCAGATGAATGGAGAGCCTTTGTCAGCTGAATAAATCCATTTGGGCCCTAATATGCTACGGCCCAAACTCCATCCAACACTCTCATGAGCCTAAATCTTTAGTGATTGCTGTGGCACAAGTAAACGCCTTTAATATCTGCTCACCTTAGGCTCTGTGAGCCCCGCTGCAATGCCTGTCACTTAGGGCCTTACAGAATGACGTGTGAATCAGCCATGTGAGGCTCACTCTGGTACAGTTTTCCAGCTCGCCTGAATATCCCATCAGTTTCAAATAGCCGCAGGGATATAGCCAAGCTAACAGGTAGAACTACTCATGCGCTGCGCCGTGCCTCACAGTGCTGTGCCTCATCGTGTCTCGCATTGTCTCACCCCGCTCCACTTTACTGTGTCTCACAGTGCTGTGCCTTGCTGTCCTCCACCGTACCGTGCTTCACTGTGCTGTGCCTGATTGTGTCTCGCTGTGTCTCACCCTGCTCTACTTTACTGTGTCTCACAGTGCTGTGCCTCGCTGTGCTCCACCGTACAGTTTCCTTCACTGTGCTGTGCCCCATCGTGTCTCTCTGTGCCTCACCATGCCTCACTGTGCCGTGCCTCACCGTGTCTCACTATGCTTCACAGTGCCATGTCTCGCTGTGCCTCACCATGCCTCATTGTGCCATGCCTCACCGTGTCGCACTGTGCCTCACCACAACTCAATGAGCCGTTCCTCACTCTGTCTTATTGTGCCTCAGCATGCCTCACTGTACCATGCCTTGCTGCGAGGCCGAAACATAATGTTCCAAAAGGCATCCACACACCATCTGTGACTCATAAGAAAAGAGAGCTATATCTCAAGGTTAATGAACCATACTCACAACTGTCTCTTCTACCCGTTGATAAGTTGATGTAAATTCAGGGCAGGTACCATATCCAAGGCACCATATCATGGTTCAGCAGTCATTCGTTTCACCCAATGGGGAAATGCATACAATGAAGACAGCCTCTGAAGTGACCTGGATGATATGGATTCAGCCCTGGGATTTTTTAGCAAGCAGCAATGCACAGCTCTTCCTGTGTCTGCTCCTGCACTCACAGGCGAGTTATTTTCACTTCCGCTCATCGGTTTACTGATACGTCTAGAAAACCTCCAGCACTGAGGCTATGAATGCCTTCATCCCGTCTGCCATGCTCATCTCTGCCAGCTACGAGATGCTCTGACAAAAGACACTCAATCTCAAAGTCCTCGAAGGGTCCTTCCGCGCCTGTTCAGATACAGTGCATAATCCTGTCAGTGCTGCTGACTTTTTAAGCACCTGATCTGTAGATACTGCTGCACACAGCTCCGGGGGGGACAGCCAGGTGAAGCCATGTGAATGGATCTGACGGGCTGTGAAAACGCCCTTGACAAAGGACTCAGACCTTTTCTTTGGTCTCTGTCCGATTAATCATGTTCTGCTGCCCGGCTCCTTGGCAATCTGGAGCTCCGGAGTTCTGTCACGCTGATCCACGCGGCAACGGTGTAGTGTTTCAAGATGAATTCAGCACCCATGGGTGTCTCAGATCAACGCCATTGGTGCATCTGTAAGTCCAGGGTTAAAGGAAGTACACCGAACTGTGTTTTTCCTGGGCTATGGCACCCCCGCTGAAGTGGACCATCACTCTCATCCTCTCCTGGAGCAGGACCCGCTGCTTTCTCCTCATGATCCCTGTTAAACATCTCATTGGTGGAGCGTGGCTTTGGGGAGCGCACAATTCCCCAGGAAGGTTTGAAGCAACGCTCAATCACTGTTTCTCCGTAAGAGGTAAAACCAGTTTAAACGTCGTGTAAATGTCATGCAACCTTTCGTTTAAAAATAAAAACTAGGGAGGGAAATATTTCACCCACGATTTAATGAGTAAAGTTGACCTTTTGAACCCTTCATATACTAACATGGTGTGTCCCTCTGGAGACAATTTCTTATTACTGTGACATCATGTCTTTATGAAACGTTTCTCATTTCCATGAGTAATCTTTTAGCAAGAGTAACGCCCTTCCCAAGAAAAACGTACCTACGGCAGCACCAGCCGTGGCAGCCTGAGTAATTCCCGCTGTGATACGTCGGCCTTCATATCACCGGCAAGCAACCAAAGGTCACGAATCGCAGCTGCCGGCTGCCGCCAACGGCTGTGAACCGGCATAAATCTCTAAGCAGCCGGCCTCAGTCACCGTGTCTCACTGGGGGTCCGTGACGCCCCGAAGGAGAAATCGATCAGCAGCCGAGGCACGTGAATCCGTGGGCCGGGCCGGGATGGGTGGCGATGATCGGCTGAGCTGCTCTGCACCAGAGCTGTAAGCTAATGGAGCACATATGCTTTGGTACTGTGCTTAAGGGTTTTTCTGGATTTGTGCGTTATTTGAGTTTTTTGCTAAAACTTTTACTTTCACTTCATTATATTTCTGAGCCAATTAACAACTTTTTACTTTCTTTTTTTTTACATGCGATACAACCCAATTAAAAAAAATTATCTGAGGATGCACTCAAATATATTATATTATATTATATTATATTATATTATATTATATTATATTATATTATATTATATTATATTATGTGAATCACATTTTTTTGGAACTCAGAATCCAGATTGCGATTTTCTGTCATGATTCTTCAGCAGTTTCTGACTTTCTTTATAATAATAATAATAGTATTATTATTATTATATAATAATAGCACCCATAGCCTGGGATACACTCAACCGAGACCCTGAAGATGGAATAAGCAATACATGGAGATGCATGATATATCATTGAAAAAAACAAACATATTTTTAACTTTCAGTATTCAAAGTTACAGTCGTGGCCAGAAGTATTGGTTTTCACAAATTTTGCTGCTTCAGTATTTGTAGATTGTAGTTTTTTGAGATATTTTATTGTATACTGAAGTATAATTACAAACATTTTATAGGTGTCAAAGGCTTTCATTGACAATTACATTAGTTTTATGCAGAGAGTCAATATTTGCAGTGTTGGCCCTTCTTTTTCCTCTGCAATTCACCCTGGCTGCTGTCAATCAACTTCTTGGGCCAAATCTTGACAGCCATTCTTGCATAATCAATGCTTGGAGTTTGTCAGAATTTGTGGGGAGTTTCCTGGCCATGAAGCCAACATGTCAATGTTTTGTTCCCTGGGCCACATAGTTATCAGTTTACCCTTATGGCACGGCGCTCCATCATGCTGGAAATGGCACAGTTCATTACCAAACAGTGGAAGGTTGGGCGAAGTTCCTCTTGGAGGATGTTTCGGTACCATTCTCCATTCATGGCTGTGTTCTTAGGCAAAATTGTGAGCCCACTCCATTGGCGCAGAGGCAACCCCACAGATGAATGGTCTCGGGATGCCTTACTGTTGGCTGTGGCATGACACAGGACTGATGGTAGTGCTCACCTTTTCTTCTCCAGACAAATCTTTTTTCCGGATGCCTCAAAGAAAGAGGGTTCATCATAGAAAATGACTTTGCCCCAGTCCTCAGAAGTCCAATCCCAGTACCTTTTGCAGAACATCAGTCTGTCCCTGATGTTTTTCTTGAAGAGAAGTGGCTTCTCTGCTGCCCTTCTTGATACCAGGCCATCCTCCAAAAAGCTTCGCCTCACTGTGTGTGTGTAGATGCACTGGCACCTGCCTGCTGCCATGCCTGAGCGAGCCCTGCGCTGCTGGTGCCCCGATCCCACAGCTGAATCTACTTCAGGAGACGGTCTTGGCGCTTGCTGGACTTTCTTGGGCGCCCTGAAGCCTTCTTCACAACGTTTGAATCTCTCTCCTTGAAGTTCTTGATGGTCCGATAAATGGTGGATTTAGGTGCATTCTTACTAGCAGCAATATCCTTGCTTGTGAAGCCCTTTTTGCGCAAAGCAACGTGAACCATTAACCATTAATCATGGTTAATAGAGGAAGAACAATGATTTCAAGTGCCATCCTCCTTGTAAAGCATCCAGTCCTTTATTCTAACTCAATCGGCACGACAGAGTGACCTCCAGCCTTGTCCTCATCAACACTCTCACCTGTGTTACCCAGAAAATCACTGAAATGATGTCAGCAGGTCTTTTTGTGGCAGGGCTGAAATGCAGTGGAAATAGGTTTTTCTTTTTTTGATTAAGTTCATTTTCATGGCAAAGAGGGACTTTGCAATTAATTGTAATTCATCTGCTCACTAACATTCTGGATTATATGCAAATTGCCATTTTTAAAACTGAGGCAGCAGACTTTGTGAAAATTAATATTTGTTTCATTCTCAAAAATTTTTCGCCGTGGCTGTACAGCACTAGAACTACTATGACAAAATGATGATCGCATTGGACAATTAGCCGTTTTCTATATTGAAGGACGAAGGTTTCGGTCGAATCTTTCACCACTTATAAGAGGTGCAAAAAGGGCTGTTGGCCTGTGCTGTGAAATGTTTGTAATTCATTATTAAATCTGACCTGTAGCTTTTGTTTCCAACTAAATAAAAAAGTTCGGCAAGTATTACCGCTTTTTTTTCCTGAATAAAATGAAAACCTCTAGTTATCTTCTTGGGACTCAGTTTTCCTTATTGTTATGTACTGTAACTTAAAATGTTACATTCAAATGTGTCAGGAGTGAATTTAAAAGAATGGGTTGCTTTTTGTGCGATCAAAAAGTTTGACTGTATAGTACTTTTTACTTTGGATACTTAAGTACTTTTAAAACCATTTTTTCCCTTTTTATTTAAGCAGCATTTTACTGGACAATGGTATCTGTACTTTTATGTAAGTATGAAAATTGAGTCGTTCTTCCACTACTGGTCCACACTGGCGTCTTTGAGACGCGACAGACAGATTCACCAGTTTTATTCAGGAAGCTTTTAAAGGGGCTCTTTGTTCTACATGCACAGAAAAGGCCGCAGCACGCGTACAGCCTTCAGCTGTCAATATGGCTGCCTTTTGTGTTCTGTATGTTCCGGCATTTTCCACGAGCGATAAGCAGATGATGAACTTGCATCCCGGCTTCAGCAAAATCCCTCCGCACTGAAACCCAGGGAACATAAACCTTTAGAAATAAACGGGACAGAGAAACACACCCTCACAAACACAGGTGTCCTTGCCAGGCCCAGCTTTGTAAGAGAGATCTACCATCCACTCCCGAGTGCAATAAGCCCAGAGAGACTCCTTCTGCACATAAAAATAAAGACATTCAGGTAAAAGGGCTCATAGGGGTTCTCCTGTAATAGGGACTCTTTGTAAGGGGGGGGTGCCCTTCAGGAGACCCTAATTTCTCCCCCTTTGTGCTTTCCTGCTCATGACCAGGGGTAGATGCTCATTCAGCCCACACCGTCACCAAGGCGTAAAACTAATGGTCTATAAATCTGGCCATGAGAAAAGCAATGATTAAAAAAAGTTCTGAAATAAGCATGAAGTTCACATTTTTAAATATGTCCCAAGGGGGAGTCCCGCGCAGGGAGGGCAGCTGTAATTCAGATTGACTCTTAATGTCTTTCAATCTCGCCAAGGTCTCCTCCTCGGCGTGCCCCTGAGCTCCCTGAATACTAATCGTGTGCCGCATAAAGCAGCAGGATGTCAGAGTGTGATGAAAAACAGGACGCTGCTGGAAAAAAAACCCCTCCATCTTTGCCTGGAGCTTCATTATGTTAATGTAGGCACTACGCTTCCCAGAATGCCACAGGACTTTTACAAGACCCTTTGCAAGTCGACTCTGGTTGCTGTTGATTTAATTATTTGTGTCCTCACCAGGTACCTCTGTGTAAAACCCCTTATATAATTTTACGCTAATTAATTTTCACAGACTTTTAATTCATTGGATTTACCCCCCTGAGGGGAATTGTAAGTGGTACCTCAAGGGCATTTTTAATCATTTTAACAGCTCCACCCTCTGCCTCCCTATTGGCCACGAGATTCGTCTGGGTGGTCACATGAAAAGAGAAGGCCCCTGCCATCTGGGGGGGTGGCTCAGTGGGTTAGGCCTCTGTGCTTGAGATCAGAAGGTCTCTGGTTGCAAGGCTCTTAACTACCAGAAACACTTCAGGGGTGCCAGATAAATGGGCTGACCTGGAACTGGGACTTTCGGTATAATCAGAAATAGGCTCTCATGTAAGGTTTGCCATGATAGTGATCATCTGACTCAAGATCTTGCCACACACTGTCGATGAGAGATTGCCCTTACTAGATAAAAATTATACATGCTGCCTAAATTCTGAAAAATGTCTGTCTACTATGTTTTTATTTTTTTTTATTCCAGATCCATTCCTTAAAATGGGATAGTTAGAAAAATCCAGTGAAGAACAGTAAACTTTTGGTCAGCATAGGAATATAGGTAGTGATGGACAAAGTGATGTATTTTTTGACACCACTAGATGGTGGTTTCTGTTCAAAAAAGGGCACAAAGCATGCCCCAGGGCAAACCAAGAGCGCCATCTAGTGGGGTCAAAAAATACAGCAAGTGGTTCATGAGGTCTCATTTTGGCCATCAATAGGAATAGGTATTGCACACATTAGAAGGAGTCTGTCTTATGATGTTCTGTGTGCTTGTTTAGCCTGACATCACAAGAACATATCAGCCTTCGTAATAATATACTGGGCATTTTAAAAAACAAACAAAGGAACCAAGAAAAAAAAATATTTAAGAGTCTCAGGTGACTAACTGGTAGATCTGAGAGCAGCACATGTACCAACTGTATGCTGACAACATAATTCCGCTGTCTGCAAGCGCTCTGCGGTCGTTAAGTGGAATTCCCCTGAAGTTCCATGATTCCATTATTTTAATCACTTCGTAGTTCCTCACCCTTAATGCAGTAGACATCCTCTCAAACACTGCTCCATTTACTTTCCTAAATAATAAATCTCACATTTACATGTTCGGTGTAATGTTCATGTACAGTGGTAATTTTATAGAGTTTCCAGCGTAACTTTGCAATTTTCCCTTTTTTCCTTTGGGGGGGGCAGTTTCCACGCTCTTTAGCCATAAACGTCACTAAGTAGATCTCATTGTACGTGACACTGTTCCCAGACCATGATAACATTAGACGGAATGTTCTGAAAAGGCAGCACAAATAATGCTATTAGGTAGGAATAAATTGTTTCCTTGGAATGTTCAAGTCACCTGGAGAGTAGTATGATTCACTCTGAGAGGCTCATGGGGTTCCTCTGCTGGCTGAGTGCGGGTTTGATTCAGCCTCCGCTGTTATGTCCATGGAGTTTGCATGCTCTTCCAGTGCTGTGTGGGATTCCGCCCACAGTCCAAAGACTTATCATTGGGTTAATTGGCGTCTATAAATTACCCAAAGACCCTGATCAGGAAAAGTGGGTAGCCAACAGATGGATGAAACTTTCACTTGAGCTCCCCCTACAGGAATAAATACTTACTGAGATTATACTGTATCTATATGCTTATATGCTTATACTGTATCTATATGCTTTTCATTATCATCTTCAAGGAAGAGCAAAAATATTGTAAAGCATACCGTGCAAAACAGGTTGATTAAATGCAGTGGCTAGATTCAGAAACTGAGTTAAAAAGAAAAAAAAAAAAACTTTCAATTTTCTGCAGGGCTTAAACAAGCACTTAGTTGAGAAGCAACATTGCCCCCTTGAGGCGTGTTCCTAACACTGCAAAAACGGGCAGAACGTGTTCATTTTTCATCCCTTGTTTTCCTGACGGCAAACTTTCTGACAGATATTTCTCAGAGACAACGCTGACAGCTTTGAGGTTTTTGTTTTATCTGTATGCCGCGGCTACTGTCGGTACGAAACGTGGAAGGGAGCTGAGCGTTTGCGACATGCGGCCTCAAAGCGACCTCATTTAGGTGAAAAATCCCCCCACCGGTAACGACAGAGAGAAAGGCAAAGCCCTGCTCCCTCCCCATCCATGGCAGAGCGCTGTGTTATTCTTAGCGGCACCAGGTGCCGATTCTCTTTCCACTCCTGAGCTTTCATCCCGGTAGTTTTATTTCCTGCTGTTGAAAGATTCTGGAAGCCTGTGAAATATGATTCTCACTCTGCTCTGCTTGCTGTTCCAGCTTGGAGATAAAACAGAGCAGGAGACGGGAGTAAAGAGTGGCCTCTAATCACATAACGGGGGTCGTGCTTGGTGTATTTTTATGTATTTTCATTACCGCAGACGTGCCGAGAGCATTACACCGCCAGAGCCCCAGTGGAATAGTTCAGGGTGAGTTTCTGAACCACTCGCTCCAGGTGAGAACCCGAGCGGGAGACTTTCACACTCCTTGTCACACCCGGCTCATCCGATCCTCCTGTGTGCCACGCCCCCTCGTTAACCTCGTGTGGAATCCCCGTGTCATCAGCTGTTTAGAGTTTCTTTTTCATTAGTCCTGTGCATTTAAGTCTGCATCTAAGTTTGTTTCCCTAGTCCTGTCTTTGATGTCTTATAGTGACCTATCTACCTCATATGCCTCTCCACTTCCCAGTTACAGTCCTCTTTCCCCGTTCCTGCATCTCCTTCGCCTGCTTCCCTGGTCCGTGCCCTGCAGTTTATGACACTTCCAGCCGGCTCACACACACTTGTGTGTAATTATGCTGGACGTGTCACAATAGTGACCCACTTTTCAGACTTGGGGAGGGGGCAGTCACTGGGGAGTGTGTCAGCGGGCCACACCAGGCCAGGCACAACTGAATGGACTCTCCTCTGCCAGAATTTCTGGAAATTGAAATTAGAGCAAACATGAAATAACGAAGACCAGGGCTCACTGCTCACCCTGAAAGCAAGAGCACTTTGTGGCGCCCCCTGCTGGGGACCTAGCATCACGGAGGTAGGTGCAGCAAACAGTAGGGGTGCCGCTTGGGATCGATTCAGCCACAGACCACACACTCTCCCGACATGAAGTCAGGAAACAGAAATTCCTCATTTTACATCAATGTGGCAAAACGGAGTCCTATGCTCTTCTTGGATGGAGACGCTGTGTTATTGTGCTTGCGGGCAGAGCGGACGTGTAAAACTACTCTTTCTTTCCAGGAATCATGTACAATGATGATGTAAGCGCACCCCCATGCAGACCCTCCCCCCCCACACACACACACACACACTTGTTTGACTTGTGGTGGAAGAAGTGTGTGGGCGGATGTGGGGAGGTTTTGGCTCTCCAGGCGGGAGGCGAGATTACGCTGTCCTCGAGACACGCTGGGCTAATTGAATGTCAGCACGTGGCATTTATGTCTCTCTGACCCGCCTGGTTATTTTGTGTGGAGATGCAAATATGCCAGGATGGCCATGTGCTTTGCTTTAATGCAAATGCCACGTTCTGATTCACATTCAGGGCGTCTCTGCTGAGGTCATCAGTCAGCGCTAAGCAGGGCCCTGACAGGCTAAGTGCTCCAGAGCCCTCGCCGGCGGCTCCAGCCGCTGCCGGAAATTGCCGGGTGTCATGACGCAAAAAGCGGAGTCGGACTTGTCGTTTTAATCTTAGATGTTAATGGGAACAATGCCTTAATAGCCACCCACCATCGTGGCTCCTCCTCTGAGTTGACTGGCAATTATTCGCTGCAGTATCAGTGCAGAGCCCCGTCCCGCCCTGAGCAGCCCACCCGTCCTGGGCCTGCAGGTGGCGCTGTTGTGGCTACCACGGATGGGGTCAGGGAACGCCGTCGTCCAGGGATCACAATCAGAATCTGTATTTGCCGAGTACAAAAAAAAATATAAAGACTTTCGCTGAGTGTAGGTGGTGGCTTGATGTAAACAAAGAGACATACAATTAAACTTATAATGAAAACACGAGTTAAAAAACAGAACAAAAGTAAAATAGAGGTAGTAAAATAGAAATAAATGTGCAAAAAATAAATCAACATGTCAACATGAATAAAGTTGTATAGCCAAAGGTGTGGTGGAAACAGTTTGGTGTCTGTGCAAACAAGCTTAAGAAGACAGTAAAACTGTTTTCACACATTGTCCTTTATAAATGAACCAATTCAGTCCCCTTAAATTGGACCAAACAGTGGACCAACAGAAAAGAGACTCGGTTCTTTATTCATTCCCATTGTGAGGATTTGTTTCTCTTTCTCAGTCCTCTTGCTGTTCACACCAAAGTTTCCCACCACTCTCTGACCTTAACTGCCTTGCATTATGGGTAGCATGCCAGTGCAATATCATGTAATTTGTCTAAGGCAAGCCTGGAAGGCTGAAACACAATGGAAAAATCTAAAGTGAACCAAGAGTGATTTGTGTTCACAATGCACAGGTTAAGCAAACTGCAACCCGGGCTTGAAGTTATTTGAACAGGTGGTCTCACTCTGATTCATATCAGGGGCTCTGAGTTCATTTTCAATGCTCACATACAGTATATACAGAAATGCTGATTAATCGCTTTGAGTTTGCTTTGAGCACTGAAAGGAACCAAGTGGGACAACATCTTGAAACTCACCAAGGTGCAAGTGGTCAGATTTAAATGTTCTTAGCTCTTCCTAATCCTTCTTCAAGCAGGGGCACCAGACAGCCAATGATCATCTGCACACGTCGCAGGAATCTGCTGTAGTCTGCTGTCCGAGGGCAATGTTGCCAAGTCAAACCAAACAGAATGAAGCTTAGCTATTAATGTCTGTGATGAATCTCCTCGACTGATGTGAGGAGTAGAGTCACTGTTTAGCCTTCTCATATACGCAGGTAATGTCTGCATCCCATGTGTGGTCTTCTGCGAATTCTCTTCCTGGTGGACAAAGAGAATCAGAATCAAGATTTATTCACCAAGCTCCTAAATGTGGAGAGGGAGTCGAGGTCCAGTCCCGGGCTGTAACAAAGGGTAAATATACACAAACACTGTTTACACGTCTTCTTAGTTATACGCAGCATTTACTAACCTTTTATGATTGTTTACTCACTTGTCATTATGCAATTTAAGAAGTTTGACTAAAAAATATACGGCACTCTTCATTACATTAGCTTGACAGCATGCCACACTGACCCTGTCAACAAACTGGCACCCCCCCCCCCTCCAAAAAAAAAACAAAGTAGACATAGAGGTTACCTGCCTAATAGACATAGCATTAAGTTGGGAAGCTATCTGAATCAGTGCAAATGTATTTTCTTTTTTGCTAGCTAGACATGACCTCATTCATTTCCACACTACTACTACTACTACTACTACTACTACTACTACTACTACTACTAATAATAATAATAATAATAATAATAATAATAATAATAATAATAACCCTAAGAAAAACAATAAGGTTCCACAGCACTATATGCTTTGGACCCTTAATAATAATAATTATGATGATGATGATGATGAATGGTTTCAGTGCCACTGCAGTCCTGCATAGATCAGTGGTTCTCAACCATTTGTTGCACCGCGACCCATTTTCTACCAATGCCAGCTAAATCGCGACCCTATATCAAGTCAGGCCCGGATCTAGACTGATCAGGCTGGGGGAGGGCGGGGCAGCTTTTCAAACATAGTGCCATAGCGGTATGTGACCTGAAAAATAGGGGGGGGGGGCACATGGGCATAATGGTTTTATGTTTAAACCATTGTATTAAAATGGATGTGGGAGGGATATAGGACTCTCTAAGGAACAAACAGGCACGCTTAGCTTCACTCAAAAAGAACTTTATTAAGTAGTACAAAATAACCTTGCATTAACATCAATACCAAGCTATCGTATTGAATGTAATACAAAATAACCTCGTACTACAAGGGATATAGAATACTATATATCATACGAACGAATATATATAGAAAAGAAACAACAAAATATAGAAAATGCTAATTATTATCAAAAGCGTTGATAATCAATCCCCATAATCAACGCATAAGCAGCTGCAAACCTATTTACACTTGGACGTGCCATCATCACCCACCTTCACACACGGACTGGCCAGACTCACCCCATCCCCCCAGGCAATGTGTTATCAAATTCCCCCTTTTGTCCGAGTGAGGCTGCTTGCGATAACATAGTGAAATAGGCCTCCTTGCGCCAGGTGTTTTTGCGCCAAGCCTCCCTGTCCCCCCCTGAAGGCAATATAGGGTTCTGTACAACGACCATCCCCTGTGTCACGAAACCAAGATAAGCAATTCTGCATGCCGATCTAATGGCCCAGATTAGCATCCTGGCTTCTTTTTATGAGGCCCAAGTCATTTTTGACAAAATAGGTTTTACAGGTGATCGGTAAATAACGTGTTCAGTTTAGTAACATTCGGGGTGAATCATGGACGATTGATCTGAATTTCAGGATGATTAGTCCATACACGATCAGAATTAATCCACAGTCACAACTTCCCAGAATATTACAGTAAAAGGATTAATTCCCTGCCACGTGGGCGTCGTAATCGTTCGCAAATTCATCCTATTTCAACCATTTATGAGCTCTACATTATGCTCTCATGGATCTCTCTAATCAAGAAAGACAAATTACCTGGCTACTTCCAGATCCGGCACAAATCTGATTGGATGTGCCAGTGAATTTTAAATTAAGCACCTGTGATTTAGCTTTTTGGATTGGCTGAGCATTCACTAGTTTTGCGCTAGTCATTTGCCGACCCAAGACCTGTTGATGTAGATTAGTTCTTGGACTGATGCTGGGAAATCTGAGAATCAGGAAGGTAGCTTGCCGGTTTTAAAATGTTTACATTTTCAACTCCGACTCTTGACCTTTTCAAAACTTGCTGAGTCTCGACCCGTTGGTTGAGAATTGCTGGTATAGGTGATACGCAATTCATTCACCTAATCTAACGTTGCGTAAGGGTGTCTCCACAGACTGTGGAAGATGGTGTGAATGCTCTTAAGGGAATGTTAATGGCGGGAAGGTGTGGTTGAAGTGAGGGAATCAGAAGGCATATAGAGGAGACAGGGGGGAGGAGATACTGGGTGTATTCGAAGTCACACAGCATACTTGTTTTCTGTGTAGTAGGCCAAATATAGCAAGTGAGCAACATGTCCGAAACCTCAATAGGGGTGAAACAGTAAACAAGCGGACCCTGAATGACATATTCATGAAATCTTGTAGCGTGACACTGGGGGACACCATTCCATCCCACAAGGAAGTTTTCATGAAGATGGTGGAGGCAGTGCTGTCTCTGTACACATTTAAATAAATAACAATACCCAGTTACATTGGTACCAATGTACATATTAGCGTGCATTTTTTAATTGATACTGTTTTACCAGTATTTAACTTCCGCTGGAATCCAGCTATAGCATTCATAAACATCCATGTCAGGGAATATACTACATGGCAACCGCAGTGTGTCTGAGTGCATGCAAAATGTTCTCATAAATAAATGCAGTATGTACTATATTAACGGTGAAGTAGTAGTATGTACTGTATAAGTTTGTGATTTCGACTGAACCCTTCGTTCTTCGAATCTGCAGTAACATTGGCTGTGCTGACTGGCCAGGTGGGTGCTGTTCTGAACAACCTCCTCATAACAGCCGTTAGAAGAAGAAAAACGCTCCTGTAGCCTCGCAGCCTGAGTCAGCGGGACTTTTTCTGATTCGGCTCCATGGCCCCGTTGTTGCCATTAGCTCAGTGGAGGAGCACTGGCTGTAATATATCACACCATACTGCTCATTATATCGATAACACAGACTGCACCCCCGCCGCTCTGAGGGGAACATCGGGACACATGAGCGCACCGGTACACCGTATAGCTCCTGGTCTCCTCAAAGAGTGGCACTGATCCAAAGTTAATACTCTACCCCTTTATCTAAAGAAATCTAATTTAGCGACTGAGGTGACCAGCTAATCGATATGTTTTCTCCCTGCGCCTGTTATGTGACATGAGTCTGTAGATGCCCGTACTCCAGCAGCATCCTGCTAATTAAATCCCCCCGCAGCAAAGGACCCAATAATTGCCCACTGTGGGCTACACAAATGCGGGTCGCTGGGATTACTGGGGGCTTACTGGTATGTGCATATGAAATCCATCCACGCTGCTGCTTTAATGAACACCCGCGGCCTGAACTACGAAGCGGGGTTACTGGCTTATCAGGGTAACTTGTCGAATTTAAGGTAGTCTGGGCAAAATGTACTTTAAATCCGACAAGTTACCCTGATAAGCCAGTAACCCGGCTTCATAGTACAATCCCCTTTTTATACACTCCTGTTGATGGCTAGCCTCCCCATGCCAAATCAGGGGCCTGTGCGATGGAAGACGTGGGCAATGTGCGTTCAACTGGGTCAATGAAACAGGCTGCTTTTGCCTCCATTTTAACGCAGGAACACTTTGATGGATCAAAGAGGCTGCAGAATGTTTCGACACAATGCAGAGATCAGTTGGCATGTGTTTAGAAGCAGTAGTACGTGTGTGAGGCCTCCCACCATCTCGCGCTTCTCTTCAGTCACTGATGCTAAGGGAGATACCTGTGTGTGAAAACAAACCCTGCAGGAACAGAGTTGGACCCTGCAGCCGCTCTGTTGCACAATTACTGTAATTAGTTCATGCATGCCTGTACTAGTGATGTCGTTCCCCTATGCTTGAAATGCTCTTTATTCTTGGAGTAAACATTTTTACAAAGAATATTCCGTTTCTAGACAATATTTCAGCGACCCCCCCCCCCTGATTTGACTAGCCCCCCTGAAACACATTTTGTCTAGAAAGATAAGATTTAGCGATTTGTAATGTATCTTCCTATACATTACAGCAAGTCCTTGCGAAATTGGTGTGCTAAAAGAAGGAACAGAAAGTGTATGGCCTACCATATATGTCAAGGCAGAAAAACAAGCAACGGGCATGCGTCATCCTGGGAGGACAGGCTGCATTCCTGCGACAGACCTCGTTTCGGGCTACGCCGCGCCAACTTTGGGTCTTCCGGGCGCGTCTGGGAGGACATGGGGCTGCCGGCGCTCGAGTTCAGCGACTCGCTCCTGGACAACCCGGCTTTCCGGGAGCGGCTCAGATGTCACGAAACGGAGCTGGAACGAACGAACAAGTTCATAAAGGAACTCATCAAGGACGGAAACATGCTTATAAACGCGCTGAAACGTAAGTGATCGCCATCTGAGGCTCTCTGGGAGGCGGTGGCGTGCTCTGCTCCCGTGCCCGTTTCTGGGTGTGATCCTGTGTATTCTGGTCTGTTTCTGGGTGCTCCCGGCCCCCAGGCTGCTGCTGCCTTAAAGGAGATCACACATATTGCATATGTGAATGCAATTTTCACTCGCTTCAAAACAGTGAAAACGACGTAAAACAGTGTTACTTAATAACCCCATTCAGTAGAATTTACCTGCTCCAGATGTTACAATGTTTTAACAGATAACAGTATATATCATCTTTCTGTCTGCATTCACTATGTATCAATTACTACCTGGGCAGAATATGTGCAGATTAACTTTTACATTCATTCATCCTAATGCGACTTGTTGCCCACTGAATAGTTTATGAAAACATGGAAGTGTATTCAATCACACGGCCGTAATTTCTGAGAGATCGTTATGCGGATCAGAAAAAAATACCCTTAAAGTTTATTCACGAAGGATTATTTTGGCGTTTCCCCAGAGCCTTTTAATCACTAAATACTTAGTAGGTTTAAACGCAGGTGATTTATTATAGGAGCAACTTGATGGGACGGGAGCGCGGCCCTGATAGATGAGAAGACTGGGGGCGCGAATCTGGATGAAAGTGCCTCTAACCTAAAACTTAAAAATCTTGCAATGTAACGTAAAATACTTTGCCTAATTCTACAGTGAGTTTATTTGTGGGACTTGTAACTAAACTTATTGAAGTCGGAGTGCGCGCTGTTATTTTATAACGCGTTATGGTATACGGTCGGTGTGGCGCCCCCTATCTACTAGGTAGTGGACCGCTTAATGTTCACATGTTCACAGTGCGGTCACGTGAGGTCACATGCGGTCATGGGGTATTCCCGATGCCGTAGCCGGCAGCAAGGACTCCTGGCCCAAATCACAGTCTCCTCACCCTTACTGGTTGCTAGGTTACAAGTCCCTTGGTTAATCTTCGGTAGGTAATAGCTCTTCCCCACTTGGAAAGGAACTGTCCCTCTCACACAGAGAGTCTGGCAGGGTCACTGAGCTCAGGACCTCTGTGCATGGACCCGCGGGGCCCTTCCCCGGTGACTGGCAGTTACTGGATGCCTCCACAGACCCTGTGACACGCTGTCATTCAACCATTACAGGACCCACATGTCCATAGGAGCAGTTTCTTCATCCTTTCTTGGTAGTTTCTAAATTATAGAAGGCAGATATCTTCATTTGTGTATCCTGTGAATAACTGAACATTAATTAAATTTCCCACCATTTCTTCTTTCCTATACTACGGTGGCCTGGCCCTGTCACATGTGACACCCGGGCCCCCATTAAAGCAGAATTGGTCCAGGGCAGCACTTTGGATCGGCACGGTTTCACTACCCCTGCTCTGAGTAAAATGCACTTTGAACGTTTGGCATACAGTGCCTTGTTTGCATCTTGCAAATGTGTGCATGTGACATATGACTGGGCAATACGTGTATTGTTGTTATCTGATGTTATGTTTCAAAATGCATCTTTGAACTTTTTGACTGAACTGCATTTCAGTGATTCCAGGACCTCTATTAATGTGTAATGCCCCCTTGATTTCCTACCTGAAGAAGGATATCTGTAGGACAAATACACCATATTTATGTTAAGAAAGCAGATAAAATGTGATTTTTGGGAAATGCTGAAAAAAGTAAAAACACAGCGATATGATTCTGGTCAGCAATGAGGGAGTTAAACTTCCCGGGAAGGAGAGCAGGTTGAGGATGTCTGGTGTTCTGCAGGTACTCAATGCCCCCCCCCCATTCCCCCGAATCGGACACCTGAGCACACTCTCGACATGTCAGCTCACTGCTTTATTCTTATTAAGTCTGGGAGGGTGAAAAAAATTCTTTGGAGGTTTTTGCCAGAAGCCATAAATGTCCCAGGGCTTCTGAAAAGATGTCTGGAGAAGAGTAATATGGCGGGGGGGGGGGGCATTCTTGCACAGCACCTGTGCTCTCTCGTTTACAATGAAACACCCTGTGTGTTCCTGGCCAAAGTGGGCCGTGACACTCTTTGGGCACGGGGACACTAAAAGAGAGGCTGCTGCCTACAACACCGTCACAGATAGGGCCGTCTCATCTAAGATACACACGGAGTACAACACCGTCACAGATAGGGCCGTCTC
>JAABNY020000035.1:5951812-5988214 GCA_015164015.2 Brevimyrus niger
CGGAGTACAACACCGTCACAGATAGGGCCGTCTCATCTAAGATACACACGGAGTACAACACCGTCACAGATAGGGCCGTCTCATCTAAGATACACACGGAGTACAACACCGTCACAGATAGGGCCGTCGCATCTAAGACACACACGGAGGCCCGCCCACTTCTGAGTTGTAGTTAAATGAACGTGGGACCCTGCTTTTTTTAGCGTGTTGTTTCTAAGGAGTTGTTCTTTGATTACCCCGCCCCCCCCACCACCACCACCACAACCACACATGCACCAGGTTACCGTGGCAGATGAGGCAGTGGTCTGCAGCTGTGGATTGCTTCGACTTTCACCGTGGTGCTTAAGATTCATGTTCCTGAGTGACAACAGATCGTTACTCAGCTCTATGCACCGTATTTGGAGGGTCCCAGAGGGCCCTGCTGGATCGTCGAGTCCATTTCCATCTCAGGACCCGGCAGTCTAACACTGGATTTCTGTCCAGGTCTTATGACCTGTATATGAGGGACTTCATCTTGAGCTTGAAGGTCCCTTAGGATTGGGGGGGGGGTGTGTATAAGTGCTTGTGCTTTGCCTTCGGGTCTGAAGTGTTAAATTAAGTTATCTGAGTGGTTTGAGTAACAGCGACAATTAACTGAAGTAATATCGCGCAAATGTCCTACCCCACCACACAGCAAGTCTTAAAGAGTGAATATCCCACGACAAGCTCCTTCGGACAGAAACTGCTTGATCTTTAACCCTCCTGGGGATACTCAGTCACATGATGCACAGGCAAAAGGATGACTCTCAAATCCTTTTATTTAGGGCTGTGCCGAGATTCACTTCCCTTTGACTCTCCAAAGTTCCGTCATCTGGTGTCTCACCATTGAAATCGCAGTGGGTAATTACCCGGTTTATGGCGGCAGATGTATGCAGGCCTTTGCGTTGCTTCTCAGGTGTTAGCCTTGGTGTGCACTTCTGACGGCGTCGCATGGCCCCACGCCGAGTTTCACCTCCCCCAAAAGACACCAAGAAAATCCCAGGATTCAGCGGGTCTTACTGGCCACGCCACCTGCGTTCCACCTTGCGTTGCACTGCGTTCCTTTTCAAAGACAGCAATAAGCTGTTTAATTCCCATGCTGTGTGTTACTAAGGAACTGATCATTTCACATCTATCTCGATATAACTGTCTCAGATTGTAGTTACTATAACGGCAGCATCAATGCACTTGGAAGGTACATCAGAATGGAGACTCACCGATAACGTGACACTGGAAACCAAACTGGACGGCCATAGTGCATATTTATTCTTATACTGAACCACATGAGGCTGTTTCTAATCTGAATTTTTTTTACGTTTCTCATTTCTGTTAGCTTTTGGGAAGTGAAATAAATTGCAGCGGAGGTTTGACTGCAGTAACAGCTTCTCCTGCGGAGTCCTGCTTGGTCATCAGTCATTACAAAATAGTCAGAATCGTGGGACATCACCACGTTCAGGTTTCTCTTTCCGCAGCATCCAGTCCTTGACGCTACTGATTAAAAATGACACTAGTGCCCAATATTGTGGAAACACTAACAATTTTTAGTGATTGCAGAGTTTTATTTCAGTTACATATTTAATTGTCCAGTGTGTGCCATTTGCTAACATTCTTTGATTGTTCATAAACATCATCGGTGGTATTTGTGTAGTAATTTTTTATTTGAATTTTATTTTTAAAACAAGGTGAAAAATGCTAGGTGTTCCCACGGTTTTTGTTGGCCCCAAGTGTAACAGAAGCTGTGGAACAAACCCGGAGCTGAAAGAAGACAAACGTTTGCACCGTCTGACAGCTTCAAAGCCCTGAGATCAGGTCCGAGGCCCTCACCTGTATCCCCCATCTTTCCCTCTGCCCCTAGATCTCTCCGCCTCCGTACAGAAGTTCTCCAAATCGCTGCAGGAGTTCCAGTTTGAGTGCATCGGCGACACTGAGACGGACGACGAGGTTAATGTGGGTGAGTCTCCTTCTCCAGAAGGTCACCGTCGCACCAGGGCCGCTTGTGGAATTATGACCTTTTCTTGGCATTTCTATGAGGGAGAGTCGGGGAGCCTCGCTGACAGTGGCCAAGCTCTAACTTACTTATTATGGCTTAGCAGTTATCCCCCAGCCACCGGGGTTTCCACATGGCTCTTCCCAGAGTGCAGCAGTCAGAGATACATGTACAGGCGCATGCACCTGTGGACGTGTGGAGAGTGCTGCCACCATGTGGTATTACCATGTCTATCGCTTCGGAAGGAGCTCAGGGTGTCTCACACTCCCACACAACACCCCCCACATCTCTCGCCCCAATATCACCCCATGCAAGCCACACCCTCTATCTCTCTGCAAGCCTTTTTATTCTTCTCTTTTCCGCCAATGACTTAGGCTTGTAGTCTGAAGAGCCTGGTGATGAGTTTATTGAGGATTCAAACCAAACCCACATCTAGTGAGGGGAGGGGATTTCTCAGTTTGTGTACTTGACCGTACTCGTGATCTTGCGTACCCGTTTTACGTCATCTTCCATTGGCAAAGACCAGTTTCAATACTCAAGAACAGAAGTACAGAGGACGGTAAAAATCCCAGAATGTCGTTCTTGCCCCGTCCCAAATATCAGAGATGTGTCAGTTGCATCCGCACCAAACGAGACCAATCCCATGATCCATTGCGCCCCAAGTTTGTTCTTGGGAGGCAAGTTAGCACAACCAGTCTTGGCAAGATCACAAGTACAGTCTTTGCGTTCTTGGTATTGGGAAACACCTCAGGTCTCGCTGGCCGCCTCGGTCCAGCAGACGTCATTCCTAGCCGCCAGGTAGCCGTCGCCATGTTTAAGCGGATTTGTGGTGTGTTTGGGTGTGTGAGCTGTGTGCCAGAGGGAGGTAACATCCTTGCACAATGCAGGAACAAGTCTCCGCTCTGCCTGTTTCTATGTTTGACGTTGCTGGTTAGCGATTTGCAAAATTCCACGTGACAAATTTTACATGTTGGAGTGCTGTTAAGTTTGGCTTGGTGTGGACACTGTTTGTTTGGACACTTTCAGAAGATGTAGAGACTCTGTGATGAAGGAAATTCGGTTTTGTGTGCAGTTTTCCCCTGTGCTAAAGGCCTGGATCACATACGGAGCAGTAATATTGTTCTGAAATCAGTTTCGACTGGATGACTTGCTCGGACCCAGGCGGGTATCCTGAAACGGGCCATGGGTGTACTTTGATGCCCGGAGTTTCCCATGAAAACCTGCCATCCCGCCCACGTCCCTGCCAGACGAGGTCACCTGACCCCCCTATCGATTTTTCTGGAACCTCCTCCGGTGACATTCAGAAGCCAAGGGAGCTATCTGGAAATCAATCCCCACGCCAGATTGATACGGCCATAGAAACCATTAATTGCACAACAATAGAAGGAAGGAAAGTTTGAGTTTCAAAGGTCATTCTTTGTAGAGGCGGCTTGCTTTCGGGAGCGGGCAGGCCGTGTGCGAGCCGCTCTCACAGCCCATGTGACGTTTGTTCCTCATGGCTTCGGCATGGTGGTTCGTGGCCGAGGTCCTGCCACGTACTGCTGCGTAGCGAAACCGAACATGGATTTCTTTATGATCTCTGGTCGCCTTAGCAGCAGTTTCCTTGGAAGCCATTAAAAGGGACAACAATAGATCTGCATTTCCGAGTCTGGTCCTCGGCGACTCACAGTCGGTCCACATTTTTGCTCCCTCCGTGCTCTCTACCAGACACTCCTGCCGGGAGCTGGGAGGGAGCAGAAACATGGACTGCTTTAGGTCCCCGAGGACCAGATTGGAAAGCACTGCAATAGATGATTCATCAGCTCCCCCCACCACCCTGCCTTGGTCACACTGAGATGTTAATGGCTGGTGACTTTTTCGGTGCGTTGCTCGAGATGATAGCATCCTGGCTGGGGACGCTCGCCTTTCCTGTGGTCCCCGATATAATCGGCAGCTGGTAGCACCTCAGCGAAGGCGTGTGTCCTCAAACTGCCGCCGGGTCTCTTATCGCCGAGCCGCGAGGCCCGTAATCCCAGTTGGCATCCGTGGCCGGCGCCTCGTCCTTCATCGTGTCACCCGCTCTGATGGGCACTCGGGCTGTTCGGGGGGAATCGCCATGCTGCACGTGGGCCGGCCTGCGCCGCAGTTCCTCCACCCCCTACCTCTAGGATGAACTGTAGACAACTTCATTAACATGCAACTAGGGCAAGGCGTACAGTGAAAGGGGCCCTATTTTCCATGCTGCAGCGTGTCGTGAATTTGAACACTTCTTGTATATTTCTTTTCAGCCCAGTCCTTCAAAGAATTCTCCCAGCTGTTAGACACCTTAGAAGAGGAGAGAAGACGCCTGGTAAGCAGACATCCCCTTTAATGCCACCGTACTGCCCAGCTTGACAGGGCGGTTCCTCGCCCACCAGCCTGGGGGCCCTGTGGGGTCCCACATCTGCCACGGGCGAGGTCCCCGCAGCTGGAGTGCTGGGCTGCCTGCAGCCATGGTGGGCGGCTCTGGCTCGTCCTGCTACGTCTGCCAGCCGCTGGCTTCATTCTGGGCTCTGTCAGTCCCATTGAGGGTTCTGATGAGCTTGTTCCTGGGTGATTTAGCTGTTGTCGGCTCTGTGGAAGATCTCTTTGGCTGAGAAACAAACAATGAAACTGACAAAGGACTGAAACCATTCAAAAATATCTGAACAACGTTAATATTGTCTTCAATACCGCTGCTATTGTCACAAGTTAGCAGAGCTTTTTGGGGTTGTCCTGACCCCCAGTTGCTGCAGACTCTGCCCTTACTAATTCCTTGAGGGAGCTTGGCCATGGTATACCATAGCTCTGTGCCCACATGGCCCAAACCAGTATGTCCACCTCCATCTTCCAAGACTCATGTAAACACCAGACTGGATTCTCCACACAAGCAGGGTGCTGGACTGTGGACCCTCGAAGACCAGACCAAGCTTGGTCTGACCTAAAAAATACGGACATCGTTTGTTTCTCAGTTGCTCGGGTATACATAAAGATGCCCTTGGACGCTTGCTGTTTTCGATCACCTCCCAGACAACATAATTCTCACTTATATTGGCCTGTCTTCCAGGCTTTAGCCCTGAAGCTCTCATTGGTCTTCTCCATTATCCCGTTAGGAGACGACAGCAGGATGAATGAGAGTAGGTCAGCCATTAGACTCAAACCTTTTAGCCGGCAGAGATCAGGCCTGCTCCTGCCCTCCTCCGGCCCTCCACGGAGCCCCGCGGCCGGCTGACTTAATCCCATCACGCAAACCGAGTCAGTTTGTTTATTTTTCTGGACCGGCCTCCAGTTGTGTGCGATTACAACGACATGGGGAGTTAATGAAAATTACTGCAATTTATAATGATAGTGCTGTGCAGCCCATGATTTTGATAACATTAACCCTGGGATCCCAATTAAAGGAGCCCATAATTGCAGAGATTTACTTAATGTCTTAAGAGCGTGTCCTGCCCCGGTGACGATCGAGGGGAGCGTTAAGTAGAACGTGTAATTAGGAATGGGTGCGGGGGCCACCCGCCCTGTGAGGCATGAGCCGGGACACTAGGGTCCTCAGTCAGTATGTGGACGCCCCGTCTGGGCTCAGATGGGATTCCTGACTCGGTGATATGCCCCTGCATGAGCATGAGTAGTAATACCAGCCCTCCTCGGACCGAGCGGGACACACTGATAATCCCCGTCACCTGACTCTCACCTCGAGATGGGTGGCGCCCACAGCCATCCTGCCCTCACACATTTGCTAAGAACACGCTAGGGGGTCATGTGATCTTTGTGAAAGCATGTGGTGTAAGGTCACCCATCACGGTGGAGCCAGTCTAACCCATTGGTAGTGTGAATAGAATATGAAGCATGCATTGTGTGAGCTACATCTGCATTTTATTTATTTTTTTTTTGGGTGGGGGGGAGAGGGGGGTGGATTCTCATTTATTCATTGATAAAGGGCTGATGTTTTTAATTTATGTACCATCATCCTTCTCCTCCGGAGGACACTTAGGGCCGGCCTACCATGTTCAGAGGCAGGCGGCATGGTTGCGGTGAGTCAGCGGGCAGATGACCACGCTTTGGAGCGTTCCATTTTCTGTGTCTCGGGGGAGCCCCACTCGCTGTTTCTGCCTAACTGCACTTGATATGGTCTTTACACCCCATAAATCATGCTAGCATTTGTCAGGTAACTGCGCAGGAATAATAGGCACGTAAGACGTGGAGTGCAGACGGGTTTTGAATGAGCGTGTTCTTTTCTTGTACTCCTGCATTCCTCTGCCGCTTTATCTGAGAGCCTCAAGTCTTCTGCAGTGATTTTCAGTGCCTGTGAATCCAAGGTCAGCTCTAAATAAGACCTTGTGATGCCATTCTTGGGAATTTTTGTGCCATAAATTTAGACTGGCTGAGCAATGGATCGCAAATATCAAAAGTGTGACTTCTAGGCCTGGTTGGAAAATTCCTTCATTTATTTTTGTCGCTGAATAAAATCAGTGTGTATAAAGGTGTGTTGAAATATCTTTTGGAATCTGTTTTTATCTGAACTCTAAGTTTTACATTAACTTCAAATCTAATTAAGTGATTTGAATCTAATTAATTAATTTTACTTAAGGTGCAAGTTAAAATGTAAATCAACTTGTATTTTTAACTCCACTTTTTTAATAATGTATTTTATATGTATATCTGAGTGTTTGGTTTATTATGGACATTTTGCAAAGCAGTTAGGCATCATGAAGGCCAGCAACTTGGTTCTTCCCTGCATGTTACGGAAAGCGCACACAGCGCCCCCTAGTGTTGTGGAGAGTAAAGGAGATTTTTAAGGAAGTGTCGCTTTTTTTGGTCATCGATCAAGTCACACCCTCCTGCCTGAAGAAGAGGAAGTAGGATTTAAGCAAAACAATGGCCACAAGCTTTGGGGGAAGTGGTGACGGGGGGGAGGGTGGTGGCTTAAGTGTTTTCTGAGGGATTTACTTGGTTATAACGATGATTCACTATTACCTGACCACACGCCATGCTGCCGTTAGATGCGATACAGCAAAGTAGCTAGAGTAGACAGTGGCTGTCATTGCCTGAACCCATGAGACACACTGAGCAAATACCTCTCACTCCCAATCTGGCGGTGATGAATGCCGTCATGTTATACAAGTGCTGCTGCACTCAGTGATGCTGCTCGGCAATCTGCTGTGTTAAGTGCCCCATTCTTACAGCACATTTCTCTGCTGTGTTCACCAGATGGGCCTTTCTTCACTCCTCTATAGTGGACACTTTTTCTTCGATCTGCTGTCATTATCTACTACTGCGGGAGTCTTGTGCGAGTAAAATGTGTTGTGCAATATAGCAGCTTTCAAATGCAGGACTTAAAAACTGTCAAACGTTAATTTCAGATACAGAATGCTGGTGACGTTCTGATCACGCCCTTGGAGAAGTTCCGTAAAGAGCAGATTGATGCTGCCAAGGTAGGTCCCAGCTTCTGTCTCTGTGGGTGAAAATGATCTGAGTGAAGTGATTCCACAAAGAAATCATAAACTGCTTTTATTTGCAGTTAGTTTTCAAAAGCAGTTGTCTTAGTTTTTAGAAGTCTCCACGCCACGTTGAATTTAAAGCTCAGATGGGACTGTTGTTTTAGGTTCTGAAATTGTCATTAACATCAGCAAATTACTTAACCACAAAAAAACAATAATGTCATTGCTTTCCTGATTTGCAGGGAGTATTCTAGGTGAATTTAATTTCTGTGGTAAATAAATGGAGGCCGATATTCAGTATAGAACTCACTGAAGAGATTCTGAAAGGAGCCATAGTGACAATATACTGGTTCAATCCACCTTATTTTGTTCAGGATTCACTTAAAAGTTTTGCCACTCTTTTAAGTGGCTTTTTAGTCCATTTTGGGGGTCTTGGAAATCTATTTGGGATATTTTTCCTTGTCGTACTTTAGCATGTCAGCAGTGAGTCTCTGAAGGAAAAACTCCAAGAACCAAAACTGAAAGTGGAGCCATTGTTAATCATCCATCCATCTTTCAACCACTTTCCCTGAGTAGGGCCATGGTCCATAATTGATTTTTTTGAAGAATATCACTTGTGCTGGCGTTCTATTTAAGCAGAACCACACACACCCTTCAGCTCGCTTAACCAGCTCTGCTTGTAAAAACATTGCTTGATCGTTTGCCCTGTGCTCACCTCTCATGGCACCGTCGGCCCACGACTCAGAACTTGCTAAATGCTAAACTTGCTAAATGCATGCCTAACCATGCCAGGTAATCTCACACTCTTCAGTGTTACCAGTGAAGGGCGGACGTGGTGTTCAGACCCGCTGAATGTTACACATCTGGTGAGGAGTGACGGTGTTTTCCACACAAACTTCCTCCCAGTGCTGTACACTGGAGACCTCCCACCACTGGGGGGCGCCCTGCACTTTAACTGGAGCCGTGCTGCGCTGGCCCCTTTACATCTCCACGCTCACATTACGCAGCTGTTCCTCTGAGGATGCTAAGCATTATTCCTAGTGGAAAAGCCCTTGACCACAGCATCTGCGCTAGATCACTATGGAATGTGGCTTTCCCAGTGGCTAAAGGAAGGTTTTTTTTGTCCTCTCTCTGACTTCAGGCATCAGCCCTCAGGTCAATACAAAAAATTACCTGTCTTGTATCTGTCTTGTATTTCTTATCTGTGAAAATGTAGGGCAATGGCTCCCAAAGCTGGTGTAGTTTTACTTGATAAATTCTTCTACACCCGTTTTTAGTGGTATTGACTGTCAGTTGACATTTATCTGAGCTTAATTTTACTTTTAATTTTACCTCTGTGAGACATGGCCTTCTTAAATAAAATTCTAGTAATATAAAAGCGTCAAAATGATTAAAGTGCTTATTTACTATATATTTTAAATGATATTACCCAAAATAGTAGAAGGGCTTATTTACAATGTCTATATGTAAAATGATATTGCCACTGCTATTTCAAAACAGATGTCTTTGTTTTTGCTCACTAATTAGTCAGTGTTAATAGTACAGGTGTCATGAAACTTCAGGTTCCCCCGTAACAGATGTTTGAAGCTCTCGGTCCCTGAGGGTGTTGTTGATCATCTGGAGAAGGATCAACATGTGGAGCTGGAGAAAAGCGGAACCAGTAGCAGTGTTTCTGTTTCAGTATCGGGCTCCAAGTTGTGGTTAGTAGTTAGCACTTAGCAACAGTCAGAGACCACGCCCCTAAGAATTCCCTCCGTAGCCTCCTTCCTGTGCTAGCTAGTCCGCCTGTGTTTTCAATGCTGCCCTGTGGTAACGCTTTCACACCAGGGCTGGTGCCCAGGCCGAGCCTAATTTCTGGCCCAGTCGTTGCATTCACACCAGAAATAATAGCGATGAGGGGCCTATATATCCAGGCCGGGACTCTTTGTACTTGTAATGTGACTATGAACTTTAATTAGGTTTGGTGTATGTCGGATGCCTTCCGGGGATCCGTCAGACGAAATAGCATACCATTAAACACTCGGTTGTGTTTTGTGTGTTGGATGTGTCTGACTATGGCTGCTTCTTTTTTAAAGATTTTTTGCAGCCGCCTCGCTTTTTCTAATGACACCTTAGCTAACTAATAAGTTGCCATTAGGATCTGACTTTAGTGTACCAGCCAGTGATACATAACATACAACTACCTGCTTTGTTACAGCAATGAAAACAACACTCACATGGTATCTTGTTTGCAATGTCAGTAATTTAAGTGAAATTTACCCATCATGTATTTCATGTGCTTGTTTTAACACAGGTACAGAAAATGTGGATAGACAGGAGGCTTTTTATATTCGTTTATTTCACGTTAAAGATTAACATATTTCTTGATTATTTGTATATTTGTAAACTAAAATCTATCAAAATGTTTTGTTCTTTTCTTGTCTTAATACTCCCTATCAAAATAGCCCATTCAACCATATTACACAGTACTTCCTTCAGTGTCCTGTACGTATTTTATGTGAATTTTAGCCTGATTTGACAAGAAATTGCTATGCATTTTAACCTTTATATGCTAATTCATATTTCTGTTGTGATATGAAGGTTAAAATGCATGGTAATTTCTTGTTATAGCAATGCAAATGCACAATAGACTGCCGTACGTATCATTTTTAAAGGTGAAGATAAAACGCTCAGAAATTTTGAATGAACTGTGTTGGGTTAAACCCAGGAAAAATAGCATTTAAAGCTAAAATATAATGTAAGTATTTGCAGTAAATTCAAAAGAATCCTACATGGTCCTCCAGTACTGTCTTCACTCCTGAAACAGCCCCCCTCCCACAGCAACACGCACGTAGTGACATCTTCATTCTACTCTTTGGGTGCCAAGTGGAGTGAGAATATAAAATAGATTTTGATGGGGCTGGTGTGAGCTCCAGCCTAGCTCTGACTGAACACCGGAACCAGCAGCAGCTCCAGCCAGGGCTTTGTGTGAAAGAGGAATGAGTGTCTCCTGTCTAAAGTATTCCATATACAAAGATATTCGAGCTAGTAATTGCCAAATAAAGCCTCATGAACCATTTGCTGTACTTGTTGACCCCACTAGATGGGGCCCTTGCTTTGCTTTGGGGCACGCTTTGAGCACATTTTTGAACAGACAGCACCATCTAGTGGGATCAGTAAGTACTGCAAGTGGTTCATGAAGCTTAATTTGGCTGTTACAAATATGCATTGTAAAAACACACCAAAAGGCCCACAGTAACATTTGACAGCCCTGGCTGTCACTGCAATCCTGTTGTAACACCATACAGGCTAATTCATCTGAGTGCACCGTTCGTTTGATGATTGCGAGACGGGGAAATAAAGCCATTGTCCAAGTTTAAAATGTCACAAAGCCGCCTTTCATCACGCCTCGGCCAAAAACGGAATTTTTGCAGTTTATTCACTTCTGAAGTTCCCCCGAGCTGTAGGTGGCTCTTTGATAATTCGGCGTCTTGTTATCTCACATGGTCTATACTTCTCTTTGTCCTCAGTATGGCCAGACATAGGATGAGAGGAAGTCAGTGTCTTGCCAAATGAGCCTTTTTGCTTCTTTGCCTCTGTTTTCCTCCTTTCTTTGGGGTTTCCTCTGTATTTCCGAGAAAACTGCAATAGCCAAAACAGGAACCTAAATTATTAACAGGGATAATGATATTAGTAATAATAATCATCATCATAATTTGTCCTTTCAAAGTGATGTCGATTATACAGAGACCATGCAGATGGTGTTCCCACGGCATGTCCTATCTCCTATCTGAGTCTTCAGATTTCCTAACGGTTCATCATTGAGATGATTATGTCCATCCACCTCGTTGATCATCCTCTTCCTCTTCAGCTCTTCCAAACCCTGCCATTTTCACCAGTGCACCAAGTCTTCTCATAATGTGCCGAAGTAAGACCCGTAAGTCACCTGGGCTTCAATCGAAAGTTCAGGTTTCAGTAGATGACGAATCCTCCACGGTATTCCACAGTATTCTTCAAAATCTTCATCAGCACCAAAGTTCAAAAGCATCAATGCACTTCCTGTCCTGAGTCTCCATGGTCCTGCTTTCACATCTGTCAGAAGTCAGAGAAAGTGTCGTATTCTGAACAATACTTTGTTCATAGAGATCAGTTAGTACTCCGGGGCTTCGTCGCACCTCTGCCAAGCGCCAGTCTGTGACGCCTCTCCTGACTGCTGCATCCTTTGTTGTTGAAAATCATTCCTAGAAGGCAAAGGCAGCCTCTAATGTCTGTATCTTCAGCGTCGGCATTAAACTTTGCTGCCCGCCTTGCGGTAGGAACCTTTCTTTTCAAACAAGAAAGTAAGAGTTAAGTGAGGCAGCTTAAGACACCCAGCCGCGTTCTGCTCGTCGCGGCTAATTGCTAACTGCCCGTGAAAGCTGCTTTTCCTCAGAGACCGCCTCTGCGCTTCCGGTAGGATGACATTGCTCCGTTTGCTTACAGCAGTAGCTCAGGTTTCGCAGTTGTGTCGTCCTCAGTCTCCCCAGCCCCTGGCCAGCTCTGTGTGAGTCTGCAGACTATGGAGATGCGTTGCGGAACCTTATGGCGGAAAGAGTGGTGCCTGGATAAAAGGGGCGATGGCGCCTGTTCTGTGTAATTGACGTGATAAGAGACACAAACAGAAATGCCAATTAGGATAATTGACGAAAACAATAACCTCTCAAGGAAATTACTGTCATTACTTCTCAAATTACTCGTAATAGTTTATTCTATCTCCTGCTGTGTGTCAAACAATGGGAATGAGGGTTGTGAGGTTAGACGGTCCCCTAGACACTCTGGAGTCAGATCGCTGGTGAAAGCTCAGATGTTGGGTATCAGTTGTTGAACACTTTGTTTTTTCTCTTCCTTCAGGAAGGAAAGAAAAAGTTTGACCGAGAGACTGAGAGGTACTACTCTGCTTTAGACAAGCACCTGAATTTGTCAACAAAAAAGAAGGATACGTTTTTAGAAGAGGTGAGCCTGATTGCTGCGGTTAGCATAAATGGCGCCTTTAAGACAAAGCAGATAATGTGAGGAACATTGGATCATGTGTTTGCTGTTCTGGTGACCAGCCTTCCCTTCTTCCTAGGCAGACATGCAGATCGATAAGGAGAGGCAGGCATTTTATGATGCATCTCTCGAATATGTCTTCAAAATCCAAGAAGTTCAGGAGAAAAAGAAATTTGAGTTTGTGGAGCCGGTAAGTTCCCCACGTTCACCGCCAAACTGACGTAGGGAAGCCGTCCCTTCCAGCATGCGGTCACCTGCCGGCATCACACGGAAATTCCCCGGCCCAGCTTAAGGACACGGGAGGACTTAATTGTGCTTCTTTCACAAATGCCGGCGCTATTAATTTGCAGCTGTCAAATAGGGCTCATTCCCCGTCACGCAGAAGTGAAACACTCTGTTTCTGGCTAAAAGAAGATTCCAAAGAAGGATAACCTCAATTTTTTTAAATCTGTGACTGCAATCAAAAAACTAAAAATGCCAGAAATCTTGTATTTTGTTTGGTTACGTATGGTTAAGGTTAGAGCTGGGTAGGGGTTAAGGTTGTCATAGTGAGGGTTAGAGTTATACTGATAGAAATGAACGGGGAGTCCCCATAATGATAGGAATATATGAAGTGTGTGTGTGTGTGTGTGTGTGTGTGTGTTTGTGCGTGTGTGTGTGTTTGTGTGTGTGTGTGTACGCACAGGTCTCTGAGGATTTGAAAGCTCCTGATATTTTTGTTACTTAAAAGCAAAGAGGCTTTCATTTCCCTCCCCTCCATGACAGGACTTCGCTCGAGTTTCCAGCCCCGATGACGCCCCCGAATCAGCTCAGCTGTTGCTGTCCGCTGCTCATACTGGACTCCGCTCCTCCTAATTGGCGCGTTCTGAAATCCAAGAGCGCTCATCTCTGTCTCTCTCCTTTCTCCCCCTGCAGTTGCTGGCCTTCCTCCAGGGTCTCTTTAACTTCTACCATGAAGGCTATGAACTTGTGCACGAGTTTGAGCCGTACAAGCAACAGCTGCTGTTCAACTTACAGAATGTAAGAACTTACTTCGCGGCCGCATAGGCCGGGGTGGGGGGTCGGGCTGCGGCAGAGGCCGTCCTGCATAGAGGAACGTGAGATGGGGAAGGTCCACACAATTTGTCGTATAAGATGATGTAGTGTTCTACACTAGCGTGCGAGGGAAAAGGTCACGGCTCAGTTTGACGACCTGCACATACACTTAGGATGACTCACGCCAGTGTTATTTTTTGACCTTTGACCTCTGGTCCTGTGTTACACAAATCACCTGGTTTCCATCCAGATGTGCAGTTCTGCAGGAAGCAATTGAGGGGGGGGGGGGGGGGTGGTATATTAAACACACTTTTGTGAGCTGGCGCTCGGGAGAGGACTCTGAGCCCGTATGTTAGCCGGGAGACGTCCCATGGAATGAAATAGAGCGCCTCCTGCAGTGTGCTACCGGGATAGCGGATGATGCAGCGTGCTGTTTGCCGTCCAGTCGTCCTGTGCTCTGAAACGTGCGGGAAGTGTGGCGGCCGTGGCTCACCTTTGCACGGCAGTCGGACACCCCCTGGCGTCACGTGCCCCTCTGCGGGAGCCGAACTCCATTGGCGTTTCTGCGGTGAACAATGTGTGCGTTTCCGCCCGACACGCCTCCTCACCTGTTTGCCTGCTCTTTGTGTGCTGAAGACGAGGAATAACTTTGAGAGCACGAAAGAGGAGATGGAGAAGCTGATGCGGAGGATGAGGAGCGTCGACCACGACTACAAACCCCCGGGGCAGTACAGCATTGAGGGCTTCCTGTACTTGCAGGAAAAACGTGAGTCTCTTTTGTGGCCTCGTTTTACCTTCTGCGTTAAAGCACACGGACCCGGCTCTGTCCTGATCTGTCCTGCTCAGGAGTGAAGCCCTCAAGCAGCCTTCAAGACGTCTAGATAAGTGTTAACCTGGTCCTCGGGGACCCCCAAACAGTTCACCTTTTTGCTCCCTACTGAGAGCTGAGAGGGAGCGGAAATGTGGTTTGTATGGCAGGAAGCCGGCAGGGAGCAATAATGTGGACCAGGTTGGGCGAAACTGGTCTAGATGATCTGTGAGTCTGGCCCCTCTCGGCAGCGGTTCCATGTTTTTCCTGAATCCGCGTCCTACTGAGCATTAGCTTTTCTCCCGGGAAGATTCCTGGCAGCCTTCTCCTGGCTGGCTGCTGCTGATGTCCTGCAGCCCGCTGTCATGCTGTGTGAGGCACGGGGTGCCCTTCTGAGCTCCGTGTCTGACCGGCCTGCAGGTCCCTGGGGCTTCACCTGGAGTCGGCACTATTGCACCTACGAGAAGGAGAGCAAGACCTTCACCGTGGCCAGCTCGGAGAGCAGGTCCCCCGTCTGGCAGGTGAAGGGGATGCAGAGGAATCTGAGAACATCTCTCAGATGGCTTATTACATTATTGTTTTTATAGTTCACATGCCAGCAGAAAGGATTTAGCTTTGGAATAGAACAAAAAGCCCTAATTGTCATTGTAGCAATATACTTTTCAAGTATATTGAATATTAAGAGAAAGAAGATTATGCTGAATACAGGAATTCTAAATATGAAAATGATCTGAATGCATAACTACTGATTTTAAGGAATGTCTCCCTCATTTGCCACATATGACAGGATTGATTAAAAGACTGATCATATTAACTAACCCTTGTTCAGCTGCCAGCGTGCTTCGCATCGTGCTGTGCAGAGCCGTCTTCCTGCGTGTTTTTGTTGAGTTCCCGTTTTCCCTCTTTAGAATCTTCCAGTCACAGCTACACCTGAGATATTCAAGCTGAAGTCTTGCATCCGGCGGAGAACGGATTCCATCGACAAGCGCTTCTGTTTTGATATCGAGGTGGTGGAAAGGTTTGTGGTGGTTTTTGTGATAATGGCGGAAGAGGTCTTGTCTCAGCAGCAGTGGCCCGTAAAAAAAAACCGGCTTGTTCACATGCCTGCAGATAAGGGACGGTCACATGACCGTGGGACTCGTGCCAAAAGCTCAGGGCTCCTTACGTTTAATGTCAGTTTACTTCCGTTTCTGTTGTCTTCGGGAAATGACATTGGACAACTAAAATGTTCAATTAAAAAAAACTGAGCTTTATGGGGAAAAGTCTCTTTGGGTAAATCATCAACCCAGAAGTCTAATAATAATAATTATTATTTTTATTATTGTTATTGTTGTTGTTATTAAAATAAGGGGAAACATCACTTTGGATAATTAGTCAACTAATCAGTGTATTATAATAATAATAATAACAATAAGTACTATTATTATTACTATTATCGGCTCCATTTTTGCATAAAATTACCCTTTTTCTGTCTCTTTCTGGATTGCGCAGCATCTCTCATTCTTTCGTCTACCGACAGGCACACCGCCATCACCCTTCAGGCCCTGTCAGAATCAAACAGAAGGTTGTGGATGGAGGCCATGGATGGCAAGGAGCCAGTAAGGACGGTACTGTGCCGTTCTGAGGCCACTTTATTTATTTGTGCATCTTTTGTGCCCCCTGGTGGCCAATCTGTGCACATTTTAGAAGGATGTAAAATATTTAATATTTACTAATAATTTGATGCGTAGATTTATGGCATAATACTATTGCTGGATTATTATGCGGTTGATGTGTAATGTTTACACACATAGGAAACTTCAAAGTACTTTAATAACATTTGTATTTTGAATCTGTCAATCTGTGAACTATGGATAGAAAATTGTATACGTTATGTGTTGCAGATTGATATTGGGGTAAGTGCAGCTCATTGTCATGACAACACCAATAACGGTGTGGTGTCGTCATAATGCATGAAAGGACATATTTTTGTAACTAACACCCTACTAACAAAATTGCATTTCTCGGAGTGACAACTCCAAAATGCTCCTCACACGATGGTGTTTGTATTAACCTTTGTGGTGTTTTCACAAACATCCTGTACAGAAAGAGAATGGAATAAAAATCTCTCTGCTAATACAAGTGTTAGCCTCGCTGCAGGCAGAACTGCAGGCAGAGTCGTGTGGTGGGGGTGGAAGAGAGGAAGGGGGATTTTTATTTGGAGACGGGGTCAGCAGAGTGGTGGGGAGGGACAAAGAAAACAAATGAAAGAGAACAGGTATTTTAGAAAGGGTTTGATGGCTGTAAACCCCCCCTCCCCTTCCCGAATGAGTGTCTAACTGCACCCACCTCAAACCCCCACCGTCTGCTTCATGGGGGTTTAACAGGTATAAGGTCCAGACAAAGGTCTAATAATATATATTTTTTTCTTTTTAGATATACACCCTTCCGGCCCTGTTCAGTAATAACGAGGAAAGTGAGTTTCATTGGGTGCTGTTTTAGTTTAATGACCCCCATAGCCAAGGAAGGGGTGACCTTCAGGTACAACCCCAATTCCAATGAAGTTGGGACGTAGGGTAAATTGCAAATAACAACAGAATGCAATGGCATATAAATCTCATAAACTCATATTTTATTCACAATAGAACGTATAAAACATGTAAAATGTTTAAAGTGAGACATTTTGCTATTTAGTGAAAATTTTGGCTCATTTTGAATTTCATGATAGCAGCACGTCTCGCAAAACTGGGACAGGGGGGGGAACGGGAAGTTAGTGGTACAAAAACCCAGCAGCTGGAGGAACGATTTGCAAATAATTAGGTCAATTGGCAACAGGTCAGTGACATGACTGGGTACAGAAAGAGCATCAGAGTCGCAGTGTCTTTCAGAAGTAAAGATGGACAGAGGATCACCGATCCCCCTAAGACTACATCGAGAAATAGTGCAGCAATTTCAGGAAAAAAAATCCGCGATGTAAAATTGCAAAGAGGTCGAAAATACCATCATCTACAGTACATAATATAATCAAAAGAATCTGAGAATCTGGAGAAATCTGTGTGTGTGAGGGACGAGTATTCTGGATGCCCATGATCTCCAGGCCCTTAGGCAGCACTGCCTCACAAATAGGCTTGATTCTGCAGTAGAAATCACTAAATGGGCTCAGGAATATTTCCAGAAAACACTATCAGTGACCACAGTTTGCCGTGCCATCCAAAGAGGTCAGTTAAAACTCTCTTACTCAAAGATGAAGCTGTATATGAGCATGATTCAGAAGCGCTGACGTCTTCTACTGGCCAAAGCTCACTTAAAATGGACTGTGGCTAAGTGGGAAACTGTTCTGTGGTCAGATGAATCTAAATTTGAAGTTCTTTTTTAAGTCATCCAGACTAAAGAGGAGAAGGACCACCCAGCGCGTTATTGGCGCTCAGTTCAAAAGCCAGCACCTCTGATGTATGTGGGTGCATTAGTACATATGGCAGGGGCAGCTTGCATATCTGGAAAGGCACCATCAATGCTGAAAGGTATATCCAGGTTCCAGAGAAACATATGGTGCCATCCAGATGACATCTCTTTCATGGGGAGACCTTCCATCTTCCAACATGACAATGCCAAACCCCTCACTGCATCAATTATAACATAATGGATTTGTAGAAGAAGGGTCCAGGTACTCAACTAGCCTGCCAGTGGTCCAGATCTTTCACTCATTGAGACCATTTGGTGCATCATAAAATGAAAATTATGGCACAGAAGATCTAGGACAGTTGAACAACTAGAATCCTGTATCTGACAAGAATGGGACAACAATCCTCTCCCAAAACTTGAGTAACTGATCTCCTCAGTTCCAAGACATTTGCAGACTGCTTTTAAAAGAAGAGGTGACGCCAACCAGTGGTAAAAATGCCCTTGTTCCAATTTTTTTGAGATGTGCTGCTGCCTTGACATTCAAAATTACCTTATCTTTTCCTTAAAATTATATATTGTCTCACATTAAACTTTTGATGTGTTTTCTGTTTTGTTATGAATAAAATATGTGTTTATGAGATTTCCATATCATTGCATTCTGTTTTTATTTAGAATTTGCACAACGTCCCATTTCACCGGAATTGGGGTTGTACGTGCGATGTGACCAACACCCCCTATGTGTGCTTCATGGTGTCCCCTTTCTCTGCAGCGCTGTTAAATGAGACCGGCTTTAACTTCGTAAAGAAGAGCATCGCTTTGGTCGAAGAGAGAGGTGAGACTCTGAAAGTGTGCCACCGTACGTCCCAAGTGCCGCATGAGATTGAGTTTCAAAGAAACTCTGTTCGGTAAATGTGAACGATGGAACCAACGTTACGAAAGGTGGTATAGTCTGAGCTTTCTTCTGGGTTACTGTAACGCTCGCTGAAACCTTCACCGTTGTTCGCTATCCCACTGTTACCAGAAACTGTGTCTGGTTCCAGCTCGGCCCTGACAAGACCCAAAATGCACTAAAATCAATTGTTTCTGTTCCATGCCCAGGCCTTACCGCAGTGGGGCTCTACAGGACCGAAGGCGTCAGCTCCAGAGTCCAGCGGATGATGTCGACAGTGTTTGGTAAGAGAGACGCGCTGCCTTACTGTCCTGTAGGATCGTCCTACGTCACATCAGCCGGCGTTCTATGAATGGACAACCTGCCATCAGGTGACAGCACCATAAACATTGTAACCTGCATGTTTCCATGCAGCTCCTAAGGCTTTCCCAGACATGGATTTGGATCCATGTGTCTGGGACAACAAGACTGTCTGTAGTGGTCTGAAGCGCTACCTCAGGTGAGCCACCAACGCCCGGTTATGTTCCGTGTGACTGCCCATGTTTTTGAAGCCGTGAATGGTATACCAGTTGAGCTGTTTGATTGAGAGGACTTCTCCCGTGCGAGTGAGAGGCCTGCTTCCATGTGAGTCAGAGGCCTGCCCTCGTGTGAATCAGAGGCTTGTCCCTGTGCGAGTGCAAGACCTGCTTCCAAAGCAAGTAAGAGACCTGCCCCTGTGAGAGTGAGAGGCCTGCCCCCATGAGATTGAGGGGCCAGCCCCTGTACGAGTCAGAGGCCTATTCCTGAAGCGAGTGAGAGGCCTGCTCTTGAACCAAATGAGTGGCCTGCACTCAAACCAAGTGAGTGGTCTGGTTCAGTGTGAGTTAGAGGCCTGTTCCCATCCCAGTGTTCCCTGTTTGACTGTCTTTCTCCAGATGTCTCAGTGAGCCCCTTATGACTTACAAGCTACACAAGGATTTCATCCTGGCTGTCAGTAAGTGATTTGATCCTTTCAGCCATAGCGAACATCAGCTGTGATGTGATTTACTCCCTGCCATTCTGGGCATCATTATTTCTGGAGTCCTTGGCTCAACTTTTCTTGACACTTCCAAACATTTGGCCCCTTGCTGAATTGGGTACATGTGACATTTTCCCCCACAGAGTCAGACGATTTGGACTACAGGGTCACCACAGTGCAAGCCCTGGTTCAGAAACTGCCAGAGAAAAACATGGAGATGCTGGGCCTTCTGACCGGACACCTGGTCAGGTACGCCGTCTCTAGCAGTCACTTTGATCTTCTCCAGAAAAAGGGAATGGTCACAGTTTGTCCGAATGGAGATGAGATGTGGCTGCATTGTGAGCCGTCTCTCACCCGTGTCCAGGGTCTCCGCTCAGAGCCGGGTGAACCTGATGACCGTCCCCAACCTGGGCGTGGTCTTTGGGCCAACGCTAATGCGCTCACACGAGGAGACGGTGGCAGCCACAATGAACATCAAGTTCCAGAACCTTGTGGTGGAAATTCTGATTGAAAACTATGAGAAGGCAAGTCTGAAGATCCATTTCCCCTCACCTGACACGCTTTAGCGGTGGATGACCTTCTACACCTGGCTTGATGACGTGTGCCGTTTTGTAATGAATCCCCAGCGAATGCCGGCCCGACGTGGCAGTCCCACACCGAGCGTGTTTATGTTCCCGCTGAGCTTTTAATTTCTAAGCCTTGATTGAATTCGTCACACGGGCTGAATTGAAAGTGTTTTCTTTTGTGTTAAACTGTGAGGGAAAAAACACTCCAGATGCATTAGCGACAGCAGTTTGTGCCGATTTTATGGCTCGCTAGTCTTTATGAAAAGCCACTGGTGATCGCAGCTCATTCAGCATGAGCTACACGGCGGGCGGGTGTTTTGTTTCAGATCATTTATGGCAAGTGGTCAGATAACGGAAACGGCCGTTTGTGACGTGAAACAGCAGCCCCGAGTGTAGATGGCTCCCTCAGATGTAGGCTTTTCATTTGCGTTTCCCGAAGGCTCCCGGCGATGGTAATGGATGGCCGACTGGCTGAAAGCCGGCCTTCCTTGTTGTCCGCTCCAGATCTTCCTAAGGGCTCAGGACCAGGTAGAGGCCCGTGTCCCGCTCCAGCCTCGGCCCAGCTTCCTGCGGAGTCGTGGCATGCGGCTCTCTACCGGCACCAAGAAACACCGGAGCCGAAGCCTGACGTCGTGGCAGGCCAGTACCGAGGGTGAGCTCCCTGACACGCGTCACCGTGGCCCGTCACTCCACCTCTGTCACGCTGTCATCTCACTGTCATTGTCGTCGCGGTCTCCGTTCGTCCGGCCTGATCCGGGCGTACGGTCAGCTGACCCCCATCTCCCTGCTTCTGTGGTTTTCTTACTGGCTCCCAGGTGATCCCGGTGGCTACCCTCAGAGCTGGATGCGGAGACTCTCCACGTATCCCCTGGAGCACGACCATTCATCCTTTCAACATCTCGCCGCTGAGATGTTCCACCAGAACAGCCACAAGGATGCTGAGAGCTACAGCGGAACCTGCGATGTCAGGAGCCTAGCGGATGGACCAGCATCCCCAAAACCCCGACCCGTCAACAGGCAAAGTCTGGAAGAACTCAAATTCGTGGGTCCAAACGACCTCTTCTTCCCATGCCAGAAACCATGGCCTGACGCCAAAGGTATAATTAGCATTTGCCTTTAATTATACAGGCGCTGCATTGCTAGCCATGGTGATCAGTGCCTTTTATGGAAAAGAATGTGCTAAATCGTCGCACGTGTTCATCAATATAACTGGATGTTTCTGGAAATCCATTAAGGGTCAAACTCGTGCCATTAATGGCCAAACCTGCATGAGACACGTGTCCAGATCTGTTGCGATCGGCTGTCACTTAATAACGCAGATAATGAAGATTCACGCTGTTGGAGACGGCTGATGATGACTGGAGGATTTACACGAATTTAGAGCTGGGCTGGGCACCCCTGATGCTGGAGTGCCGGGGACCAGCAGTTTTTCTATCCTACCTGGTCTCTGATGAACCACACCTGACCTCAGATCAGATGGTGACTCATCAGGTAGGATGGAAAACCTGCCGGATTCTGGCACTCCAGGATCAGAGTTGTCTATCGCTGATTTAGAGCCTTGTGTCTGAATTTCCTCCTTCGGGCGCCGTGTGATTCATTTGATGTGCCTTTGCTGCGTTTCAGGACATGAGAGACTCAGCCTCGCCCACTGGGACAGTACATGGACGCCACCCCAGCATGATATCCATCCCAAGCGGAGTTCCCACGGGCAGCTGGACTCAGCGGAAAATGGCTCCCAGCTTTTAGACCCAGAGTAGAGAGCGCGTTGAACATCATCCTCTGCCTCATCCTGTTTCCCGGCTGGCTGTGCGAAGGCCCGCAACCCACGTTGCGAAACACCAGAACCAGAACTCTGACAGCACTTAGCATTAGTATTCGTACCCGGCGTCCAATGTTGTTATTTTCACATCAAAACAAGGATGCAGCTCCCCGCGGTAATGGCTCCTCCTTGGCGGCGGAATGCCTCGGGGTGCATCTGTCGCCCTCATGGTCCGTGGGACAGCTGCTTGCCATCAGAGGCTGTCCTGAATTAAAGCCGCTCCCAAAGTGCACTTCTGATTTACTGCGTCTCCGTCAGGCGCAGTTAGTCACTAACGGCGACGGGGTTGATGTGACCCAGGGGGGGCGTGGCTTATGCAGCAGATAACATTTCCCTTATCCCCCCCGGCACTTTAAAGCTCTGTTTTCTATTTCTTTTTATATTTGGGACAGACATCCCATGTAACTTTTTCATTTGTTCACCTGACTCAGTAATCATAGAGAATAATTTTCCCCCTGGGCAGACCTGTGTTCTGGCCCGTACCTCCCTTGTCACGGCCGTGACACCAAGCTCCTGGACCTCCTTAAACTCGCAAACTTTTATTGCCCTCTGTGATACCTGTCGCCGGAAAACTGAGCGGTTTCCTTGGCTACCTCAGTAAAGGAAACAGCTGGATGGGGCTTTTAACAGAAGGAATGGGATTTGGGCCTCATCCCGCGTGTCATAAACGAAAAGCCCACGTTTTACATCGGAGACGGGTCTGGCGTCTGTGAAATATTTAGCCCCGGTTTGGGGAAAGGTGAATCCTTCGCCTTGCGGCCGACGCAATGGGGAGGGGGACGCTTTATTTGCGGTTTTTTATTCGAAGGCAGCCCTGTTAATGCAAGGTTTTCCTGAACGTTCTTACTTTCGGAAGGCCGTTTCAGGAAAATCGCTCCCCCGAAGCACGCTGACCCTGAATCACTGCGTTCTGTGACCTGGTCAGCAGGGGGCGTCATTCTCTGACATGTATAATTCCTTTTCGACTGATCAGTCCCCATTAAAGGCAATTTTGTTGTTCTTCAATCATTTATGTGTAGAGAGCGGTTCTCTGGCTCGTGGTCCCACGGTCACGCTCTGTAGGGGAGCGCGAATTCTACGGAAAAATGCTGAAAAACACGAGCGCCGTGAACTAGACGGCCAGAAGGTTCTGTCAGCTCCAACCTACACAGCGTGCCGACGGCCGATCGCTGTGCCGTCTTTGCGGTTTGGCTGCTCCTTTAAGGCATTCTTCCCTGGAATGTTCTTTCCTGATTCATTACCACTAAATAGATGAGCTGGTCCTCCACCAAGGCGTCCTCCAGGTCACAGTGACCTCCCAATGGGGAGGGTCCAATTCCCGCCCTCTGTTCCAGCGCAAAGGCATCCACGGAGATGGGGGGCGGGTAATCCCCTGAAGCCGCCAGCCCGCCCCTGCGAGTTTGACGGCGCACTTGCGGAATCTAAGGCGGTTCCGGACGGCCCCTGACGTTCCTTTCTTGTTACGCGGCGACTCGCTATCGCTGTATATCTGCATGGAACATGCTGACCTTCGGAGATGCGTTCACACACATTACTGCTCGTATTGTATCCGTCCAGCGATCCGGGGCGGCTATGGCGCCACACGATGGCCAAGCCCCCCCCCCCCCGCTGTCCGGCGGCCTTCCTCTAGGACCTCGTAAGACCTCAAGTCCTAGGCGTTGCGGTCGCTATGGTGACAGTGTTCCTTGTCTCCAATGTATGTTGCTAATTACACAGCGCAGATGACGTGTACGGTCACCGCTTATCAAACACGCTTTTTTTTCCCTGTATCTCTTCCCGAAACACAGCCGCCCTGGGCTCCCCCAGTTTCGTTATGATGACCGTGAAGACGGTAGATCAACACACACTTCATTAAGGGCCCGTTTAGAGAATAAATTTAACAAAGTGACACGAATGACGCCACGTTGTGCCATGAAATTCTGAGAACTACTTCTTACCAACCTCTGTTATAAACGCTGCCGTGACACGGAAATTCACCAATTACATGTGGAACACAAACCGAAATAAGGTGGAAAAATTCCGGATAGAACAAGGAAATGAGATGAAATCAATAATTTTGCCGATTAGAAACATTTGTGTATCCTTCAGTGTTTTATCTTAAACGAGCGTCACGCAATCCATATTTAGGGACTCGGCTTATGTGAATGGAATGTGAAAATTAACAGAGCAAAACAACTGGAAGGCTGGCCAGAAGCAGCACGTATACTGCGACTGGAGCATGAGAATGCGGAGTGACCTTGGCTACTGAATCCGGAAGAATACTCCCCAGTAAATCCATCCAAAGCTGGAATAATGCACATCGCGGGAAAATAATGAGCGGAAATAGAGTTTTATTTAACCCATTCTGTAGTAAATAAATATGCAAGAGTTACAGATAATAGTCAAGCCAACACCATGATTATTTTCTATAAGGAGTCAAAGCACAATCCTTTTAGGAATATATTAAAACTGTAGAAAACATCTTAATCCAAAACAGTCCATGAACATAATTTACAGGACACTTTTAAGAGCTGAGAAACATCACAGTAATGTTACAAACAGCTGTTAATAATATGATTTTGGAGCAAAATGTTGCATTTTAGCGAAAAGACAAAACAGGCCAAAAGGTTCTTATAATGACTGCTGTAAGCATCACTGCTTGTCTTGCGTGAGACCAGATAAGCACGGGACCATCAGCCCTGGCCGAGGGGGTGGGGGGGGGGGGGGGCACTGTAAAAGTCACATTTGCACCCCAACACAGCTAATTTACAGGCTTACACAGGAGTTCCCAAGAGAACACTATACAGTATACACATCCAAGTACAAACTGTTTTCCTTCACTTCATCTATACTATTGGATATGAGTCCTTTATTAAATTCGGACACGGTCCAGACTCACCCTGCTATTTCTGAAACTTGTGTTGCATTGAGAACACGTATGAGACCCACAATGCAGAATGATGTGTAAAACATAAGATATCATATCGAAAAATAACAGATGCTCATTTTTGAGTGATATTAGTTACATGTCTACAGTGGAAATGACTCCCTACAAGGATTCTGTATTACATCCGCTTCAGGACGAGAGATAACGGTCTTTCCCTTGATCCGCCACGGATGGCTCCTGACCTTCTGGGGCTGTGACGTCACTTTGCGTGGAAGAGGAGGGGTTTCACCATGCCCGCTAATATCTTGGGCAGCTGGGAGGAGATGACCTCCGACATCATCTCGGGGAATTCCACCTGGAGGGTGTCCGCCTGGATAAAGGTGCTCAGGCAGTACAAATTCACCTTCTTCACTATCTGTGCGGACAAGCCGGGAAAAAAAATCTGTCAATATCGGGATGAGCTACAGCAAGGGACACCTATGAATAGTACATGAAGGGAACTCTGAATGAGGGCTGGGCGACATGGCAAAAATAAAAAAAAATATCATGCCAATTTTTTTCAGACAAGATCACAATGCGGGATCCTATTGCGATTCTTTTTCATGTTTATTTTTAAGACTTTAAGAGTTACTGACCTGTGCAACCAAACTAATTCCCATATATTTTTTTAAAATATAGCCATATAAGGTAACAAAACCTAAAAAAGAAAAAAATCGATGTCAAATTCTTTGCAGAGACCCACTCCTCCATGTCGTCTTTTGACGCTATGTTGCCAAATAGAGAAGCATGTGGGGACCAGGGGGCTAAAGGCAGCGAGGAAGAGATCCAAAGCACGACCCGCTATTCCATATCACTGGCTTATTGGTGTGTTGAAACACTTTTGGCTGACAAAAGATGCGTGTAGGAGCCATAGGACTGCAACTGGCGGAATGTGCGCTGCAGCTCCATCCTAGCGATCTCTCCGTCAGGACAGATCATGGAGACATTTTAATCTCCCACGATATGACATCGTCAGATGGCATAACCCTGCTCCGAATGCAATGTTCTGAGGGTGGGTCGTCGTAAAAAAAAAAAAAAGCGTCTCGGGAACCTGGTGAGTTTTGCAATATCAATCCGGCCACCCGGCACAAGACCCAGAGCGCCGGGAGAACTCTCGGGTGAGCGTCGGGCGGAGCCGGTACCTCGTGCATGGCGTCCATCAGTTTGGTGAGCTGGTAGAAGCGCTGGGAGTAGACCAGCACTCCCTCCTCCTCCTTCAGCTGCACGGCCCTGCGGAGCTCGCGGATGTAGCTCTGTCGCATGGAGTCAAAGTGCTCCTGACTCCTCAGGCCCTCCAGTGGCACTGGAGGTGGACGGGCAGGTAATTAGGCAGAGACCAGCAGTCCCAGCTCATTCACGATAAGCCGCGTGGTGCGCGTGAGCTTCTAAGTACCGCCTCACGCCCGATAGATTAGCCTCCTGCTTTCTTCTGACAGACGGCAGTGGGGTCTGGCATGTCGGGAATTGCTACTTGCAGAGGAACAAGGGTGGGGGTGAAGCATCTTCAGGCGAGAAAGGGACTAGTCAAGTCGGCCGGACCTACCTGTGTTGAGCAATATCAGAGCCTTCATGCAGAGGAACTCCTCCTTTGTCACTTGAAGGTTAGCGAATTCCTGAGGGATGAACTGCATGGCTATGCACAGCTCAGATATGGGGGATCGTCGCATTCTGTCCCTGAAAGCATGTGGGATACAAAAAAAAAAGGGTTAATGTGAGGGTCTGCGGGATAAAGTCCTGACTGCAGGACGAGGGGGGTGGGGGGGGGGGGACACTCAGGGTAAAACTCACTCATGCAGAACAAGATCGGGGGCGAAGTACAGATACTCTTTGGTGACGTTCTGAAATGATCTCCAACCAAGAGAGAACAACATCAAACTCATCCAGGAGTACTGGATGAGGGACATTTGATCATTGATGTGCAAACTGCGAAAGCCTTTGAGAAAAGAAAGATCAAATGTTTCAGTCTCAGTCGAGCCCAATGTTACTTCTCAGAATTCAGTTGGTTTAAAGGGATTGTCTGGCTTCTCGTGGCCGGAGACGCTTTACCTGGCAAAGACTTAGACCATCGGACGATCCAGAGCAGCTGCCTCTCGCACAGCCTGTTGAGGCTGCTCAGCAGGAGATGGGGAAGGTCCGGCTGGCTGTTATCATAGCCAGAGTACACCATCTCAGGCTCTATGTTCTCCAGGATGCTGATGATCTGTGGGGAGAATCTGAGCTCCTGTAAGGCGGGGAAGCAGGACCAGGACTGCAGAGCCTGGCCATCGCAGGGGCGGCCCGACGGGGAAGGGACGGCCAGGGCCTGAGTCAGGCCCACGGCTTTCAGCGTGCCGAACTTCTTCAGCTTCCGACCTGCGAAGGACATGCTTGGGTCACAGGTAACAAATGTTAACTGTGGCTCATCTGTAATCTATGATGAAATCTTATAGTTACAGCCCCACTTTTTTAATTCCTCCTTTGGGGATGAGCAAAGTTTAGTCTGTCTACAGATCTTTATTGTTACGGCTGATGGTGTCCTAAACGGGGACTTATAATATTCAGTACTGAGTGGCTGAGCACTAAAATTGACATTACAGATCAACTGCCTTCCAGCAAGCCTGTTTTAAAGAGGTTTTTTTGAGGACCACATAGCAGGGGTGGGTCTATGTTTTCAGGAGCCGTAGGCAAAGCTTTATTTGGGAGGCCCTCCTGCCAAGAAACCTAATAATCATTTCACTCCTGCGCTGCACAGGTAATTTCGGGGTCCTAGGCAACTGCCTAGTCTGCCTATAGCTATAGCCAGCCCTGCTGAATAGGAGAAATGTGGGTTCAAACCCACTGAGTGTAGGGCTATGTGGTGGGTGTGGCTCTTTGATCAGAGGGGTTGTTGGTGGGTGGAGCCACACTGTTGGCTGGAAGCCAGTATAATGTAAAGTGGGCGTGGTATTTTTAGGTTCTTATCCAATCAGAGCCAGGCAGTCTTCACAAGGTACCTCCCAGCATCATTCCCGCCTGGTAGCACTTCCTCAGTCGGCACGCCGGGCAGTTTTTCCTGCGGATCTTATCCACGATGCAATCATTTCGTCCAGCACACAAATATTTCTGGTGGCCTGCACAAAAAGGGAACGTTATCAAAATCTGTCTGCTAAACTATTAACTGGCAGCTACCTCGTAACCACCTCTCAGGCTGAGAGAGGAAGAGGGCACCCGAGGGGTGGTAGTGGTGGGGAGGGGGGGGCACTTTTTAATCAAGGGTGTTATATTACACACAGCCTCAGGCAAGGCTGAGAGGACATGGTGACATAATCACGGACAGCGAGGGACACTGGTATCAGCCTCTGCCAGATAACACCCAGTCCTGGATGAAGGGCCTTCAGGAACAGAACTACATCAGACAGCTGCTGAATAGTAACAAGGAACCTGGTTATTCACTAGAGCGTAACATGTATGTTTCTTGGTTTTCACTGTGAATGAGGGATATTCTTGTAATGCTGATTGCTGCCTGTACCTGTGTGTCATTAATCGCAGTCAGGTTGTCACTGATCAGAAATATTTCCAAACCTCTGATCATTGTTTAAAGCATCCGTCCTACAGATAACTGTACATAACAATCTGTCTGTAGCTAGCTTTGGCACATCGTATCACAGCATGACACTTCTATCCATCAGTGAATTCGGACGGACAGGGGTAAACCTTTCAAAGGTCACTAGGGGGAGCCCTCCGCATGTAACGTGGTACTTCGCGGTAAGGCGGCCTCTCACCCTCTACAGCCCTCTTGAAGAACACCTTGCAGCTCCCGCAGGTCAGGACGCCGTAATGACACCCAGAAGCTTCGTCCCCACAGATGAAACACACCCGCTGGGGTAACACGCTGCAAGGAAGACGGCAGCTCTGTTTCTGTGCAATGCCATTGTCACCAGCAACTGTCACGGAGCCAGAGGGCAGAGCGGGCCGATGTTCTGACGAGTTGAGCTACCTATCGAGACGTACTATCGACCCTTTTTGCGCATGTGCAGTTCCACCGCTTAGGGGTTAGGGTTAGGTTTTAGGGGTTTGGGTTAGGGCTATCAAGTAACACTAAGGTAGCCTAACTCGACAAAGCAGCTCAACTCGACAGAAAACCGCCTCTGATATTCTGCTGTACCTGATATTAGCCTTTGATGTGAAGGGAGAACTTATTTGGTCGCAGAAAATAAGGATCAGACATTAACTGAAATTGCGTGTGTGTGTGTGTGTGTGTGTGTGTGTGTGTGTGTGTGTGTGTGGGGGGGGGGGGGGGAAAAAATGTACTAAAAATTCCAAAAAACTCCCTTTCCACAATTCACTCAACTGATCCCTCTTAGGTTAATGTAAGCATGCTTAATTTACTGTGTCGATGTTTAACGTTTAAAGATAAACATCAAATATATATATTTCTACCATGCTAAATAATTCTGCCCGCCATGTAAACGATACCGTTAATATAATTACTGATTGGGATAATTCACCGTATAAGACTTTATAAGTAATGCCGTATTTATTTCATGCGGTTTAAGTACATAATAAGCTCTTGTAAATTGACGAAAAGTTCCCAAGCTCTGCTTTGCTGTGCTAGAAATGATTTAATCACAATAGCCGGTGTAACCTAAATCATTACCCAGAAAATTGCGCGTACGCTACATACAACACTAAGAAAATAAAACAAAGTTGTTGTTGTTCGTATAGTGTGTTCCTTATTTTAGTGATTTAAAATTATTCGTTTGCTCATTAAAAATAACTTTCTTATTTATGTTTATGGAACCCTTTTCTTACTGGTTAAACTGAATCAATTATTTACAGAGGGAACAAATATTTCATGTGATCAATTACTTCAAGTATTTTAAGCAGATTCAACATTTCAAAATGTATTGTTTTCGGTGTACCAGACATCTTACCCAATATAGGCGCTGTAGGTGTCCGGAGCGCCGGCGGTCCTACACGGGGACAGACCCGCGTCCTGGTGCTGATCCTCCGGCAGACCTGCCTGTCGCCAAAGCGCAGACGCCGCTACCATCCGGCACGGATCGCTCAGCATCGCCAGGCTTTGCGCGTAACCCATCACGTCCCCGTCCGCGGCTCTGTCGTCGGTAAGAGGCGGCAGGTCGCCGGGATCTGCCTTGATCTGGGGGACAAGTGGGAGTGCGATCCCTAAGGTGCTGCCTTCACCGAAAAGTGTCTGTTCGTTTGCCGGACAAGGGCGAAGCGCCGAAAGACTTCCCGGAAAGTCGACTTGTTGAGGCGCGGCGGTGCCATTTGCCGCGTTAAGATGCAGTAAATTTGCGGAAAAGTCGAAATGAGAAGATTGCGCTTCCACCCCGAACGTTTGCTTGTCTGTCATAAACTTTTCTAAATGAACTGTTGAGCTGGCTTCTCCGATCAGAGTTTCCAAAGTTTCTTTTTGCTCCCTGTCTATTAACGCAGGTTGTTCCCCCGTCTGGTGCAGCCTTTCTGGAGATGCCCAGGACTGGGGTTCAGCTTTTGGGTTTTTTCCCGTAGGTTTGCCCCGAAGTCCGGTAATTTCTGTGCTCGCTTGCCATAACGCCTGCTCACTCCTGGAGCAAGGTGTAAGAGACACTGCGTCCACATTACGCACGGGAGACAACAGGCTACCGACCATAGCTTTACCACCTGAACCCGGTCCCTGACAAAACAGTTCGTCCATATAACTGTCAAAACTGTCGATCTTGACTGGAATTAAGTTTCTGGTTACTTGGCTGGGGTTAGCGTCGGCGGCGGACCGTCCGTTAGTCGGTTTGGAGACGGATTCTCTCTCGACTTTGGCTCCGTCTGCCATGCTTATCTGATTTGCCTTTGACTCTGCAGAAGAGTGTCTCCCACTTGAGAGGAGCACGCACCCTGTACTGCTCATACTCAAGGAAGTCCTCTCTTTCTTTTCCAGCCGTGGTATATAAATCCCTTTCAAAACCTTAATCCTCTGGTTTGGACTTAAACGCGTAAAGTCGCACTGATTTTTATTTCTGCTCTGCAGTGTTACGGGGATTGTAAATATCACAAACAATCATTTTCATAGTACAGTTTTACCCTTGTGGTGTAAATGTGACTGTTCTTTTAACGATAAGCATATAAACATGAAAATACTGGCCACATTTTTGTCTAGTTTCAAGACCTTTTCTGGTATAATCTATCCAATATCGAGACTGCCTCAGACACCTCATATACTTGGTGCGATCGGTAGTTTTTCAGAGCGCAGAATTGCGTGCTGTATTTAATGTTTCGATTTTAATCATTATCTGGGATCCTACTAATGATGATCACATATTGTGTGGTCACCATAATGCCACAGAACCTGATTAGAATACGTTTTCGGGTCGTAGCTCTAAATATGAGTAACTCAAGGCAATGCCCCTGTTTGTTATCAGTTCCCGCTTACTCTTCTTCAGATGATCTACTGTTGATCACTGCTAGTAACTAGGTAACAGGCTGAAAACTAGAGGGGATGAGCCACTTAAGATCACTTGTCTTTGAGCACTTTCCGTTCTGCTCTATTTGAGGATTGTTTCTGTGTATCCGGGCTGAAAACAATGTCGGGCTTGACCTTCCAATGTTGCCAAGGATGTTTTCTGCGAAAAATGTCGAGAAAGTCGAAATACAACAACTGGCATAAATATATTGGGATTTACAGACATATTTATATACAAACCCATATTTAACAGATTACGCCCCCCCGTGTATCAGATTTACGACGAGGCCCATTTCCATGGTCGGAGGCCCTTGGGCTGTTGCATCTGTAAGAGGGACCCTGCTTTTAACGGTGGGGTAGTTATGAACCGGCGGGGGGGTGGAAGCTGGTGGCGATTAAAGTTGTTCACCTGGGTGGGAATGAAAACTGCCGTTCAGGTTAATATCTCTCCTCGTTTAAAACTTTGTATGGTCCTCACATACTAACGCCTGTTTAAAAAATACATTGAATGAAACTAAGTGAGAAACGTCAAACTGAAGCACCGCGGGCAGGAATATTGGGACTAAAGCGAACAGTCGTAAACAATGTCTTCTCATTATACAAGTATAGTCATGAATTAAGTCCTTATACTGCTAAGCCATGCATGTTGACGTTACCTATATTCCATCGTCAAGTATCTGTGTGAAAGGGATCAATTATATAGCAAAAATATAATCTGACAAATTGAACTGAGCAAAGATTTTTTTCACCGTCTGTAAATGCAAATGCATAGCTTTTCAGATCTGATTGCGGCGCTCGAAATTAAATTCTATCTGGAAAAACTGCAGCGCTTCTGCCAAACACCCCCAGGCAGCGTCTCGCTGCTGATGGCAGCCATTATTCTGTTTTCTGGACTGTGAAGAGCCCTCAGACATCAGGAGTCATCCTGACATTTTAGGGCACCGGGGTCTTTCGCTTCCTCGGACGCCTTAACCTGTCTTGTGAAGCCGGTCGCAGAGACCCGATTGAAGACGGTCGATTTAGAAGACAGACAGGCGCATCTTCTCTGATTTTACGTCGTTACGCTCGGTGCCAATCGGGCAACTTTTTATATATAAATAGGCCAACCGGACTGATTAGTGTGACGGGTCATCTAAGCAGCGCAAGGCAAACAGCTAATGGGAACAGGTGACAAAAAAACTATCTTTCCTACCTGTATCCTACATCACCTGTTCATCACCTGTGCTTTCCTACTAAACATCTGTTTTTGATCTCTCCATCACCCCATTCTACCGATGCACAAAAAATGTCTTTCGATGTAGTTTTTCGTCCCCTTAACTACTCTGAAAGAGTAGGGCAATAGATGGAAACCACACTAAGAATGTCACAGTGACCAAAGATATTACTCTTTTTTCATGTCTGACATCTCCGACTTATAATTTTGTTTCCATGACAACCTGGCTTCCCATAAACATCAGTGTGATATAACAGACATTAAAGTAAATGCAGCCGCGTTCACGCGTCTGCTCAGTATTGCGTGTCCGTATCTATGTGACATAATTGTTTGCGAACAGTCACACGCGCCTGCTTCCGTTGGTTTTATGTGAGTTAAACGCCTTAACACACATGTTGTGCTTCCCTGTTCCTCGCTGTGATGATAACTGAACATCGCAACAAGTGACGCTCAATGTCACAACAGTATCAGCACGGCCTTGCACGGGTTACTGAGTGACGCACACCAGTATGCCATATGACACCCCAGCTTTGGAAACTGCGTATTTGGTGACTGCGGTGTTTTGGTTTACTGAATGCGTGTGTGTTTGTGGCTTATGATAACACACAAGTTATTATATGTGTTCAAGTTGCACGAAATAACTGAAAGGTACCAGTATGTACCATTTAGCTTCAGTGTTGTATGACGCCATGCCTCAGACTGGGTAAGTGCCTCTTCGCGATAATGTGGTTTTATGGGATATGGGGAACGTTTGAAAAATTGCTGGAGTCAATAGTGCCACCGTGTGGAAGATTGCTGAACTGTGTTTTCTTCAGAACTTGACTGCCAGAAGTAATCACATTGGCCCGTCGTCAGCCGGAGAACATCTAAGGGCAGAGACTTCCTATGGTGAACCTAGATGAAATGACACGATACCTAGGCCTACCTCTAAACATTTAATATGGCATCTTACATATACAATACTATGCAAAAGTCACAGAAAATTCTTTAAATGATCTTCATATTGATGTAAAACTATATTACATCTGTGTGTTAGTCTTTAATCATGTAAGAATCGCTCCTAATGTCTCTCCAGTATTTGCAGCAACCATCCAATATGCCCATGTAGTTTCTGACTTGACCACTAGCACACCTCATATGGCGAATCAATACCTCTGTGACAATTTAAAACTAGTGTCATTAATGAATTAAGTGAGCCGGTGGTGAAGTTTAAGAAATACTTGAAATGACTGAGGTGTCCCTGAGGAGAGGTTTGGAAAGTGAAGCGGCGTCCATCTAGCCGTCCAACAAGGTATCAGGCATTATTTTGGATAACAGGAGAAAATACGGTTAGTTTTTATTGTTCTACTCATAATTTGCATGTGATCTGATATTAAAATTCTAATATCACGTGTTGCTAAATAAAGAGACAATGCAGGCCTCATTTATCATCATGAAAGTTCACAATGCTCCAGTGCATATGGCAGAAGCTGCTTCCACCAGTTTCCCGTGTCTTCTTCGGTCTGGAATACTGGCCCTTTACGGGCATGTCAGGACAAACAAGCAAAAATCACAACAAGCCGATTCCCCAAGGAAGAAGATCCGCACGCTGTCTGACAGCTATGATGAAACATTTACAAACTGTTATTGACCAATATTAACTAGGTTTATTTAGATTCCTATTATAAATGTTTATTTCCAGTTACCTTATTACCAGGATTACTGAGAATGCGTGAATGTGAGATGGGAGACCGGAGGTGCCTTGCCTATCCTCTGTCCATCTCCTGCCGCCGTCCCACTGACAGGAATGAGACTCTAGACCAGCATGCAGGGTGGTGGGGGGTGGAAGGGGGGGCTCTTCTCCTCCCCGATGCAGACTGAGCACGCTCAGACCTCTCTCTAGTCAGCTGCATCACAGATCACTGCTTCAGAAGGTCTCCCCCAATGAAGAGAGGCTCAGCTGTACCTGTAGGCAACATTTTAAATATTTATACTAATAAAATGAATAATTCTTTCTACCAGTAGGTGAAAGACATCTTTTCAAATCTTAAATTTCATAACACGTTGGTAATTTAAAAACCGTTGCTCTGAACAAATAGACATCCCAATATTGATTATTAATGTTAATAATAAAAATGTATCATATAAAGTTAAAACAAATAGTTATTAATTACAAAATCACTGTATCTGTAAAAATATATGTGCAGTGTGATGATGAGTTTTCTTTGTTTACATATTGTGTGATCTACAAAAAAATCATGTATTTCAGTTTCTGATTTTTAACCTTTATATACTCAGACCCTAAGAAAAGATGAGTCAATGCTGATGTCTTCCCATAGAGGAAGAGCATCCGGCTGCTTTGTGTCTTTGTTTCAAGTCCCCAGTGCTGTGGTTGTACCCAGAGATTTAATGCCATGATAGACAGCTTCCTGCCACAGGCCATGCGGATAGCAGAGAGCAGAGAGGAGAGTCAGTTACTGAAAATAGCTGAGGAAGCCTGTACAGCAAAATGGTGCTTTGCATGGGAAATAGCACCCTCTAGTGGAAGGGCAGTTCAGGATCATCCTGTGTTTCCAATACATAATCTGCTTTCCAGCTGCGTATCCTGGGGGGGGGCTGGACCCAAACACCAAACAGCACAGGAAAGAAGACTGGGGTACACCACAGATCTGATGAGATTTCACCCTGTGCTTCCGGAAGCGCCTCCCACAAGTTGGGTTGGCTTGATGGGCACTTCCTACATACCAGTCGATCAAGCGGCTCCCATAACAGCTCAACTGAGTTGAGATCAGGTGACTGCTGGTCACTCCATTATACACAGAATACCAGCTGACTGCTTCTTCCCTAAATAGTTCTTGCATAGTTTGGAGCTGTGTTTGTGTCATTGTCCTGTTGTAGGATGAAAATGCCTCCAATTAAGCACCATCCACAGGGCACGGCATGGCTTGGCAGCATGGAGTGATATCCTTCTTTCTTCAAGATCCCTTTCACCCTATACAAATCCCCCACTTCACCATCACCAAAGCAGCCCCAGACCTTCTCATTGCCTGCACCATGCTCGACAGATGTCATTAAACACTCCTACAGCATCATTTCATTTGATCTGCATCTCGCAAACTTTCTTCTTCATGATCCAAACACCTCAGACTGAGATTCATCGATCCATAGCACGTTTTTTGATCTTCCTCTGTCCAGTGTCTGTGTTCGTTTGCCCATCTCAGTCTTTTATTTTCATTGGCCATTCTGAGGTACAGCTTTTCGCCTAGAAGGCCAGATCCCGGGGTTGCCTCTTCACTGTTAATTTTGGGACTGGCCTTTTGCAGGTTCTATTTAATGAAGCTGCCAGTTGAAGACCTATGTAATATATTTGTCTTCTCGCTCCGTTGTGCACCGGGGCCTCCCTCTCCTCTTCCTGTTGTGGTTCAGAGCCAGTTTGTGCTGCTCGGTGAATCAGAATCAGATTACACAGCATTGTGCTAGATCTTCAGTTTCCTGGTAATGTCTCGCATGGAATAGCTTTCATATTTCAGAACAAGAACAGAATGATGAGCTTCAGAAGGAAGTGCCTTTCTTTCCTGACCATTTTGAGCTTGTAATCGAAGCCACAGTTGCCGATGCTCCAGATACTCAACATCTTTAATTGGCACGACAATTTTCATCTGTGCTAATACAATTGATCAGTTAACCTTTTAAATGATAAACTTGTTTTAGCGAACACAACATTCCCCTGGAACGCAGGACTAATCGTTACTGATAATGGGCCTCTGTGACCCCAAACTATTGAACAGCAGTAAATACATATATATGCATGCACTCACCTAAAGGATTATTAGGAACACCATACTAATACGGTGTTTGACCCCCTTTGACCTTCAGAACTGCCTTAATTCTACGTGGCATTGATTCAACAAGGTGCTGAAAGCATTCTTTAGAAATGTTGGCCCA